>OX453064.1:17019001-17619001 GCA_949699795.1 Spicauda simplicius | reverse complement strand
TGTCCCTACGCATGCTTAGGTCTTTAATACTCCGCTACGGATTTTAATGATTTTTTTAATAGATAGAGTGATTCAAGAGGAAGTTTCTTATGCATAATACGTGTTTAATATTATAGAGAACCACTGATAGTTATAGATTTTTGAATTTTAAGCGGATCGAAGCACCATGCAACACCACCACCTTAAGGTAAGAAGCCACTGACACCCATGGACAACAGTAAGAAACTTCATACAGAACAGGGGTTATATCTAACTACAATATTTGATAGGTAGCCGTGTCTTTAGGCGGAGTTGTTCATGTACTATAGTCACCAACGTGCACTACGGAACCTGATGACCCAGAAAAAAGCTTTTTAAAAATATGTTTCTACTTATTTTCGATGTTTATACTCAATGGCAGTTATTTTGAAACACGGACATACACATCGATTTTACATTCATATGGACCACGAAACAGTTAACAAAGGACGCATAGAACTAGTTATGGCGAACAATGGGTGCTATGGTTTAATCTTCAAGCAGTTTAATTTAACTAAAACAAAGAGAATGTCAAATAAACCTAGATTGCTTTACCCTCAACTTTAATAAAACATTATGTTCCTACGGATATTTCTAAGACTATATCTAAATTTAAAGGTTTACCCGCGTTCCTAAAATTAATAAACATTTTTTGACATCTTACTTTACGTAGTAAGTTTATTCAGAATATAATATTACTAGTGACCCGTCGTTTTTTTAGTTAAATAACGGTCGAAATTCGACCGTAATTTAACTAAAAAAACTAAACTTCATATTGTCCAAAGTAACACGAATATTTCTGAAATAACAAATTTTATTGATTTTATTGATTAAATCACCCATTAAATGTAAAAAGAGGTTTTAATTAACTAAGCATTTAAAAGCAATAGCGGGTATTTTGACAAAGACATCTGACATTTTTGAACTTATGTGTTTTCATAGTAGCTAATTATGTGTTTGTGTCAAATGCAAGGTAGTGTGTATAATGCGTTTTTAGTTGATTTTAGGTATGTTTTATGCATTATTTGAAAAAATAATAACATTGGGTAATCCTTCTCAACTGTAACCGTGCATATTATATTCATATTATATTATATTCATCCTCCATCGTCCGCGGCAAGTATCTTAAAAACGAATCATTTTATCATTTTACCTATATCTGAATGATGAGTTTTGATTTTTGTTCTGGATCCGGGTGTTTATGTATTTGTCTTTGTGTGTGTCCATGGCACCCACGACGCAGGAGAAAATCCTACTGTGGGGCTATGAGTGTAGAATATTTTTTTACCATTTAATTTATTTTAACGACTTTCCTGATATTCTAACCAAGTAGTTAAAATATCCCACAGTAACACACTAGGTGTACGCGCCCTTTAAGCGCCGAAATATCATTACATCTTATATTCTGTTTCGAGATCGCGATAAAACTTTTCATTTTAATTGTGGATTTTAATTAAGCACAAAAGCCTTCTGACCGTGGCCTAAATACTCTTGCTCTCTTAATTATATTCTGAGGTATAATAGTTTCGTATCAGATCTCATTTCGTGTTATCATTCTGAAATCAAAATCAAGATGAACTATTTATAGCTTAATCAATTTAACTCTGTTTCGTCGGATACAGACAGTAGTAGTACAGACTTTCTAAAACTTTCTAAGAAAGTTTACCAAGGTTAGTCAATAGTGGATTGGAAGACTTCACTCATCGTCCCTGTAGCTCCCGGAGAATAGGGCTACGGTATGCTCTGCCTGTCGTAACAGGCGACTAAAAGGGGCTTCCGGGGATGTTGGTGGCTAGAGTGGGAGCTCGAACCGTCCAGCCAGGCGATCCCGGGTAGGACGACGGTATGTGTGGTCGCATACCGTCGTAAAGACTAGACGGAGCGGTGAGCCCAGCCGCCCATCTGGGGGGAACCCGATTCGCCAATGCGCTCAGAGGTTTACGGTTGCGTTCCTTTAGAGATCCCGGAGTCCTCTTTGTAGCGCCGCGAACGGCTACCGGTGGGGTTTTAATGCGGTAAAATCCCACAGAAATTCCCAGGTAATCGGCTACTTTTTTAAGGTTTCCTCCTCGAGAACAAAAAAAGACTTCACGCGTATTCAAATATGAGTGATTCAAGCATTAAAAAATCTATGTTGTCTAAATATACCTACTAATAGTAAGGGTTGCAATTATTGAAATGGTATTAGAAATAATTAATTTCCAATATCCATAACGGAAAAATTAGAGACGTGATTGAGATTGCAAACTTGGACACCCGAGAGTTATCGCTACTACTTTGTGTTTTATAAACATATCTACAAGGACTAAATTAGAATGCCTTATATTTATATCGCTGCCTTACACACCCTTCTAACCATAACAAAGATGCCTCAGACTGTTACAAAGCTGTGTAAATTTCGATTAATTATTCATTCATTCAAAAATACCTAAATTGATACACAGATGTTTCGTCAAGTCCTGACAGAAATTAATTAAGAAATTGTATTAATTAAGAAGTGTAAAATTAATTAATAAATGTGGAATAACTGTTGGGATTATTAAACGAACTTTGAGTTCTGAGGGTGATACGATATTAAAATTATATTTAATTTAATTTAAATGTGAGAGCAGTGATAGCCTAATGGGTGAAACGTGCCCTCTCGATTGGGAGGTCCGAGGTTCAAACCCAGGCAGCACCATTGATTTTTCTAAAATTATGTGCGCGTTAGAAATTAATTATCACTGCTTTTCGGTGAAGGAAAACATCGTGAGGAAACGTACACACCCGAGAATTCCTTATTAAAAAATAATGCGTGTCAACTCCGACGCACGACTGGAGTTTACTCCTTAAGTCCGATTGTCTAATTCCAAGGTGGTAGAACCAGTGTAGTTCTACCGGGGAAGTACCACCGCCATACCTATTTCTAGCATGAAGCATTTCTTGCGTGTCGAAGGAAGCGTGTGGTTGCCGGCACACTTTTACATGAGGCGACCATCATAGCCCTCGGGAGTAGCAACGCATCTGTGATTGATTCTACCTACCTACCAGTGTTTTGTCGGTTGTTTTAAGAAATTCAATCACAGTTAAATTTAATATTAAGAAATATAGGGTAATATTGTTTGAAATATCTGGATAATTCTCAAATCTTCCCGATTGATGGATTTTGTCTTGATATCTTGCATTTCACACACAAGAGCAAAAGCGAAATTCTAATAAAATCCTGCCAAACTACTAGACTGTAGGATAAACAAATAAAATAATATTGCAACTTTTCAAGCAATTAACATTAAAGCAAATTTCTCCAAGGTTGTAAATGGGGCACAAGTGCCGACGGCTAGTTCATGTAATTTAAACTTAGACAAGTTTTGCAGGAAATTTAGACGTGGTGTACATAAACCGAGGAAGTAATATAGTAGATATAATATGCTATCTATATATTCACTTATACTATCATTGGAATGTAGTTTAAACCTTTTTTTTTATATTTTAGCAGTGGTGACTGTTGGGACAATTCGTACTTGGCCAACGCGGTGGACTATGGCCTCTCTCTCTCTCTCTCTGTCTCTCATTCCGAGAGAAGACCCGTGCCCAGCAGTGGGACAATAATTGGTTGACAATGATGACTGTTGGGGGCATGTGGACTGTATTCTTATAATTAAAACTTTGTTTTTTAATTATTTAGTAATTTATTCGTAAGGAAGCACATTACACTTTACGACGACAAAAGGACAAGAGACAGTATTGCCATATACGTACATTCAATATTTTTTTTGAGTTGCCAACAGTGAAAGTAAGACATAATTAATTTCTAATACGTACATCGTTTACAAAACTCAGTGGCGTGTGCTTAAGATTGAAACCTCTCAAAGCTAGTTTATGAATATACATTCAATCTAGTTAATGAATATATATAACAACGTAGTAATTAACGTTTAGTAAAGTCACCCAAGGGTTAGCAAAGTTTGCCCTTTCGAAGACAAACTAAGAAATTCATGGGTAACTGACAGCGTACATGGTCCAGAAGTATCATACCTTATGGCTCATTGGGGACAGGAAACTTGGAAACACTACGTCTTGACTCGGGCAGAATAATTTAATTGGAACGAAATAGTCGAATATCCCTCTTGAGATCGTCTGAGGCATTGGAGTATGTATTCCAGAGTATGTTATGCTGAATAAATGCAAATACTCTTTAGGGAAAACTTAAAATGAAATAAACCACTACTGTTCTAATTCCACTTTTTTGTTTTTGTCAAACATTAAAGATATTGATTTATTAAAACAAAAATAGTATAAGTCGGAAAATTTTAAACATTAACATCATCGACAGGTTAACAAATTATCTTTGAAGTTACAAGTGACAGTTAAAACGTCATTAGAACTAGGGATTTCCCATCCCGATACAAAGTATATTCTATTACCAAATACCAAGAGTATGTAGGTATACCATTATTAAAACCTACACCATAGTGGTGAATTTTCAATAGTCGAGTATTTATTAAAGCACTTTCATGTATTTAATATATTCGCAGACATGGAATATTTTCTTTATTTTTTTATGTGTGTAAGAGACTCATGCCTGTTGCAGCACACATTCGATTTTGGACTTGGGAGACAGGAATACTGAGCCCAATACTCTTCTCTTGTTAAAAAAAAGCATATTTTGAATGTAAGAGTCCTTTCTCCTCCACGAATAGTCTTTTTCCTACCTATTTTGAGTTTTATTGACGAATAATCAACTAATTTGATAATAACTTTAAAAATTCAACAATCACTCATTAAACTAACATTATAACGAAATAACATTAAACACGTGCTGGTTAACGTAAACACTTAGACGATACAAGACTGCACGTCACTAGGGGATGCGCGGGGTGAGAAGCGAGATGCGGGGTATTGAACCACTTTTGTTTTATGCGCCTAATTGTTGTGGTTGAGTAATAGAACCATTCAGTTATTTTTTTATATTCTAATAAGTTAAGAAAACAGATTTAAAATATTAGCGTGTCAATCAAACGAAATTTATCAAATGTTTAACAAAAAACGTAACGCAAAGACAGACATCACAGTCAGATTAACATAGATATAAATAGCACTGATATGAAATAACACCCACAATCCCAACAGCAATTATCCAAAAAACAACCCGAGTTCCGCTTACTTGAGCGTTTTATTAAATATCCTAATACCGTACATGCTCATACAAGCCTTACCGTAATCCGGGAGTCTCCGGGAACACAATATACAGCATCCTATTGTTTCCGCAAAGGTAATTATCCTGAGGGAGAGTTTTCTATAGTCGGCGTAACAATGACTTAGTGAATTTGGTCACATGCGAATAGGTATTGGCTAACAGAAAATTAGCTTTTCCTCGTGTCTTCGTGGTGCCTATTTTAAGGCAAGATTGCATCTAATAATGTATGGTTATTGCCACACATGAACATCTATTATTATCACTATCGAGCTAAAAAAATTAATATGTATTTTTTTGCATAACTATATCGTATCTTCTTCTTTATAAAAATGATTGTCTGTATGTCCTCTATAGATAATATATATAGACAATCTGTCGTAAACTATTCATTTGATCAGGTGATGATCTAAAGCAAAGCTGTTATTCATGATCTCGCGAAGGTTTCTGGTGTATTTTTTTGTGATGGCGTAGCAACGAGCGCATGGTACAGCTAGTATTCTATAAAAATATGTAAGTGCAATGATTTTCTTAAGTAGCCATATATAATATTATTATTGGTTTCAATAGTTTTAAACAGTTCTACTTAAAATGGGGGTGCGATCAACGTTTTTTGCCATCCTGGCGCACTGGCCCACGTGACGCACAGAGAGTTTTGGATTTCAACCCACAGACAGGAAGATTCAATTATAAGTAATGATTTTTTCCTATTTCTTTTCGACGAACCGCGTGACGGAGCGTTTACCATACCGGTCTGACGCGCAATGGGTCCCGGGTTCGATTCCCGGTCAGACAGGTATCTGAATGATGAGTTTACATTCATGTTCTGGGTCTGGGTGTTTGTGTATTCGTCTTGTGTGTGTCCATGGTACTCACGACACAGGAGAAAATCCTAGTAGATGAGTGTAGAAAACGTGTGTGTGTTTTTTCTATTTGAATTTTTGGTGCACTCATCCAAAAAACGTAATATATAAGTGACAAATTTAGAACCACGTTTGTAATTTGGATGCACTCATCTTTAGATGTATATAACGCCCAAGATAAATCCGATTCCAAGACTGCAAGACTTCCTTCTCAACGAGCAATGAACACGTTTGGGAAGACGAAATAGAACCGCAGATTTAGACCGCCAAATGTAAGCAGACACACTGTAAGCCCCATTGTGAAAATACATGTGCTCACACTACTAACAACGCATAGGGTAGTAGCACAGTAGACATATAAAGAACAGTATGGAAACTGCCTACAAGCGTCCGAAAACGGCACACTCACACAAACATACGCATTGACGTGGCCGCTAAGGGGTTTTCGCGGTGCTTCAGTAGCGAGTGTCGCGTCAAGACGAGTGGTCACGTTGCTATTTGTTTTCGCGATTTTTTTAAAAATGTTACTAGTGTATTGCATGATATACGGTGGTTTGAATTTTTAACACTATAAAATTTTATAGTAAAGAACTCCGGACGTGTCGTCGCAGAAGAATGTATTTTTCAGTGAATAATTTGTAATTTATGAAGAATTAAGCATCACAGACATTTCCAAACATCTACATGTATCAAAATAAAATTGTTTTCCGATTTCAAACTAAGTATCATAATAATTATAAACTATTGATGACAACATGATAATAAATGCTAAAATAAGTACCTATTAGTAACACTATTACGAAAAGAATATATAGAGACAACCGTATCGCTTCAAATGAGTGTAGGTAAATATTTCATAAACAAGGCTTAGTATCCATACTGTTCCATATTTGTACTGTGGTAATAGCGTATTGCAAGTTGGGTGGTAACAAAAGTGGTATGGAAAAGCAGAGAAATGCGTAACGCTCACAGTGGACGACTGACAATACTAATCAATCAGTTACAATTTTGTTTTTTTGCGGTAGTAAATTGTAACTTATTACTTTTCATTCCATTTCGAATATTGTACGCCTGGGCCATATTTAGTATTTTTACATAACACTAACCCGAGTGTTGAGAAATGTTTGCTTGACGCTGCAAGCGACAGCATTAAGCGAATGGCACAACATTAGCAGACAAATTTCGTGGCTTTATAAGATCATACATTTCTACCCATCACATTTAAATCAACAAAAGCATTTATTTTTAATATATCATACATTTATTTTTTATAGTCAACGCTACTGCTTGTCCGCTACACTAATAGCAACCGGCTTGGGCATTGGGCGCAGTCGGAAGGTATAGGTATAGGTATAGGTAGGTACCTATACTGTATCATATTTTAGTACATTTATTTTTCATTGTTTACCTTTATTAAGCTCCTTTTACATCTATCGACATCGTATAAGATAACACACATATCGTGGCAGAAATTAGGTATGTCTTTCATATAAAGATCTGTATTTCAATATTGTTAATTACAATTACAACATAGGAGCGTTTTTGCGTTCCAGGTGGGGCTTAAACACGGCTGGGCCTACCGCTCCGTCTAGTCTTTACGACGATATGCGACAACACATACCCCCGTCCTTCCGGGGATCGCCTGGCTGGACGGTTCAAGCTCCCACTCTAGCCGCTCGCAACCCCGGAAGCCCCTTTTAGTCGCCTCTTACGACAGGCAGCGGATACCGTAGCCCTATTCTGATCCCGGAACTACAGGGACGGGGGCTTTAACACCTACGACACAGTTTTGTAACTATTGTAGTTCTTTACGAATGTACAGTTTGTGATATTGTTTATGTGTTCAATAAATCTTTGAAATCTTATAAACATCCTAAAAAAAATATCAACGTAGTTAGTGAGGCGTGTTAAATACGTCCTCCTTAACTCGCATACACCAACTGACATCCACCATGAATGACCACTTAACCATTTCGTTTTAACCTATTTACTCAACGATAACGTTCTATACGCTCCGAGCACGTCCAATTATTATCCAAAGTACAATCGTATGACTAACTCAAATTCATGACCAATCACAATTATTCCACCGACTAATCTCGTTATTTCTCCGTGACGAATTAACAAACATGCTATTTATCAGCGTGCGTGACAATGAACCGTGCCTTATTTACTGGACTGTATGTGGATAACGTTATTTTACATACTTTGTTATAATTGCGTTGACCTATTTGTGATTCTAGTTGACGCAAACTATGACTATATTTTGTTCTACCTATTATAATCGCACTGCTGAACACCGATCACAGAATGAGCGTTTAGTGCATAGTCCACCGCGCTGGCCAAGTGCGATTTGGTAGAATTTTCATACCTTTGAGACCTTGTTTTTGTCAGAACTGTCCGGTATGTAGGTTACCTAACGATGTTTTCATTCATAGTCCGACTATACTTAATATAGTAACTTCGTATATCACTGTAAATACAAGAATTTGTTATGAAAACTTGAAAGGAGTCGCCGGCATAATCCTTTAAGAATATTTAAACTTAAAAATCTTTGGCATTCCAGCAATTTTTTCAAATAAGAATTTTACCATCAAATATCAATTCAACACTTTTTGTTATTTTCGAGAGTGTTGCGACCAAATGATTGCGACATAATATTTACTTATAACTAGGCTATGGAACATATTCTTCAAATATATTGTTTTCGTGTCTTATTTGATTTGGTAAGTTACTAATGATGATTAAAACTGAAAATATCGTATTTTTTGGACTGAAAGCAGAGCACCCTTTTCGCTTTTGCGGCCAAATATTCGGTGGAACGGTACTTCGTACAGTAACTGACCTTCTATTCACTCCAACTTTTTATTGAGACTTCGTTTTTTACATCAAAAAACGTCTTCCAAAAATGAATATCACAATTTTAACGTCTAAATACTAATATAATTTAATGCCCACCCTTTGGAATATTTTTGTTTTATCTGACTGAAGTAGCAAACGAGCGTGCAGTCCATCTGATGGTAAGTGGCCACTGCCGCCCATGGACATCTGTAATCAACTTCATATAGAACATGGGTTCTATCTGAAGTCAATCACAGCATGAAGCAGTTTTTGCGTTTCGATGGAAGTGTGTGGTTACCTGCACACTTTTATATGAGGCGACCATCTTAGTCCTCGGAAGTAGCAACGCATCTGTGATTGACTTCAGATGGAAACCCCGTGTCCTATATGAAGTTGCTTACAGATGTCCATGGGCGGCAGTAACCACTTAACATCAGGTGGACTACATGCTCCTTTACTACTTCAATCATATAAAAAAAATCCACTATGCGTGTTCCAACACGCTTAGCCGCTTTTTCATCAACAACTGAATAACTATATTTTGATTGCTTTTCACAACTAAACAGCTACAGCTATATTTAACCATTGCATTAACCCAGTTATTCCAACTACCCAAAGCCGTTCATGCAAATCCTTTATGAAATATGAAGCTCTATTGTGGTAATGCTAAAATGGCACAATAAACCGATTAAGCGTTTATACGCACTGTATCAATTATGAATTGACTACGCAGCTCTTTGCATTAAATTTACAGTTAATTTGGAAAATCCGTATGATTTTAGGTTTAAATTTGACGTCAATGTTATTTATCGCTTCTACTTTAACTGTAGATGTGTTTCATATAAACGCGAGTTTCTGTTAGAGATAAACTCACCCGTACCCGAGTTAAAAAATTATAAACTTTACGGCATAAAACCGGCCGTGTAAGTCCCTTCAATATTCAAATACTAGACTTAATCGCTATGCACTCCTATATTTCATTATGCAAAGAGCATTCAATTTACGTAAAGTTTTTTACCTTGAAGTAATGAAGGAAACGCCGTTTTTAATAAAAAAAAAACGACGTAGTGTTATAGAAAAGTCGACATAGTTTTACAATCTTCAACTCTAAAATAAAGAGGAATCACGTCTGAGTCGTTTAAGCTCGTAAGAGTTGTATTAATTAGTTAGGTCAAAATTAAACGATTAGTATACATCTTTTGATGGTTTAGTCCATAGTTTGGAGTTTCCAAAACTATGTACTAAGCTATCTAACCTCAACTTCAGTAAAAAACCCCGAACTTCACTAACATCACTACATAGTATAAAACAAAGTCGCTTTCCGCTGTCTGTCCCTATGTATGCTTAGGTCTTTAAAACTAAGGTACTGATTTTATGCAGTTTTTTTTAATAGATATAGTGATTCAAAAGGAAGGTTTTTATGTATAAAACACGCATAATATAGTGCAGGAACACTGATGATGTTAGATTTTTGACGTTTAGGCGGAACGAAGTTCGCCGGGTCAACTAGTTTAAAATAAAATGGCAAAATACTATTTTATGATTTTAGACTAGTAATATCGCGGAATTGATACATTTTAATAATTAACGCGTACTCACGATATGCGGTATACTTCCCACGTTTAGTAAGAGAAGCAATAGAGATCAAAAAACATCCTAAAAACTTGAACAGAGAAGATGGTTTTAAGTTAGCGCAAACTTGGAATCCAGTGGTTAGTTTATGTAAATCACAAAAAGTACAAAGTGTCGTGCGTAAAGATACAGTTAGTGTAGTGTGTCGTGATATGGCACCTAAAAAAGAAAAACGAACTAGACATAGGGTAGATAGGTTAATCTACAATTAGGTCTTGTCAACGGTTTCTCCCCGCCACCGCAATTTCGCCGTGACCACGATCCATGTAACGGGTCGAAATATCGGCAAAAAGAATTCTTAAACAATTCAAAAACCGCATATTGCGAGTACCCGTTAATTATTAAGAAATACTATTTTAATTCCCATCTTTTCATTCATATCAAAGTACAAAGCCAAAGCAAAGTCACGATCTGAGCGTTAACTTCCAAAACGAATTATACTCGTAGCGTTCGCATGACGGCTTGTAACGTCGACTGTAAAGTGAAAATGATTCTGTCGACGTAAATCAGGAGTCACGCAAACACAATCTAAAAATGTATTTAATACTTAGGTTTCACATACCTACCTCTTACGTAGACTAGGTTAATTGAAAGTTGTAGAAGTGCATATTAATAAGTGTAGATAATGCTTCTAGCAACAAATCCGCCTTTTGGTAACTATATTTAAGGTATTTTCATGGTCAACCCATTGTTGTCCCACCGCTGGGCACGTGTCTTCTCTCGAAATGAGAAAGTTTTAGGGCATAGTCCACCGCGCTGGCCAAGTGCGAATTGGTGGACTTCACACACCTCTGAAAACTTTTTTTAAAGAACTTTCTGGTGGGTAGGTTTCCTCACGATGTCCCTGTAGTCGGGGATTAGAATACGGCTACGGTATCCCCTACCTGTCGTAAGAGGCGACTGAAAGGGGGCTTCTGGGGTTGCGGGCGACTAGAGTGGGAGCTCTGACCGCCCAGACAACAACCCCTGGAAGGACTGCGGCATGTGTGGCTGCATGTTGTCGTACACTGTAAGGCGTAGGGACAGTCACGCTCCCTAAGAGATGAGCCCGTAAGGGGCGCAGCGCTAGGGGGCACCGGTGGTATCCGTTGGAGGTCCCGGGGTCCCCTGCAAGCGCAGAGGAAGGCCACCGAGGAGGTTTTAGTGGGTAAAAATCCCACATAACCCGGAGTCTACACTAAAAAAAAAAAAGGTTTCCTCACGATGTTTTCCTTCACCGAAAAACAGTGATAATTAATTTCTAATACGCACATAAATCACACATGGTGCGTGCCTGGGTTTGAACGTCGGAACTCCCGATTGAGTGCGCAAGTTTCAACTATTAGGCTATCACTGCTCTATTTAAGGTATAATAAAGTTTGAATAAATAAATAAGTTAGATGGTCGTAGAAGTATGAGTCAGTTGCAAATTCGGAAATCGAATATGGTTTGACCACAACTCACGTTGTACTGAGTTTTGGAAAGTATCATCGCCACACCTACTTCTAGCTTGAAACAGCTCTTATGTTTCCACGGAAGAGTGTGGTTGCTCGCTCACTTTAACATGATACAAGACTTAAAACTTAAGGTGGTAGAACCAGTGTAGTTCTACAGGGGAAGTACCACCGCCACACCTATTTCTAGCGTGAAGCATTTCTTGCGTTTCGATAGAAAGGTTGTGGGTGCCCGCACACATTCACACGAGGCGACCATCATAGTCCTCGGGAGTAACATCGCATCTGTAATTGACTTCAGATGGAACCCATGTTCTGTATAAAGTTGATTACAGATGTCCATGGGCGGCAGTGGCCACTTACTATCAAGTGGACTGCATGTTCTTTTGCTACTTCAGTCAGATAAAAAAAACTTCTTAGCCCTCAGAAGTGGTAACGCATGTGTGGTTAACTTCAGATAAATCCTATTTTATTTGAAGTTACTTACACTATGGATGGCCGTGACCACTTACTATCAAATGAACTGCATGATCATTTGCTTGAAACTCATCCATTGTACCCATTCATCCAAAAATGTAAAAGAGTAATGACCGAAAATGTGTACGAATATTTTCGGTCATAAATGACAAATGAAGATGAAATGATGGGCAAAAACTGAACAAATATTATTGATTTTTTGAGAAAACACAATAAACTCATAATAAGATATTAATGGTGATATTTTTTTATGGTAGTGTTTTTGTTTATATGTTGTTGTTTTTCTTTTTTGTAAATATGTACATTTTGTAAATAGATATTTTCTTTTTATATTTTGTTACATTAAAAAAACTTATAATAAAGGTACTGTGATATTTCAGTTTAACGTATAACTAACATAACATAATACCAGTTTCAATGAAACACGCTTAAACGCCACATAATTTTACACACACATAACTTCTCACGTTAAAATAGAAATCTAAAGCTTAAAGTGAAATAAATTTCACGTAAAAGAAATATCACAGAGTTGAAAATGTAGAAAACCGCTGCGTCACACGCGAGCGACTCTAGATAATAGAATTACTGCAGCTCTACTCGTAGATAGAGCTGTGAGAATAGTGCGGCGTAGTTAACTCTGTTCAGAGAACTTTATTACTGGAAATATAGTGCATTTAATTAAATATACTAAGATTTTTAGACGTTCATCCAACTTTGACGTCAAACGATGTTTTTACCAATATTTTTTAAGTTTTTACAACTAGTATCTACCTACTTAAACTTACTATGTACATGTATATTCCGTGTTAAAAAAAATATGCTTGTTTTATCTCGATAATAAAAACGTCGTTAAAGTTATTTTTTAACCAAAGTACCCTCTAAAAACTAAAAAGCATCGAAAAAGGATTTATTTCTTGATTTTAGAGTCGTTTTAAGTTTCAATGAAATACGCTTAAATACCGCGCAATATTTCACACACACATACTTTCTGAGATTAAATAAAAATCTAAATTTAAAGTGAAATAAATTTCACGTAAAAGAAATATCAGAGAGTTGAAAATGTGGAAAACCGCTGCGTCACACGCGAGCGACTCTAGTTAATAGAATTACTGCAGCTCTACTCGTAGATAGAGCTGTGAGAATGGCGCGGCGTAGTTAACTCTCTTTAGAGAACTTTATTACTGGAAATATAGTGCATTTAATTAAATATACTAAGATTTTAGACGTTCATTCATTTTGAGGTTAAACGATGTTTTTATTATTATATTTTTAGGTTGTACAATTAGTACCTACCTACATGAATTTACTGTATTTGTTTGTAAATTTTTAGTTAAAAGAATTTTGACATTTTTGTCTTATCTTGATAATAATAGTGTCGTTTAAGTAAATTTTGAATGAAAGTACACACGCAAAAAATGTAAAGGATCGAAAAAACATATTTATTTTCTTAATTTTAGAGTCACCACACGTTTCAATAAAACAAACTTAATCACCACGAGATATTTCACACCACATAACTTAAACTAAAATAAAATCTCAAGCTTAAAGTGAAATAAATTTTACATTAAAGAAATATCACAGAGTTGAAAATGTGGAAAACCCCTACGTCACACGCGAGCGACTCTAGATAATAGAATTACTGCAGCTCTATTCGTAGATAGAGCTGCGATAATGGCGCGGCGTAGTTAACTCTCTTTAGAGAACTCTAATAATGGAAATATAGTGCATTTAATTAAATGTACTAAGATTTTTAGACGTTCATCCAACTTTGACGTCAAACGATGTTTTTATCATTATTTTTTAAGTTTTTACAATTAATATCTACCTACTTGAACTTACTATGTACATTCAGTGTTAAAAAGAAAATATGCTTGTTTTATCTCGATAATAAAAACGTCGTTAAAGTTATTTTTTAACCAAAAACAACTTTATTACTGGAAATACTTATAGTGCTAATACTTATAGTTAATTAAATATGCTAATATTTTCTCAATTTTGACATACAAACGATTCTTTTAATATAATGTTTTTAGTATTTACGTCTAGTATTTGCCTATTTTAATTTTATTGTATTTGTATATTCCTATTTGAAGGATTTTGATACTTTTATTTTATGTCGATAATAATGGCGTCGTATAAGATATATTTAACCATGATACACACAAAAAAATTTAAATCCATCAAAAAATCGTTATAACTTCGTTTATTTTGTTAATTTTAGAGTCGCGTTATTGAAATTATAAACGTGAATAAGAATTCAACGAAAACTGAAAGAAAGTATTAAATTGTAGTATTTTTTTGGGTTTATTTGAAAAGAAACAGCCTGCCTGGAGATAATGATAACATTCTATAACATGCAAGAACACAAAAGTTAATTATAGTATAAAATGCAGAATTGTTCTACTAACATAATAGAATAACGAACCATGACATCATTTCCACAGGATATGGTTCTACAGGAAATAGATACGCTTTCTACACTCATACACACTAGGATTTTCTCCTGTGGTAACATGGACACACACAAGACGAATACACAAACAGCTAGACCCAGAACATGAACCTACTCATCATTTAGATACCTGTCTGGCCGGGAATCGAACCTTCGACCCATTACGCGTCAGACCGGTATGTTAACCGCTCCGCCACGCGGATCGTCAATAAATACAAATAACTTCCGCTAAGTTACTCTAGATGCTATTCTTTCCTTAGATAGTTTATAGCCTCCAACGCCATTCATAGAAAAAGTTTTATTCTAAACAACACAAGATATAAACAAATAACACATGAAATACACAGAATTACCTAATACATATTAAACGTGTTAATGCACAGTGCTTGCGGCATAAGTAATCAGCGGGTAATGAACCTGCAGAATAATGTAATTAGTGGCCAGACTAATAGACTAAATTAACATAAAGTACCGCGACCAAGCGAGCGAGCTTGATGGCTAAAGTTGCGTAGATATATATTGCCAGTGATATAAATAGTAATTTAGATAAGTATATTACATCTCTAATCTAGTTCCAATAATCTAAAAAAAAAAACACATTGTTTTTGAGGCCGACCAAAGAGGAAGAACCGCCTAAACAAAAAAATTCGAAACAATAATGGGTAAAACTATAAATTTTTCTCATTATTTGTTTATGATATTGGGTGTTTATGTATTCGTCTTTGTGTGTGTGACCATGGCACCCACGACACAGGAGAAAATCCTACTGTGGGGCTATGAGTGTAAAAAGCGTTTTTTTTTTTTTTTTTATGATTATTTTAAGGTTTATTTTCATTACATTTATATCAATAAGTTTGGCAATTCTGCGAGGTAGTGCTGTTTGTGTCTTGGGTACACGTAACATCAATTTGATTAATTTTATAAGTTCTTAATAGAATTTTCTAACTTATAATTTTATTTATAAGTTAGGAAGTTCTATTTTCAAAATAAGTTTTTGCCTAATTTCGTTTTTAAAACACATGTTAACCATGGTAAAAGCCACGTATTTCGACTTTATAGGCATCACTACCGCGCCTAATTTTGGTTAAGAACAATAGTATTATCGCTACTAAGCCCTGTCTGAAGGGCGTTAGGAAAATACGCATTCAAACTTAAGACTAAGAGGAAAAGCAAATCTAAAATTTCTGAAAGCTATCTTGCTTTGTAACGGGGAATTGTTGTAAATAACTTCAAACCTTTTGTTATGCTGAAAAATATTATTTTTCTAATATTAAATTGATGTTATAGATGCCAAAAAAGAAATTAATAGAACATCGACAAATATTCTAATAACATTTTCACACGCATAAGAAATATAAGAGACTTCATAAATCTCTATAAAAATTATAACAATAATAGAAGACATATTATAATAGCGACGTTTTTAACTGTGACTAAAAATAGAAAACACAATAAACCAACACAAAGAAAATGTTGACTTGTTTATCAGACTCACTAACTTAAATCAAAGACATTTGCGACTGTCTTTCAAAATGTCCTCAACGCTGAGACGAAGTGGCTTTCAAAAAGTTAAAGTTTAATTGTCATACTCTCAAACGGATATAACAGCTTCCGTGACTTAACGATGACACGGAACCTTGCTTTATAACCCGGTGGGAACCGGTTAAACATTTATTTTTGGGGTTTACGATTTTCGAAAATAGGAAATGTTGATAGGGCTGTCAAGTAAATTTATTAAAGTGTTTTCTTTTTACTCGACTGTCAGTAGGGTAACGTTTTTTACGTAATGTATGTTTGTATGTCCAAGAACAATGATAGACTAATGGTTGAAACTTGCCCTCTTGATCGGGAGGTCCGAGGTTCAAACCCAGGCGCACCACTGATTTTTCTAAATCATGTGCATATTAGAAATTAATTATAACTGCTTTTCGGTGAAGAAAAACACCGTGAGAAGCGGAAACCTTTACACCCGAGAGTTATTTAAAAAAAAAGTTCTCGAACGTGTGTGAAGTCCACCAATTCTTGGCCAGCGAGGTGGTCTATGGCCTAAAAACTCTCATTCTGAGAGAAGACCCGTGCCCAGTAGTGCAGAGCAGCAGATAATTTTAGAAAAAATCAGTGGTGCGTGCCTGGGTTTGAAGCTCGGACCTCCCGATCGAGGGGGCAAGTTTCAACCATTATGCTATCACTGCTCTAGTATAATACAATTAATATGTAACTCGAACTCATATGAAGGTACTGGTGTAAAACGTAACCCGACTGTTGACTTGATAATTCACCAAAAACCATTACTATTTGATGTGCTATTTCCCCGAATTGCTATAAATAAACTTTTACAGTTAACGGTATTGTAAAACAGACATTCGCTGATCTAACTCGGGACCGATGAAAAGAAACAATTAACTTTTGATGTAAATGTGTTTCAAACATACGCGTTTATACCCTACGACGAAATGAGTCTCTTGTTTTTACCTAGATGTGGGCCTTACGGCTCAACGCATTTCAAAATTCGTGATAAAATTTTTTTAAATGACCCTTTTTACGGCCATATCTTCTCACTAGGTTTTTCTTTAACGTAGGTACTAACCACATAAAAACAGAACGTAAATCAGAATTCATTATTTACACATCTGTCCAGCCGGTGATCGAACCCGGACCCTACAACATGTTAGACCGATGTAGTAACCGCTGCGCCATCCGGGTTGACATTTGTATGCTTAGCAAGATTGACAGCTTTTGAAAAATATATCCTCTTTTACTTGTTTTTCGTGTTATCTTTAAAGAACTGGGATTTGGATTTAAAGTAATTTATTTTCGTATTGAAAGAATGCTATACTTTGTGAACTTCGTATAGATTGTTTGACAAACTTTATAAATATTACAATTTGTGAAGTGTGGAATCGCCTATAACAGCGTTCACTACAAAGCTCCAAAACAACAAACTTGATTTACTTGCCGTTCTTTATATATTGTCAACCCATTATTGTCCCACTGCTGGGCACGGATCTTTTCTCGAAATGAGAGAGTTTTAGGCCATAGACCACCGCGCTGGCCGAGTGCGAATTGGTAGACGCCGTTCTTTATACTCGTAAATAACTAGCTGACCCGGCGAATTTCGGTCCGCCTAAAAGTCAAAAATCTAAAATTATCAGTGTTTCTCTACTATATTACGCGTGTATTATAGATAATAACCTTCCTCTTGAATCACTCTATCTATTAACAAAAACTGCATTAAAATCCGTAGCGTAATTTTAAAGATCTAAGCATACATAGGGACAGAAAGCGAGAAGCGACTTTGTTTATACTATGCAGTGATGATGGTTCGGAACCCTTCGTGCGCGAGTCCGACTCGCACTTACTATTTTTTATGAAATTGAAGTGACAACAAACATGAAGTCCATTTTATGATAAGCGGCCATTGACGCATAAAGATATCTCCAATCAATTTAAAAACGATTAGAACTCCTTTTAATAAACTGGTATGCCACATGTCAGATGTTTCAGTATTTATTTACTCTTCAAACCAAAATTGCGTTGCTGTAACACAAAAATACCTAAAAGTTTTTTTTTCGATTGAAGTAGGAGCACGGAGGTCAATGCACGCAGTCCAGCTGATAGTAAGTAGTTACTGCACCCATGGCAAACAAATTTATTATTTACTTATGGAACAGGGATTTGACGTCAATCACAGATGCATTGTTACTCCCGAGGACTAAGATTGTCTCACATCAAAGTCACCCAGTACCTCAATCAAGCCACTAACAATTCTACCTTTAATATAATCATAGTACCTATAATCATCATTGTACCTAACCACTCGTGGAAACGTGGTCCTTCACTGTAGGCCTCATTCGGAGGCTCAGCGTGCTATGGAGAGGCTTATGCTCGGAATTTCGCTACGAGACATGATTCGCAACTATAAAATCCGTAGAAAAATAAAGCTTACCGACATAAATATCAAAATTAGCAAGCTGAAGTGGCAATGGGTCGGCCACATCGCTCGTAGGACCGATAACTGATGGGGATGTAAAGTTAGGTAAAAGGAGCACAGCCCCCCCCCCCCCCCCCCTAGGTGGACCGATAACCTGAACAAGACAGCGGGAAACCGTAGGATTCAGAAGGCACAGTACCAGTTGGAGTGCCAGTCCAGCGGTGGACCTCAAAGGGCTGATGGATGGACCTAACCATTCGGTGGAACCAATTGTATGCGTCAGCGACGTCCAAATTTGGCCTTATATCACTGTCCTTATAGTATTTTAGTAGGTTTGCTAATTATTACAATGGTTGGCCAATTATTACAATTATATTGCAAGGAATAGAATTAACGATAACGTAAACGTAAAAACGCAATATACATTGCAATGTATGACCGGAAAAGTAAACAATGATTGTTTCGAAAAAACAATCGTTGAGATACATTCATTTTTAGCAAACGCTAACGTCGATTAGTTAATCCCAACGTTTTATAGCCCTAAAGCAGTGGTTCTTAATAGGTGGTCCCTGGAAGCAGTCGAAGTGGTCCGCGAAGCCATTCGAAACATTGTAAGATAAGAAAATAAGAAAGTGTAATGACCAAAAAAAACGTCGTCAAAAGTATACAAATTTCAGTATGATGACCGAAAAAAGGGCGTCAGAAGTATGTGGTCGTCAGATCCAATGTGATGATGTGATTTCACTAGCCCCTATTCCTTTTCCGGTTGAAGTCGTTTCGAGATCCCGGAGTCCTCCTTTTCAGCGCCGAGGACGGCCACCGGGGGGGTTTTAGTGCGGTAAAAATCCCACATAACCCTGCGTCGCTCCCACGGCGTCGGGTACCTTTGGAAGGTTTCCCCCTCGAAAACAAAAAAAAAGCCCCTATTCCTTGTGGTACATGAGTAGATTCGTCACGAAAAGGTTAAGAATCACTGCCCTAGAGTAACGAAGGGCATCTTTAAAATAACATAAAAAATATTAATAACGTCGGTAACAGTAGGTATATAACTTTATATAATTGTATTTAATTAAACCGAACAAACAAATAGGTCTTTGTTTCCTCATTAATGATAACTTACTTCATGCAATGCATAACACATGTTTCAAATGTATGTAGTTTAGTGAGTTAGGTACTTTACGTAGTTTCATTACAACAGTAAGTAAGGAGGAGGAGGAAATTTTACATTAATGAAATATGTAGAACCTTCGTTGCCATATGTACAATTAGCGACAAGTAAGCCATAGTTAATATAAAATAGAAAACAAGTTAGCAATCCCTGATGATAAGTGGCAACTGTCCATGCTAAAGAATAATATAAAAATTCTTCCCGAGTTCGAACGCAGACGCGTTGCTATCATCGAGGACTATGAAATGAAATTAAATGTCTTTATTTTGTATAGGCCTGCGGGGGCACTTACAAATTGTCAGTTACATTTTTTTTCTTACACTACCACCGGATCGGAACACGACCTCAACTGAGAAGATCCGGCAAGAAACTCAGCGGGTTTGTCTTTTTTTCTTATTTATATTCATTTTTTTAATATTATTACAATCATGTTTTTTTTTACATGGTAATGAAAGTTAGCTCCAGTATCTTGCCTTGCAGTTCAGTAAAAGAGAGCCCTGTTTGGTAAGATACGCTACACTTTGACATTTATTAAATATACTATAGTAATGCATATTATTGCTATGTTGAAAGACATCGGTTAAGCATGTCTCCCTCACACTTTTAAAAAAGAGAATGAAGCCTGAATTCGTCTCTTCACTGAAGATAAGTGTTTGCGGTTCGAAACCAAGCAACATTTCAAAGTTTACTATCACTTGCTTTAACGGTAGGAAGATTTTAAAGCTTAAACCATACAGGTATAGAGGTGTAAGGCGGACCAAGTAGACGTGGGTAAGGTCAGCGAGGCCCCTTTAAGTGCGAGGCCCTAGGCGATGGCCCACTGCGCCCACGCCTAGCCACGCCACTGACCATACATGTCTGAAATGACTGTTTAAAATCATATGAAAAAATGCTTCAAGTGTTCCTAAGAAATTAGAGCAGTGATAACCTAATGGCTGAAACTTGCCCTCTCGATCGGGAGGTCCGAGGTTCAAACCCAGGCACGCACCACTGATTTATGTGCGTATTAGAAATTATTATCACTGCTTTTCGGTGAAGGAAAACATCGTGAGGAAACCTACACAACCGAGAGTTCTTAAAAAAAAAAAAAAGTTCTCGGAGGTGTGTGAAGTCCACCAATTCGCACTTGGCCAGCGCGGTGGACTATGGCCTAAACTCTCTCATTCCCGATAGAAGACCCGTGTCCAGCAGTGGGCCAATAATGGGTTTATGAGAGAGTTCCTAAGAAATATTAAAAACGATTTTCAACTATATTTAGTAACCAATAACAATACAATGAGAAATTGTGTAGTTAACTAATCTCTAGTCAACCCATTATTATCCCACTGCTGGGCACGGGTCTTCTCTCACAATGAGAGAGTTATAGGCCATAGTCCACCATGCTGGCCAAGTGCGGATTGGTAGGCTAATATTTAACTATTATTTTCAAATATTCATAATTGAGAATAATGTTTCAGATCTGTAATCTATTACCGTTATCTGTTTACGAGAAAGCCTTCGAAAAATATATCCGAAGCTATCCAAACAAGGCCTTCCCGTGTTTTATTATAACAATACGATATTATTTGATGTTTGCTCCGAATATTAACAAATAGCTTGGCAACTTGTTCGAGATAACGAGCATTACTGATAATGGGTATTACGAACTTATCGCGAATGATACGCCAATTAGTATCAAAATGTTGCCGCTTAGAAATAGGTACGTTTTTTTTAAAACTGTAATAGCCACCTAGTACAAACGAGTGCAAGCGAGGAACCCGTAAGAGTATGTAATCCATATGGACTACATTACACATATAGACGCTAATTTGTATCAAAATTTTGCCATTCAGAGATACTTTTTATATAAACTAAAGTAGTTAACGAGCACAAACGAGTAAACCGTATGAGTCTGCTATCCATCTGGACGTTTTTTATCTGACTGAAGTAGCAAACGAGCATGCAGTCCACCTGACGGTAAGTGATCATTGCCGCCCATGGACATCTGTAATCGACTACATACAGAACATGGGTTCCGTCTCAAGTCAATCACAGATGCTTTGCTACACCCGAGGACTATGATGGTCGCCTCATATAAAAGTGTGCCGGCAACCATACCCTTCTATCGAAACGTAAGAAATGCTTTACGCTAGAAATAGGTTTGGCGGTGTTACTTCCCCGAATTACACTAATTACACTGGTTCTACGACCTTGGACTGCATAAAAATTATCCAAAGGGTCACTGTTTGGATAATTAGTACTACCACTTATCATCAGATGATAAGTGGTAGTGGTGGTGGTGAGTTTGACAATAACGCTATACCCGTAATAAAGGGTAGATATAAATCTAATGTTCCCAAATTGACTTCTACCAAAATGCTTAAAAAACAAAGTTCTATCAATACGTAGATATTTCGATAAATTTCTATTTTTCCTACAATATATACAGCAACGTACATTTCACGCTTACGATTACTTTTTGGCCACACCTTGCAACCGTTAAGTCGCAATTTACCTTGCAATAATATACGAAAACATAAACAATGGTTGTTTCGAAAAATAAACTTATACTAAGGGTTAAGTGATGTAAATAAAATATTTGCTCCCATATTCGTAGTCTTTCAAACGTGAAGTAGGTATGCAAATATATAATTAAAATCAATTTAACGACAATTCAATTCACCTTAAGTTATCTTGCGAAACCAAATAAAAGATTTAAATAAGATAAGTACCCGTCTTATCGAAAATATAGGTACATAATTTTACCTAAGCTTTTCGTAGCAAAGCTATAAAGGTATATGAGAATACACTAAATTAAAAAAATATATACAGCTATTTTAGTTAACCCTTAAAAACAAACTCGCTTTCATTCATTCAAAAAGCTGATAACTGTACAAAAAATTAAGGGTGCCTAAATGATATAAGATAAGATAACAGAAAAAATATTCATAAAACAATGTTACTTAAGGGTATTATTACTAAAAATAAAAAATATAACATAATACATAAGAAACAATGTGGTATCCCAAATAAAATATTGCAGATGTAAATACTTAAACAAAAGTAACAAAAGTGCTATTTTCACTAAGCTCAAATATACATGAGAAGTAGATTGGTCTGTTTAAACCATTTAAAATATTTAGAAAAACAAATTCAGATAATAACACGGAATTTACTGAATGATACATACATATATTACCGCTCCGATACGAATAATAAAATCGACCTTTGTATGTATACTATTAGTGATGTAAAGAATGTCATTATTCGAACATCCGCAAATGCCAAATTTAATTTGACGTCTCCAGGAACGCCGCTATAGGAGTAGTGTAGGTGACGGTAAAATGTAAAAAATTGATGGCGTTTCTTAAACTGCAGTTGGGCTAAATAGATTTTACCTTTTTTGTGCGTTAAACTGCAGTCTTTCATCCGCAAAACATTCGCACTTTTCTTGCGAATGCGAATATGTAAAAACTAGACATGCGCCGAATAGTGGTTTCACCGAATAACCGAATACTTTTCCGTTTTTATTTTCACCGAACCGGATATTCGGCCGAATTATTCGGTTTACCATTTCTGATTAAAAACAACTACGAAAATGTGTTCATAAATATGAATGACGATTTAAAAATGTTGATCTTAAGTTTAATTGCTTTATATGTATTATTGGCTTTATTCAACACACTCTTCATCAGATTTCTTTGACTTGTAATATAGATCTTACGTAAAAGGGTTTGTCTTTTTATGCTATACCGTGACGTGTAGCCAAGAAAATAGGAAAAACTCGAACCGAATATATTCAGCGCCAAAACCGAATAATTCGGATGAATACAAATAGTGAAAAAGATGCGACAACCGAATATTCGGCGCATCTCTAGTAAAAACATACGAATAATCATAAATGCGAATGAGAAAGCAAATATTCATTACATCACTAGTATAATATATAAAATCCTCGTGTCACAATGTTCGTTCTCGTAATCCTTCGAAACAGCTTGACCGATTCTCTTGAAATTTTGGGGGCTTATTAAGTAGGTCTAAGAATCTGCCAACGTTTATTTTTAACATCTCTTAGTGATAAGGGTTGTCCACCCTTAACATTTTTTTAAAATTTGTATATGGCAAAACAACTATTGCCAGGTCAGGTAGTAATAACATAAAATAGTCCTCTATAAAATACGAAGACCACTGACTAATTAATGAAATCAGACATCAAAACACGGCCGAAATAATTAAACCTGAGACCAAGAATCCTAAAATTTTCCACGTTGGTTTTTTGTTCAGAATAAGAGAACACTAAGAAAGGAATTTTAGAATTTTTACTTTACAGGGTATAAAGTATGTTTGAAAAGACGATTTTGAAGCAAGCACTATGAATTCGTACTTGGCTTTAAGGTAAAAAATAATGAAAAAAATATTTTACCATTTTTGGACAATTCACTCCTAAAGCGCAAGTTAAATGGTGAAAGTTTCTAAAATCATTCTCAAACTTTGAAACAATCACTAGAAAATGAAACAGAAACGATAAAATACCTATTTTCTTGTTGATTTTTAAATAAAATATTCTAAATAGCTATAAAATATGAAAACGTGTAACTTTAGATACTGAGAGATTTTTAATAAGATTTATAAAAAGAAACTATAGTGTTTAGTGAATTTCTACTTTTCACATGGAACTTTGAGCGAGAATTCCACAGTTTCAAAATTAGAATTTTTGGAAATATAAGGTTAGAAATGTAGGATTTTTTTCTTAATTTCAAATCTAACGAGGTAAAATTCTTTTTCCATATCGCTAAGAGCTTAACCCGAAGAAGAAGAAGTGCAGTTAAATTAATGTATGTAATTCAGTTTTATAATAAAACTGGAAATTTATAAACTTTTGTTGAAAAATAAATAGGTGTAGTGTTATTGAAAAGTAAATCAACAGGTGTAGTAGATACTACTCCAACATTTAAGTACCTACTACTTCTTAGGAAGTAAAATAACTATTAAAACTTTTGGTTTTTTTTTGAAAAATCATGACACATCAAATAAACTTAACTCTTAAAGGATAAAATAGTTTTCCAAAGGAAAATCTTTGTCTGAGAATTGCTTAGTTATAAAGTTAAGGTACTTTAAAATGCTATTTTGGTTAGTTATAAGAAGTAAGATATTTGTCAATTTTAACAAGAAAAAAGGGGTTTCATGTTTACATTCTTTTCACGTACAGTCGCGAACGGTAACTTTACTACATAAACTACAAACACTTGTCTACATGATTGTATTAAAAAATAATAGATTAATAATAGCCTAAGTACTTGGATAAAACTCTTATTATTACAGGAATGTCAAGTGGTAACAAAAAAAAATCCAATAAATATTTAGAAATTTGTATAAAAACGAGCAAAAAAACACGAAAAGCTCACCACACCACTACGCAGACACTACCTATGAAAACAAAAAAACACGAAAACACTTAACTAAGGGCAACTAAATTGATTAAAATCACGAAAAAAACACTTTAAAACATGAATGAAATACTCAAAAACTCACTTTAATTTACTCGACACGTGTTTTCTGACACGCGACTCTAAGGGCTCGACCGAACGACCCGCACCGCGCTCGGGAAACGAATAACTGAGTATTTACGAAAACGTGCCTGAAGGGACGCGCTAAACGATGAAAATAATAATTCCGTCAACTCAAAATACTCCCTAACTCAAGCCAGTAAAGCACAGAATAACGAACAATGATAAAAGAACCAACTAATCACAACGAAGTGTGCACACATATCGTTATTACCTTCTTTCCTATGATTAACGGGGTGATCGAAAGAGACGGAAAGTGGTATGGTGCGCATGTGCTTTTCCTGAATTTTGAAGTGAATAACATGGCAGACGGATAAAAAGTCCCACGTCCCAACAAACTTGTATGAATATGCTTTGTTAGAGACGGTCATATAGAATACTAGTTCTACAGGTTTATGAAAGATGGCAATCAAATAAGGCACTTATTTTTTTTGTTTATTAAAAAAATTCACACATCAATTAAACGGTTACTGCTTTCAGCAAAAGTTTTTCTCAACTGTAACTAGCATATTGGACGGATAAATTGATTGAGAATATAATGGAAGGAGATGTTTCCTTGTGTTTTAAAATAAAATTTCTTTTCGTTTAAAGTTAAAAATACTAGCAATTTACAGCTTTCATCCTACTATTATTTGGTTAATTATTGAAATAAATCATATAAATATGTTTAAAAACTAAGCTTTATTCGTCTTGCTGCTCCTTTTGATCTATTGTTGTCACGATGGTAACAATTAATTTAAATTTTCAAAGCAAAACTAATAAATATGGTTTATATAATGTCCGTTACATTATTTTAAACATTTTTAAACTTACCGACACACAAAGGCACTGTGTCATTCCACCTGTTGTCATCATAGCACCATAATACGCGCGCCCTCTGTCGCGTGTCGTAGAAAACAAAATTTACGTTGCACATGTAGTGCGCTACGTCTTCGTTGCGGTACACCAAGTAGCCGGCAGATGGCGGTGGCAGCGTCACGCAGCCAATACCTGTCGACAGATGGCGTTAGTAAAACATTTGTTTATTTTAACATAGATGGCGCTATTAAAGGTTGACATTTAACACTAATCTTATTAAATAAATGTTAGATGGCGTTCTACGTCATAATTATTATAGAAAATTTTTGGGCAAATAAACATAATCGTTCGCAGGCTCGCAGCAAAGAGGACACGTTGTTTCCACGTTAACGCACCACAATGGAATCGCATATGCAACACAAATGCCTTAATTTTCTCGAAGATTAGTGCATTGACGAAAGTTAGACTACTCATAAATGGAGATTTTATTAAGGTAAGTAGTAAGATAATACGTCGCGTCTTTCCTTTGAGAAGTCGTCTTATAACCCTATTTGTCAACGATGGAAATTAAGTAGACTTAATTTACATTTTTTCACCTTGTTTTTTTCACTTTTACGACTCGTAAGATAATTTAATATTTCTTTAGTGCCACTTACTTTTATAATGCAATAGGACGCCCCTTTTCGGGAAGGCGCCTTGGGACTTCGCCTCAACCATCACCTCCATGGCATTCGTGACTGATGTCAGGCGGAGTGGTAGGTCCACTTGCTCGCAAGTGGTCAGTAGGGTCTCTCCATTGGAATCTCGTACTAACACGAAGTCTGTACATTCGTCTTCGAAGGGACCTATGGCTGTAATGAATAGAAAATATAGCTGTAGTATTTAAATCTTTTCAAAATGGTAGTCCTTAAGAATTATATATTTTGTTACATTATATAATATCAGCGGACAGCAACCATTTGGCGGACGGAACCACGGATTACATACCTAGTAGCTACCTACTAGATAGGTATGTAATCCGCGTTGCCAAATGTGCCAAATGTTTATGTTAATGTTTTAGATAAGTACCTACGTACTTGGCTAAAAAAAGGCGTAATGCATTTGGAAGAAGAAAAACATTTGCCAAGAAAATTTAAAGACGAAAAAACAAACAAACTTTTTTGTAAAAGATACAGTACCTACCAGAGACGTCCGCTGATCGTAAGCAGATAATTTGTGCCTTTTGTAGGAGTTTATTACATTTCCATAAAACAATTATTATTTACGTTATCGACCATCATTGCAAAGTAGCTAAGTCCCAAAATTGTAAAGAAGCGATGTAGGTACATTACAATGTGTGGGCGAAAACCTAAACAATGAATATTTAACGTATATATACCATGACTTACACAGAAAAAACGTAACATTAAGACGAAACCTCCCCTTTTTTCGTGAGATTCCATGATCTCCCTAAATGTTACACGTAATTTATGGAAAATATGGATTTCCTGTATACAACGCTTTCGTTTCATTTTCGTTTTCTTCCCTCGAATTATATGAATATAATCTACGAATACCTACATTCCCACAGTTAAAATAAGCAAAAGTTACCTCGCTTGTGTTAACAGATCTTTGTTCCCATGTTGTTATATCGGGAAGAGGCAACAGAAAGTAACAGAGCCGGTTGAAACAATGTTATCGTAATACTGAGGCAACGATAATACGGCCTTAGAAATTCTGTTTCGTTATAATTGCGTAACAAATTTCATTGAATTTCTAACCTTCTGGGTACTTTCACCAAAATGATCGGGCTGTGAATTTTATAGGGTTTCTGTGTTGGCATAGTTTTAAATGTTATAAGTATATACGTGTACTTTATAAGATCACGATAGCTGTGATGGGAAAACTGGACGATCGAGAAACTGTAGGTCTGGTTGGAATCCAATTGTCTTCAGCTGTCCCTGTAGTCCCGGAATTAGAATAGGGCTACAGTATCCGCTGCCCGTCGTAAGACGTGACTAAAAGGGGACTTTCGGAGTTGCGGGCGACAAAGTGGGAGCTGGAACCGTCCAGCCAGCTGATCCCAGGAACGACGGTATACGTGGTCGCATACCGTCGTAAAGACTAGATGGAGCGGTGGGCCCAGCAGCCAATCTGGGAGAGGCCCAATGGGGCTAGGCGCTTAGAAGTCTCCGATTGCGTTCCTTTCTAGATCCCGAAGTCCTCTTCGCAGCGCCGAGGAGGACCACCGGGTGGTTTTAGAGGGTAAAAATCCCACATAGCCTGAAGTCGCTCCCTCGACTTAGGGTACCTTTTAAAGGTTTTCGGTTCGAAGGTATAATACGGAACTTACTACGTAAACTGATGTCTAGCAGCGTGATCCGTATCCTCTGTTCAGGATCAGCGCTAAGCTTCCAACTGCACTCGTCACCGATGTAGAAGTGGGGGTACCCGGGGGTCCGGATGTACCCTTCGCTGTCCGGTCCCCACGCGGCCACTTGCACTTCCCGGTTGCAGTAGTGAACGGATAAGGAATCTGCAATAGAGAAACGTATACGTAAAATACTCAGAAATAAAAGTGATGATACAAATTAGTGATGTAACGAATATTATTCCCTTTATTTTACATATTCGCATTAGCAAGGGTTTTGCGAACGTTTTTGCGAATATATAACTGCAGTTAAACGGCCAAAAAATTGTTGCCACATTTTACTTGAACTGCAGTTGGACGATCAAAAAGAAAGGTCGCCAAATCTACAACCCCCTATACCTACCTGTTTTTTTGATATCGAGGGGGAAACCTTCGAAAGATACCCGAAGCCGTGGGAGCAACGCTGAGTTATGTGGGATTTTTACCTCACTAAAAGCGACCATCCTCGGCGCTGTGTCTTAAATTGGAGATATATTTTGACAAATATTTTTAGTTCAATTATTATTATTCAAATATTTTCATGTTGTCTTTACTGTACAGCTATTAATACAGTAAAACTATTAATAAACATAAATACACATGTTTATTAATAGTTTTATAATATATAATGAAAAAAAAACATATACAGAGCCTTATGAGCTTCACAGTAAGTGTAAAAGTGCTTCTTATTTCTAATTAAATCTCTTTTAGCAAACCTGAGATACAAGATACAAGAAACAAGAGATACAAGATTGGTTTAAAAAAATATTTCCGCATAATACTCCTATAAAAATATTATATGAGATTTTAAATCTACTATCTTATAAAAGTAGGAGGTACCTACTATTTAAAAGTTATTATAATGTTTTTGTCTCTGAAAAACGAATATTTTAGAAAGTATTCCCGTTATGTTTGACTAGGAAATTGACGAAAAAAACATTTAAAAGGTACAAAGGTGCATTAAAATGCTCTTCTTCAAAATGAGTGATGCATTGGCGACTTTTTTATAGGTGGTAGAACCAGTGTAGTTCGGCCGGGGAAGTACCACCGCCACACCTATTTCTAGCGTGAAGCAGTACTTGCGTTTCGATGGAAGGGTGTGGTTGCCGGCACACTTTTATATGAGGCGACCATCTTAGTCCTCGGGAGTAACGACGCATTTGTGATTGGCTTCAGATAGAACCCCAAGTTCTGTATAAAGTTGCTTACAGATGTCCATGGGCGGCAGTGACCACTTACCATCAGATGGACTGCATGCTCGTAATCCTGTAATTGTACGCATACGCAATTTTCTTGTAAATACAGCACGAAACAGGACCCAAAAAAAGACATCTCCATCTCCATGATTTATAAATACCATAACATAACCTAAAAATAACCACGTTAATTTAGTCATTTAAGCTAATTCGAGCCAGAATTTTTATAGGTCCATAAAAACTGTTCACACACTCACTTGGTCAACTTTTGTACATACACAATCTTTCACACATATCTTCACACCAAATGACAAGTTCATCAAAACTTTATAGTTTGTTTAACGATGCTCTATCTGTGGGCGTTTTTATACGTTATCTCTAAACGGGAGCGTAAAGATTAAGCTTTTATGTGTAAGTTGTTAATGGATTAAGAAGTGCTTAAGGCCTTCCAGCTTACACACACGTTTTCTACACTCATAGCCGCACACTATGGTACCCACGACACAGGAGAATATTCCTGTATCGTGGGTACCATGGACACACACAAGACGAATACACAATCACCAGACCTGGAACATGGATCTATATTCATCATTCAGATACCTGTCTGGCCGGGAATCGAACCCGGGATCCATTGCGCGTCAGACCGGTATGGTAACCGATCCGCCACGCGGGTCGTACAACTTAGTACCTACTCTTTACGAAGCCACTTGGATTATAATACTTAACTTATATGTATAGTAGTATAGGTATATATTTTTAGGGCTTTTTGCCCGATTTTAACAAAAATCTATATGAAATGAAATGTCTTTATTTTGTATAGGCCTACGGGGGTACTTACAACTTGTCAGTTACATTTTTTTTCTTACACTACCATTGGATCGGAACTCTCTCAACTGAGAAGATCCGGCAAGAAACTCAGCGGGTTTGTCTTTTTTCTTATTTATATCCATTTTTTTTAATATAATTACAATCATGTTTTTCTTTTTTACATGGTAACATATGTGACTGAAACCAATTACCATCAGTTACTTATAACGAGTTACAGTTACATAAAACAATCATACATTACGTTTACGTCCATCATTGCAATGCATTGCTTTGTATATCCAAAAACGGAAATATAATGTATAATGTATGAGCGGTATCATAAACAATGATTATTTTAAAAGCGTAATAAACTCATACTACGGATACAGGTAAACTATTTCTAGCGCGAAGCATTTCTTGCGTTTCGATAGAACGGTGTGGTTGCCGGTACACTTTCACTTGAGGCGACCTTCATAGTCCTCCTGAATAACAACGCATCTGTGATTGATTTCAGATAAAACCCATGCTCTATATAAAAGTTGCTTACAAATGTCCAGGAGTAGCAGTGACCACTTACCATCAGGTGGACTACGTGCTCGTTTGCTACTTCAATATTATTAAAAAAATATGTACGTGACGAATAGATAACCTCTTTCCTTTGGGAAGTCGGTTAAAAAAAACTTACTCGTTAGTCAGTTTCATAAAGACAGGGTCAGGTAACGTTTGGCTATATTTCAAGTGAGCTGAAGATAAGGTGGCGTTTCAATAAAACGTACGCCGCTATCGGCCGACCTTGACCCGTGCCCTCACCCTTTACCTTGTCTTATCCACCCCCTTGAAATAGGGTTGCAACAGTATTTAGTATCGTTTGTCTACTTTTTTTAGTTTATGCTTAAGATCCTTTCTATATTTTCTATCTTTCTTTCTTTCTATACACGGTTTTCTTCGTGTTAATACTTATTATTAGAGATGCGCCAAATATTCGGTATTCGACCTATTCGGTACCTTTTACACTATTTGTATTCGGCCGAATTATTCGGTTTTGGCGCCGAATATATTCGGTTCAAGTTTTTCTATTTTCTGGCTATACGGCACGTTATAGAACAAAAAGGTATTTTATCCGTAAGATTTATGTTATTAAGCAAAGAAATCCTATGTAGAGTATCTCGAATAAAGCTACTAAAATAAAGGAACTAATCATCAAATAAAATTTTTTGGAAACCTCAATCAAATTTGCATTTTTTTCTAAAAACTGATCAACATTTACCAAACCAATTCATGCGTTACTAAGTCTCGTTCATAGTAAAAAACAAATACTTTCAATAAATTTTAATGCAACAAAATATGGGAACATTTCCTATGATTGCATTGGTAATGTATGCTTAGGTACTTAGAAATTACAAATAGACATGACATTTTAATCGGTTTCCATTAATTTTAACTTGTTTACGTATTTCACTCGTATTTACAAAATATCATTACCAAACTAAGTAGTGCCGTTGTTATTTTAGATTTTAATTAGATACTACAAAATTAAATAAAAATATGCTTAAAAAATATATAAAAATGAATATATTCAACTTAAACCGATATGTTTTACAACCCTGACCGTAGAGGCGCTACGAAAAAGGCCGCTACGACAATGTCACCACGCCGTCTGGAGTCTAGACTCGGATCATTGTTTCAGCCAAATTACAATATAAGGACGCATTCATATGTCCGCTGTTCGGATGCGATTTTCAATCGACTATTATGCGTGTAAGAAGTCACTTTTGCGACTTCGCGAATTCTTAATTCGTGTGTCTATTTCCTCATCAAAAGAGTTTACTATATTAACGTTTTGTAGATTTATTTATACAAAAATTCTACTCTCACTTAAGTAAAACAAATATTCTAGCAAATTATAAAAGTAATAATTGATGCTCGTTAACTTGTGAACATCGGTACTTAATGTATTTAAAAGTCGCTAGTCAATTATAAAACAAACTTTACAGCTTTTAGCAAATAAACTAATAAGCTGAAATATAACTGAATCGCTTGGTAAACTTTACATAACTCTTTCTATTACTTTATTTTCTCTTATTGTATTTATTAATACTTTGAAACAAATCTATTTACACTATATACAAAACAAAATATTAAAAATAATTAAAACATATTTTTTTTAAAGTAAATAAAATAAAAGAAAATAAAAAAAAAATATAAATAAAACAAAGAGTACTTTCTCTTAAAAAGCAATTCCCTAAATTTATGATAATAGTATAAACATACGTTCACAATAAACAACTATTTTCTAAAAACATTATTTTTTTCAATTTAGAAGCAATAAGCGAGCATGCACCCCATGTAATGGTAACTGGACACTGTCGCCCATAAGCAGTGGCGTAGCTAGGCGTGGGCGCAGTGAGCCATCGCCCACGGCCTCGCACTTGAAGGGGCCTCGCGAGATCTGTTTGGCCGAGGAGGCGGAAGTTTTATTAAGGGAACCGTCCAATGAATCATGCAAAAGGGGCCTCGCTGATAGGAGTGCCCACGTCTACTTGGTCCACGGTACGCCACTTCCCATAAGCATCAAACAACCTCAGATAAGTTCAGAGTCTTATCGAGGTTAGCCACAAATGCGTTACTATCCCTGAGGACTAAATTCTAACACTTCTGATATAAATATAGAGAGTTAGATATAAAGGAACAGAGATAGCCTTAAATATAATGTAATAGTCCCTTGTTTAGAACAGTGATAGCCTAATGGTTGAAACTTTCCCTCTAAATCGGGAGCTCCGAGGTTCACCCCAGGCACACACCACTGTTTTATGTGCGTAGAAACTAATTAACACTGCTTTTCGGTGAAGGAAACAACATGAGGAAACCTACACACCCAAGAGCTTTTTTAAAAAAAAGTTCTCACTAAGCCAGTGCGGTGGAGAATGACCTAAAACTCTCTCATTCCCGAAAGAAGACCCGTACCCATCAGTGGGACAATAATGGGTTGACGTTATATGTTACCCTTACCACGCACTTCAAACAAAACACAACAGCTATTATAAGACAGAACCAGGTGGTAGAACCAGCGTAGTTCGACCGAGGAGGTACCACAACCAAACCTATTTCTAGCGTGAAGCATTTCTTGCGTTTCGATGAAAGGGTATGGTTGCCGGCTTACTTTTATACGAGGCGACCATCTCAGTCCTCGAGAGTAGCAACGTATCTATGATTTATTTCAATTAGAACCCATGTTCTGTTTGAAGTTGCTCACAGATGTCCATGGGCGGCAGTAGCCACTTACCATCAGGTTGACTGCATGCTCATTTGCTACTTCAATCGGATAAAAAAAGGTGTGGCGGTGGCACCTCCCCGGTCGAACTACACTGGTTCTACCACGACGTTATATATTTGACATCGTCGTTATTACTTACGCTAAATTATCTTCTAAGATAACATTATTCTGGCGTTATGTGATGACGTAATCGTAACTCTACAGACATTGAACTGGAAAATCGCCAATGTGTGCTAAGGACTGACGTCTACTAGGAGTCAACTTATTTTTTTTGTTTTTTACATGTATGGTGTGTTTTGTTTATTTTAATCATTATGTAACAGGCTAATTGATAAATTTTAGCTATGATGATGCATCACACATAATAAAAATATTGATATGCGTTCATGATGCAATCCCGCCGATACATAGTTAATGTCACTGCCGCCTTATTATAAGCAACAATAAATATTTTTTAATATTCTCGTAGTTCAACAATATCATTTACACATTGTATGCCATGCCATCCAAAAACATAAGATATGTACAGTTTGCACGGATGTTTTAGATTTACGAGTAATTGCATCTTAAATGTGCTGTGGAATAGGCCAAAGCCAATGGTCTAGTACTAACCCTGTAACTTAGTTATAACCTAAGTGATTTAAAAAATAAGTTTGTCGTAATTCACCAAGTAGTAGAACCAGTACAGTTCGACCGGTAAGGTACTACTACTACTTGTTTCTAGCGTGAAGCATTTTTTTGCCAAATAGAACCCATGTTCTATTTGAAGTTGCTTACAGATGTCCATAGGTGGCCCTGACCACTTAGCATCAGGCGAACTGCATGCTCGTTTGCTACTTCAATCAAATAAAAAAGGCAATCATCTTAGTCTTTGAGAATAGCAACGCATCTGTAACTGACTTCAGATAGAAAATCTGTTAGATATAAAGTTGATTATGTCCTTGAACGACAGTGACCATTTACCAGCAGGTGGACTGCATGTTCGTTTGCTACTTCAATCAAATAAAAATAAGTTTTAATATTCTTATATTTTAGCTTAGCCAATGATGTACTATTGTATTTAGAATGTTCTGTATAATAGGCAAAGGATTGGGGTCTAATACAAACCGTATAACTTAGCTATAACCAATTAATTTTATTTTGAAATAAGTATTTAATGAAATCGTATTTCATCTAAGCTATTGTTATCCTCGCATTGTACGCTGTTCCTTACAAGCCGGTAAGATATGACGCTATCACGACAACACACGACGCGCCGCAACCCACATAACATAAGTCATGCACAGTTTGCGCGGATGGCTTAGATTTACGTGTTATTGTAGAATATGCTGTGTAATTGGCAAAGGATTAGGGTCTAGCACAAAACGTTAAACTTAGTTGGAACCTAAGTAAGGTATTTTTCAAATAAGGTTATAGTAATTCACCAGGTGTGGTTCCAGGAACCAGTGTAGTTCCAACAGGGAGGTACCTTCACATTTTTTCTAGCATGAAACAGTTTTTACGTTTCGATGGAAGGGTGCGGTTGCCGGTCACTTTTATTTGCGGCGACCAACTTACACTTTAACACTAGCAACGCATCTGTGACTGACTTCAGACAGAACCCCTGTTCTATATGAAGTTGTTTACAGATGTCAATGGACGGCAGTGACCATTTACCAGCAGGGGGCGGCATGTTCGTTTGCTACTTCAATAAAATAAAAATAAGTTTTAATTTCTTATATTTTAGCTTAGCCAATGATGTACTATTGTATCTAGAATGTTCTGTATAATAGGCAAAGGATTGGGGTCTAATACAAACCGTATAACTTAGCTATAACCAAGTAATTTTATTTTAAAATAAGTATTTAATGAAATCGTATTTCATCTAAGCTATTGTTATCCTCGCATTGTACGCTGTTCCTTACAAGCCGGTAAGATATGACGCTATCACGACAACACACGACGCGCGGCAACCCACATAACATAAGTCATGCACAGTTTGCGCGGATGGCTTAGATTTACGTGTTACTGTATCTAGAATATGCTGTGTAATTGGCAAAGGATTAGGGTCTAGCACAAACCGTTTAACTTAGTTGTAACCTAAGTAAGGTATTTTTCAAATAAGGTTATAGTAATTCACCAGGTGTGGTTTCAGGAACCAGTGTAGTTCAAACAGGGAGGTACCTTCACATTTTTTTCTAGCATGAAACATTTTTTGCGTTTAGATGGAAGGGTGTGGTTGCCGGTCACTTTTATTTGCGGCGACCAACTTACACTTTAACACTAGCAACGCATCTGTGACTGTCTTCAGACAGAACCCCTGTTCTATATGAAGTTGTTTACAGATGTCAATGGACGGCAGTGACCATTTACCAGCAGGGGGCGGCATGCTTGTTTGCTACTACAATCGGATTGAATCTACGACGTGTTATACCTTGAATGAGCTGTATATTAGGCATTGGCTCAGGGTTTAGTACGAAGCACATAACTTAGTTATAACTAAATAAATAACTAAGCAATTTTATAATAAGTCTTAATATTCTCATATTCCACTTAAACCATTGTTATCCTCCCATTGTACGCTGTTCCTTACAACGGGGTAACATAATATGACGCTAACACGACGCGTCGCAACCCACATAACATACGTCATGCACAGTTTGCGCAGATGTGTTGGATTTAAGAGGTATTGTATCTAGAATGTACTATGTAACAGGCAAAGTCTAAATGCCTAGAACGAACCCTATAACTTATTTATAACCTAAGTAATGTAACTTTTAAATAGGTTTAAATATTCTTGTATTTTAGCTAAGACACTGTTGTTCTCCCATTGTACACGGTTCCTTACAACGGGATAACATATGACGCTATCACGACAACACACGAAGCGTCGCAACCCCACATAACATACGTCATGCACATTTTGCGCGGATATTTTGCATTTACGAGTTATTGTATCTAGAATGTGCTGTGGAATAGGCAAAGGCTTAGGGTCTAGAACTAACCCTATAAGTTAGTTATAATCTAAGTAATGTAACTTTTAAATAGGTTTAAATATTCTCGTATTTTAGCTTAGCCATTGTTATCCTCCCATTGTACGCTGTTCCTTACAACCCGGTAACATATGATGCTATCACGACAACATACGACGCGTCGCAACCCACATAACATACGTCATGCACAGTTTGCGCGGATGTGTTGGATTTACGAGGTGTTGTATCAAGAATGTGCTGTGGAATAGGCAAAGGTCTAGTATGATGCCTAGTTTTTATGTAATAAGCTCTCATAAATGAACGTTTAATTCGACCGCGGAGGTACCACCACATACCATCAGATGGACTGCATGCTCATTTGCTACTTCTGCAAAGTTTGTCAATTATTTTTAACTATTGTTTCCGATATATTGAGCCTTTTGTGTGGCTATTATTTACTTACTTTTGAATAAAATGATATACGTATGCATATACTATATTGTATTATAACGTTATGGCGTTTTTATCAAAACTATTAGCGCACGGAATCCTAACAATATGCTCTCTAATGACTCGATAAGCTTATCGATTATTTTGTAAGTATTCTAAGGGTGCTCCTTATAATATATCAAAATAATCGGATTAGCAAAATTAATCTGATATCGAATGTACGCAAAATCCTCACCAAAGCTAAACGTATCGATTCTTTGTAGGGTTGTCAACATGACTTAATATTTACAAAACTAAAAAAACAAGTAAATTATCATACACTTATACATTTATTGAGAGCAGTGATAGCCTAATGGTTGAAACTTGCCCTCTTAATCGGGAGGTCCGAGGTTCGAACCCAGGCACGCACCACTGATTAATGAGCGTATTAAAAATTAATTATCACTGCTTTTCGGTGAAGGAAAACATCGTGAGGAAACCCACACACCCGAAAGTCCACCAATTCGCACCCGTGGCCACCCCAATTGGCCACCCGTGCCCAGCAGTGGGACAATAATGGGTTGTACCCCCAAACATTTATTTGGTAAGGAAAGCCTGTAATAAATTCGTAGAACACCTTTTAAAAGCAGCCATGTGTGTCGAACACGCATTTTTACTTAGACGTAAACATACCGTAATCTTATCATGGTATATACAATTAGCCTAACACGAACTACCTTGACCTCCCATAAACGCAAATAACCAAAAAACTAAAGAAAACTTACAGAGTTTTGTTAGCATCATTATTCGTGACATATATTCGTTACTTTATTGTTGATTGTACAAGGTCTTGGGTGTCTTCAACACTCACTACCGAGTATAATACTTTACCGCAAGCTCCAAATTTCATTATCACGTTAGCTAGGTCAAGCTTTGAAATTAATTGATTAGTATATAGTAATGATACTAACGCGTTAATGCGTGAAAATCTACAAAAACTAAGTTTTAATCGGTATAAGCTTAGAAAATCAAACTAAGATATAATTACGAGATTTTTGGCAACCCTAGTCACAACACTAATATTTTATCCATCGTATCTTTCAAATATCTCATTTTGGGTAGAAACATAATTTCCGACCAGGATTATTTGACCAAATATATGGCACAATTTTCTATTGAGTCTCAATGTTTTATTCTACGATCGCATTATTTTTTTTTATTAAGTCAAAGTAGCAAACGAGCATGCAGTCCACTTGATGGTAAGTGGTCACAGCCGCTCATGGAGATATGTAAGCAACTTCACATAGAACATCGGGTTATATCTGAAGTCAATCACAGATGCGTTGCTACACCCGAGGACTAAGATGGTCGCCTCATATAAAAGTGTTCCGGCAACCACACCCTTCCATCGAAACACAAGAAATGTTTCACGCTAGAAATATGGAATTATAAATATATTATGGAGTAATACTACTTACTTATATAATGTAACATACATTTATCAAAAAAAACATAATGATTTATTGTTAACAAATAAACTAGAATATTCCTTTAAACGAAAATTTATTCCATGCTTACACAATTCTGAAAAAGCTTATAAAATTGCGAACAAAATTCAAAAAAACTTACGGCCCTTGGGGACTGCCGCGGTAAAGCTATTGCTTAGCATTTATTTATTGGCTTAAAAAAATATATGTATTTATGCAGTATTATTTTTCTATAATATTATATACAAACCTACTTTCTCACAAACAGCTGCTTACATATTCGTCTGATTTCCGAGCAACTTGTCTCGATCCGTGCGAGCTTCGTACTGTTATACCATAAACACACACAACGCGAACGCTCGGCGGCGCTACATGGTCGGCGGAGTGGGGGGTGTTAGGTTTTTTCGTTACGGAATTTCTTGATTCGGTTCAAAGCCCGCGATAAAACCTATGCAATGGCTTAATAAAAAAAAGTACAACTGATATTCTTGTTTGCAGTGAAACTATCCAAACACGATTTAATATTTGATGCTAAAATTATGTAATCCCCAATTTGTGTCGCTTTTTATAGCAACTGGGATTTTACGGTCGATTCGCAATAAATCTGTTTTTTCCTAAAATATAGAACTATTATTCCCTGCGAAAATGATTTTGTGAAAGGGCGATTAAATACATACTGCCAACAATTTTTTTAGCAATTGTTTCCGATATTTTTAGGGCACGTCTATTGTATTGTCATAGAGTACTCTTTGTTCTTTTTATGTATTTTACTGCCCGAGCAAAAACGTGGTAGAATAATTCGTAATCCGAGTGTGTCTATGTATGCTTCATGTTATTAAAGAAATACAAAATAGACTTATATACTTGTCCAGCGAACTATTACTTACAATATACAACGTATCTTTTTTTTTATCTGACTGAAGTAGCAAACGAGCATGTAGTCCACCTGATGGTAAGTGGTCACTGCCGCCCATGGACATCTGTAATCAACTTCACAAAGAACATGGGTTCCATCTGAAGTCAATCACAGATGCATTTTTACTCCCGAGAACTATGGTGGTCGCCTCATGTGAAAGTGTGCCAGCAACCACACTCTTCTATCAAAACGCAAGAACTGCTTCACGCTAGAAGTAATGGTGGTGGTTCTTCCCCGGTCGAACTACACTGGTTCTACCAACTTAAAATATCTGTTATATAATTTATCTAAGTATTATATACATAGTCACATAGACTCATGTAATGAACCTACCCAGATGAATCTATAACAAAACAGTTATGGTTACCTCGCGTAATTCTTGTTTCCTTTATTTGCAAACATAATTGACAAGACCTATTGTGGTTAGCTTTGGTGGATATTAAGACGAAAAAATGTTTACAAATATATATTTGCAAAATAAAAAAGCCATCGTCGTCGTCGTCAAGCCATTGTTGTCCCACAGCTAGGCACGGGCCTTCTATCGGAATGAGAGAGTGCCAAGAGTGCCAAGTGTGAATTGGTAGACTTGACACCTCCGAAAACATTTTTTTAAAGAACTCGCGCGTGTGTAGGTTTCCTCACGATGTTTTCCTTCATCGAAAAGCAGCGATAATTAATTTCTAAACTATAAAAAAGTAACAATAGAAATCTTCGTATTTCTAGATATTTTTCTTTCTATCTACGTTTGAAATGCCATCAAATAATTCATAGGATTGATTTATATTTGTACTTCACATATTAACGATATATTTTGAAATCCATCAAAATCTACTCTAGTTATGTCACATTTTATTAAACGCGAACAAAATCGCGGACGACAAAGCCTTAATAAAACCCTACAATATTCATCAATATCATCATTCCAATAATATTTTGTTTGCAATATTTATTCCATTACCATTATATTGTAAGTCACCCGAGGGCTATTCAATGGTTTCATAAATATTTCTATAGCCCAAATGACTCGTTATATTCAATCGTTCGCAAAAGAATACTTTGCCAGGAATATAATAGTCAAATGGGCTTAACACCAATTTTATGGAAATTTCATAGTTTATGGTTTATTATACCCTAACAAGCCCACACAATGGGTATCGAATGATTAATATGAGATACGTATGGATTACTCATTAATAGTGGCGTGAGCTAAAATCGTTTCGGTTTAGGTCAATCGCACAAGCTTTAACCTACTTTTCGGAATATTTAAGAAGCAGATTATCCCCCATGGACAACTGTAATCAACCCCAAATCTTTCGTACCGACCATGGTCTTATTTAAACACACAATTTTATTTTCATCAAAAATGTAAAAACTTTAAAAAGTTTATTTGAAATGGATATAATATAGTAAAACTAAAAACGACTAAAACTAAAAACGACTAAAACTAAAACTAAAGACTAAAACCATGTAACGCACATTTGAGTCCTTTAATACACAGTAACTCTTAGTTGACACAATTTCAACCACCTAGATAAATCAAAAAAACATTGAAGATTGTCTATTACTAGTTCTTTTCACTTCATTCTTTTCAGCAAAACTACATATTTTTGTCAATATCCTTGTACTCTCGGAACTTACGTGGTTGTTAAAATGAAAAATAGACTACACCCAGTACTTTTTTGAAACGAAAATTACAATTTTATGTAACGTCCTACAATATCTATTGTCGCGGTCATAAATTCTATGTTTCTTTGAAATCACTCGCACGTGGAGCTCCCATACGGTTAACTGCACCATTAACTGCACCCTCAGTAGTTTTGGGGTAAAATGTGTCAATTTATCGCTTGTTGTCGATCACCAGTGTAACTTGAGCTATTATTAGACGCATACGGAATGTATGATGGTGCTCGCAAAGAGCTAAACCATCTAGCGATACATCATCATAAAACCACAACCAATCTCCCAAAAAGAGAACAACTTAAGAGAAGAGAGAGGTACGATGATATATGATAGATTTAGATAAATTAAGATTTATATATAAACTACCTGTGCCCTGCGCGCGTTGCTACGCCATCACAAAAAAAAAATATCAGAAACTTCGCGAGCTCATGAATAACAACTTTGATACAGATCATCACATGATCAAACGAATAGTTTACGATTCTATAGAGGACATACAGACAAACATTCATTTTTATATATATAAGAAGAAAAAGAAGGTAAGAAGATTAAGATTATAGCACCCAAAATACCGGAAAACCTTAGTGTGGGGCTATGAGTATTGTTAAAATATAAGTAAAACACTGGGATTCCGCACAATTACTTTATTAGCCTTTTTAGCATACACATTACACACCATCAGTCAGTTGCAATAAAAACAAGAGAGAACAGATTTTAACGGAAGACAGACAAAACAAAAATGGAACAGTGTTGCCACTAATTAAAGAAAAAATAAGTTTAAGCCAGTATTACATTGTTTATTTTTTAACACCCCCCCTCAATGTAATACCCTGAGAAAACATAAAACTAAAATTATTCCTGTAACCCTAAATAAGATACAAACCTAAATAACAAAATTTTGCTTAAAGGCTTGGTAAATATGTCCGCAATCTGATTTTCTGTTTTAATGTACTTAATAATTAATTGTCCATGTTTTACCAACTCTTTAATAAAATGATATCGGATATCTATGTGTTTTAAACGCTTTACACTATCAGTGTTACTAACCATTATTGCACTCTGATTATCACTGAACATTGTAAATGGACCAACATTTTCAATATTAAAGTCTTTAAGTAAATGAATAAGCCAACAACCCTCACTAGCAGCCATACTGATGGCTATATACTCTGACTCAGTAGAGGACAGACTAACACAGGCTTGTTTTTTTGAAGACCAAGAAATTAAACAATTTGCAAACATAAAACAATACCCAGTTGTTGACTTCCTATCTTTCAAATCTCTTCCCCAATTTGCATCACAATATCCAACCAACATATCATTATTACATTTATAAATAAGTTTGTAATTTATTGTATATTTAATGTATCTTAATACTCTCTTTAGGGCCATTAACAGAAAATTATTAGCATTATTTTGATATCTACTTAGTATCGATAGAGCAACACACACATCTGGCTTAGTTCCTAACACTGCATAAGACAAACAACCTATAATTTGTCTGCACTTATTTTCTATACTTTTATCAATCATAGAATCATATTCTTTTACATCTAATACTTTTGTGTTAAAGTTTACATCCATAGGTGTACACATTTCTTTACAATGTTGCATATTAAATTTCTTTAAAACATTTTTCAAATATTCTTTTTGATTTAATTCTGTAGTTTGATTTTCTAAATCCTGTTTTATATGTATGCCTAAAAATTTTGACACAAAACCTAGATCTTTCATTTTAAACTCACTGTTCAATACTGACTTAAGGTCACATATTTGCATTTCATCATTTCCAAATATCAGTAAATCATCTACATATAGTAAGATAAAGATTTTAGCAGCACTATTACATTTTGTATACAGGCAAGAATCACTTTGAGACCTAACAAAACCTTGTTTTATAATTACAGAGTTAAATTTATCATTCCAGTATTTTGGTGATTTTTTTAAACCATACAGAGATTTATTTAATTTTACAATATTTTTATCACCACTATAAGCCCCATCAGGTAGTTCTAAAAAGACAGTTTCATCTATATCTCCATATAAGAACGCACCTGTAACATCCATCTGATAGATCGGTAAGTTTAATTTAGTAGCTATTGAGACAAATAACCTAAAGGTTGATAGTTTAGCGACTGGTGCATATATTTCACATAAATCTAATACATCACTTTGTTCAAAACCCCTAGCCACTAATCTAGCCTTATAATTGTTATGATCTTTGATTTTAAACACCCACTTACTACTTACCGTCTTTTCATTCTTAGGTGTTTCACAAATAGTCCAGGTATTATTTTCTTTCAGGGTTTCTAGCTCTTTCTGCACAGCTTCTTGCCATTTACTAGCATCTTTACTTTGCATTGCTTCTTGATATGTTTTAGGTTCACATTGATGTGTAAAAACATGATGACACTTGTAAAATGAGGTACGTTTCTTTACTCGAGTACTCTTCTCACGTGGTGGTACTTCTCCATTTTCGTTATCATCACTGGATTCGACATCACTAGTGCATGGTATATATATACTGTCATCATCCTCACTAGATACACATATAGGACTTTCCTCTTGCTCTCCGCACTGTGGATTACATTCGCTTAATTTTGCTTCCTCTCTAATCTCACTAATATATTTCTCTCCTTCTTTGAACTGCTCGCTACTTCTAGGTTGCCTTTCACTATTCTCACTAGTTAGTTGCTCCTCATTGTCTGTCTTAGATGTATTTATGTCCAACATAACCACAGAATTCTGCCTCACATCTTTTTCTTGAAACACAACATCTCTCTTTATTTCCACTCTGTCTTTGTTTGAGAAAAATATTCTGTAGCCTTTGACGTCTTCTCCGTAACCAACCATAATACCCTTCTCTCCCTTAGCATCCCACTTCCTTCTTTTTTCCTTTGGGATATGGACATAAACGGGGGTTCCAAATGATTTTAGTGTATGTAAATCAAACTGTTTGTTTGTCCATGTCTCATATGGCGTCTTTCCACTCTCATTGCTTTTACCTGTTCTGTTCAGTACATATGCTGCCGTATTAACAGCCTCGGCCCACAGCTTCTTTGGTAATTTTGCTGAACATAACAGAGTCCGGGCTGTTTCAATCAAAGTTCTATTTTCCCGCTCCGCCTTGCCATTCTGTTCCGGTGTATATGGCACTGTGGTTTGGTGAACAATACCACGTTTTCCAAACAATTCTTGGATCTCTTTATTTATGAACTCTAGACCATTATCACTTCTGAAGCAGCATACTTTATTGTTTGTAACATTTTCAGCTTTGTTAATAAAGTTCTCAATACATTTCTTTGCTTCATTCTTTCTTTTCAAAAAATATACAGATCTAAAGTTGGAGTAGTCATCTTTCAGGATCATAAAATATCTGGAGCCTCCCACAGACGGTACTTCCATTGGCCCGCATGTGTCCCCATGTATAAGTTGACATGGTTTACTTGTTTGACTTTCACTGGCACTGAAAGGCAAACGATGCATTTTGCCCTCTAAGCAGCCCTCACACTTAAAGTTTGAGTCGTTTTTCACTGCAATGTTGTTGTTTTTGAGCACTGTTTTTACATATTGCAAGTTCTGGTGAGCCAGTCTTTCGTGCCACTCTTTGAGATCGAGATTAGCTTGTGTCACATTTGCAGTTTCACACTTATAACGCACGTCCATATAATACATATCTCCCTTACGATTAGCGATCGCACACACTTTGTTTTGTTTGTAGAATTTACACAAATTATTGTCCACTGTTGTAACATAACCTCTATCTGTCACGCATTTGACAGAAAACAAGTTTGATTTGAGCTCAGGAACGTACAATACATTGTCTATAGTTGTGTTTACCCATTCGTGGCCATTAAAGACTTGCAGCGCCACCTGTCCACAACCGAGCGCACTAATTTCGCTGCCATTACCGACAATCACTGATTTGTTTATTAATGAAGAAAAAGTAGTAAATACATTACGATTACGGCACATATGTTGGCTTGCTCCGGAGTCCACTAGCCACTGAGATTGTTCGAATTGTCCGTTTGAACTCACAACTACGAACGCATTACTATTATTGTCTTTTTCCTTATTTTTCTTAAACCAACACTCGTTTTTCAAATGTCCCGTTTTCTTGCAGTAATAACACTTTTTAACCGGTCTATCGTTTCCCGAAAAGTTACCTTGATTTTTCACATTACTTCTACATTCACTTTGGAAATGTCCCAGTCTATTACACTTAAAACACTTAGCGCTACTCTTGCCCCTTTTTTTCACAACAAACGCGGATGATGTATTAGATACATCGACTTTTTCTTTTACTCGCTCCTCTTCTATCAATAATCTAGCGACAAGATTGTCGTATGTTTGTTTTTCATCCGGCGCCGATTCCCACGCAGATACAAAGTGTTTATAATAGTCTGGAAGTGACATCAATACTTTTGTTATGACGAATTTTTCTGAAATTTCTTCGCCCATCTGTTTTAGTTGGTTTCTTAATTCTTCAATTTTAGATAAAAAGGTCGACATTTCCAAGCCCTCTTCGTACTTATATTGAAAGAAACGCTGCTGGACAATGTGAATACTAGTTTCCGATTTTTGCTCGTATACACTAGCCAATTTTCTCCACATTTCTGCCGCCGTAGTACAGGTTATAATATGCATCATCGCATTCTCTGACATTCTTGTCACAAGCCATGTTTGAGCCTTCGCGTCTTTCTTTTCCCACAAGGTTTTCTCAGCCGCTATTTCTGGTTTTACACTTTTGCCATCTACCACCTCCAGTAAATCTTGACTTCGTAGTAGGATGATAGATTGAAATTTCCATAAGTTCCAATTTGATGCTCCCTCCAGCTTGATGTGCAAACCAGGCACCTTGAAACTATCTTCCGTCATTGTGCTGCACTCCCCTGCTTATCCCGTCCTTGATAAACAAGTATTTTCTTTCCTTCCCGCCGACTTAACCTCAACACGCTACACATGCGCAACGTGACAATGCCGGCAGTAGTTCTTTTGTTTCACAAAAATAGTTTCCGATGTTTAACTTTTTCTTACTTATATTACAGAATTATGTGCCTGGGCCCATAACCTGTTAAAATATAAGTAAAACACTGGGATTCCGCACAATTACTTTATTAGCCTTTTTAGCATACACATTACACACCATCAGTCAGTTGCAATAAAAACAAGAGAGAACAGATTTTAACGGAAGACAGACAAAACAAAAATGGAACAGTGTTGCCACTAATTAAAGAAAAAATAAGTTTAAGCCAGTATTACATTGTTTATTTTTTAACAAGTATAAAAAGAGGTGTGTTAACCAAAAACCTAGACATAAATGTATTTTATAACAGGGATACCACTCATTTGAACTCCCTATAAGTATATTTTCAAAAGGAACCTAGTGAGCTCTGCTTAAAATGGACGTCAGACAATTGGAAGTAACACGTGGGAATCCCGAGGGAGGCGATAACAACGCGATAACAATACTATCAACTGAACTCTAATACAAAGAAGTAGACTTTGAGCCTTCGAAGCGAAGGTATGTATTTGTAGCCTTAGTAAAAACTAGTGTACAGTCCGAAAACCGCACAAATAAAAAATGCTAATTTTTGTTAGTTAAATTTAATTTTGAGATATATAATTAATTTTGGGGAGTGTGTACGCTACGCGTCGACTGTGCGAACTGCTCGGGCAGCGCGCTCGCGCTAGGACCACGCTTGTGCTGACGCAGCACTGTCCATTGTACGTGTTGTACACCGTACAACTAGTATGAGTCAGATTTTCACATGTTGGCACACATTCACATTAGGCGACCATCTTAGTCCTCGGGAGTAGCAACGCGTCTGTGATTGACTTCAGATGGAACCCATGTTCTGTATGTAGTTGATTACAGATGTCCATGGGCGGCAGTGACCACTTACCATCAGGTGGACTGCATGCTCGTTTGCTACTTCAATCAGATAAAAAAAATTGCCAAATTGACTTCTTCTACCAAAGTCATACACAAAGTTCTATAGATACATCTCGTTTAAAAAAACAATATTTAGAAAAAGATACATATTTCCATGGATGTCCGTCTTTTTTAAAATTACATTTATCGATAATTATCATTTTAGAAACCGTTTAGAAAATTGAGATATATGGAAATATCTTCATTTCTCTAACAATTACAGTAGAATCAGACTTATACCCTTTTTCATTAAGGACAAAATAAAAACAGAGCAGTTATTTCCATAGTAGATGTTGACGATCGAAATAACGTGTATTTAATATAAACCTTCATAGATGGTACTACGATTGTAGATCGCTTGTACCTAGTTTTATTGCGTCCTTCCAAATTGTTGTCCAAATTGTTCAGCTGGGTGCCATTACCAATTAAATTAACACCCGCTAATGGCGAGCGTAAACAAGACTGAAGATTTTGTATTGACAGTTTAATTGCTAAGCTTGTTAAATAAGGGTCCAATTTCTATACATCTCACTAAAATTGAGAGTCTAAACATTTGAACAATAGTTAATGGTTGAATCGGTGATCCAAAGTTCAGACCTCAATTACTTATGATATTTCTCAAAAATGATGTTATTGCTAGAAATTAATTATTATCAATGCTTTACAATGAAGGTTATCAAAAGGAAATCTACAAGACAGTGAGTTCTTTACAAAAAAATTTAAACTTTTATGAAGGTAACCAATTCGCACTTTAATGCATTGAACTATCGCTTAATATCCCTCTTTTCCCGAGAGAAGACCTGTGCCTAGCATTAAGACAGTGACAGATTTACGACAAATAGAGGATAGTTGAACTCATCGACTTCGGAAGCATCACCGTCATGCCTATTTTTATTCATGCAAGAAGCACTCGCTATTAGTGACAACAGTATAATCATCATGGACAACGAGGTCACCGTCCCGTATCGGTATCGTTGCGAGCTGCATTTGGCCTGTTGGTGAAGGCGTGGTACCCCGATGTTGTGTGGGACCGAATGCAGCTGTAGTGCATTCGAGGGTGAACCACTGGGTCAGACAGGAAGCATTCGTCCCTGTACTTCCAGGAATAGAATAGGGCTACGGTATTCCCTGCCTGCCGTAAAAGGTTACTAAAAGGGGGCTTCGTGGGCGCTCGAATCGACCCGTCAGAATACCCCGTGTAGGACGGCGATATTTGTGATCACATACCATAGCAAAGGAAAATATGCATTTATTATTATTAGAAAAATCTTTACAATTAAACACAGAACATTAGAAATAATTTCCCCATCAGACCGAAGTTCCCACAGAGTTGTTAATTTAGCTCTCTAATCCGTAGGGATCTCCCAAACTCAGACACGTGGCACTAACTAACTCGGGACTCGTCCACGAGACCTCGCGGACGGACGAGGGTTAATAAGATGAATTTACGATGCCATTTATGTAAAGTTTAAATAAATACGTCAAGAGCCACTGAGTGGTACTTTTTCTTTTTGTTAAGTACTGGTTAAGAGTTAAAAAGCTGTTGTAAGTGTAGCTGAACGTTATATTCAAGAATACTATGAAGCTAACGGGTTAAAGAGTGAGCTTTTTAGTAGGCGACATTACTTCATAGTATAAAATAAAGTCTCTTCTCGCTGTCTGTCCCTATGTACGCTTAGATCTTCAAAAGTACGCTACGGATTTTAATGCAGTTTTTTCAATAGATGTAGTGATTCAAGAGGAAGGTTTATGCGTATGATACATGTATAGTGGAGGAACACTGATAATTTTAGATTTATGACTTTTAGGCGGAACGAAGTTTGCTGGGTCAGCTAGTTATTTATAAATTGAAAAATATTATTTCGCCGTCCTTCGACTTGTTTTATTTATTTTAAGTTGTAAAAGATCATCCAATCAATGTAATAGCAAGTAATCATGTAAAATAAGATAATAGCCTCGTATAAAAGTGAACAGACTTAACGTTAAGCTGTAACTGCTTTACATTAGGAATAGGTGCGGCGGTGGTAGGTACCATCCGGGTCGAATCATATATGTACATTCTACTACCCCGTTTCATATATAGTTTTATCGGTAATGACACCAGAGAGGAAATCCAAAGAACTTTAAGCATTTTTATTTCATCTCAATAACACAATTTGGCACTTGAAGTAACAATATTCTCTATTTCAATTTATCCGATGTATGTATATATTTACTATTCCAATATTGTTTCTTTGAAGGTCATAAGATAGTCGACCATTAAATTTCTCGCATTAACCGAAATGGAAGCTATAAATTTGGTGTAGAAATAACAATTACTTATATTAAAATATTTTGCGGCTCGCTTAATACACTTATAAACAGGGAATTTTAGGGTTGTCACAAAATATTAAAGTGCTTCAACGAGTGGTGCTATAAATAAATTGACTGGGTTTTTCTTATATCAGTGATTTAAATTAAGTAAATAAATACTTAAAGTACTTTTCTATAAAATGTTTTTCTATTTATTATTAATAAAAAGAAATGTGCCTAATTAAGATTTTATTACCCTACTCATACCCATCTTAGGTATGAGTAGGGTAATAAAAACATTATTTTTATTTATTATTTTAATTATATCTACCATAAAAGCAAATATTATAGATAATATTTTTGATCGTGTGACTAATGGTTGACAAATTATTGCTTAAAAAACGAAGGCTATATTTTAACGCCTCTGTAAGTACTAATTTAAAAATCGTACATTTTATAGACAATTTAAATTAGATCTAGTTTTAAAGCTCGTTACTTTATTCAGTTGACGTAAAAATTGAAAACACTTTATCTGCAAAGAAATAGTTGAAACATGCACTGGCAAGTTTAACGAACTGTAATGTATTAGAGAACCATAGGCGACGAAGCTATAGATTTGACACACTAACAAATTTTACTGTCTGTAGTAACTAAACTTATCGACAGTCCTACTCTACGCATAAAGCGTGACGCCATAAACATCACACATCTGTCAAATTGACGCGCGAAACAATTTTACGCTTCATATCGACATTTACGCAACTAATAGACGTTAAAATTATTTCGTTGGTGTGTTGATAATAATAATTACGCACTCTCAAATTTAAAAGACTGAACATACTTACGTATTAACAGAAAGACCTTACAGCTATTTTCAGACTTGACGCTCCCGCTGACACATTTTACTGATTATATTAACTAAAGTAATCGACAGCCCTACTCTACGCATAAAGCGTGACGCCATAAACATCACACATCTGTCATATTGACGCGCGAAACAATTTTACGCTTCATATTGACATTAACGTAACGAACAGACTACATAATATGGATGGAATTGTTTTGTTACTACAGACTACAAAATATGTATTGAATCGTTTCGCTACTCAGTACCTGTATCTATGACACAGTCGTATCTAGCTTACTTAAGCTTATTTTCAAATGATGATTATTGTAAATTCAGTAAACCAATTAAACAATTTCTGTTAAATTAAACCCGACTGCTGAATACAATTAACTGAAAAGGGACAAACAAGTAATTTAAAGTAAAACAGTACCAATATTAAATTATAAATTATATTTTACTAGGTGACCCGGCGAACTTCGTTCCGCCTAAAAGTCAAAACTCTAAAATTATCAATATTCCTCCACTATATTGCGCACGTAAAATGCATGAAAACCTTTATGTTGAATCACCTTACCTATTAGAAAAACTGTGTTAAAATTCGTAGAGTAATTTTTAAAATCTAAGCATACATAGGGACAGAAGGTGACTTTGTTTTGTAGTGAAGATATCTAACTTAGTTGCTCAGTAACAAATGTTACATTGGTAGTTTTCTGTATTTTTTGATTGGCTTGTCTTAAAATATTATTTATTAAACACATACATAGTTACTTATAAGGTATTCCTAAGCTATAGGGTAGTTGAAATTTTGTGATTCCTTACCATCAAAACAAGCGTATTTTATATACACCACCCCTGAATCCCAACTAGCTGATGGAGGGTAGTCTTCAGACAGGAAGAAGCTGCAGTGGTTGACACCCGCACATCTGTAAAAGAATATGATTTTTAATTTAAGAAACTTAATTAGAAAAATATCATATCGTCTACCAAATGTATATAATGTGACAGTGATTTTAAATTTGTACCTTTTTAACGTAAGACGCCAATGATATAATGAAGGGTGTGGTTGCCGGCACACTTCTATGTGAGGCGACCATCATAGTCCTCGGGGGTAGCAACGCATCTGTGATTAACTTCAGATAGAACCCATGTTCTGTATTAAGTTGATTACAGGTGTCCATATGCGGCAGTGACTACTTACCATCAGGTGGACTGCATGCTCGTTTGCTAGTTTAGACAGATAAAAAAAATGATGATAACTTTCATGTTTCTATTCACATACCTGTATTTTACACTAGTGATAAATATTTTCCAATATGCACATTTTTTGCTATCTCATTAAATAAGTTTATTTATCATTGATAATTTTCATTAATTTAGGACATATGGAGGTATATAATATTCTCTTCGTTTAATTATTTATATATTTTATTACACAGAGACATAAACCCATTCTATCCCTATCTTCTTACAACACGCATTATAATGAAAAAAGTTATAATTACAACTACAAAATAACACCATTATTTATCACCACGCTATAAAAGTCTAACTGTAGTTATTATTTAACCGAATCACTAACAAGCTATCCATAACTCTTTTAACACCACTTACCTAATTACTGCGTCAGAGTTCAAGTTTCAAACGAGCATAAAAAACTAAATTGAAACAAGATTATCTAAAAAAAGTTACTTTACTAGACCGGTATTTTTAGCATTTCTATCGATTTGAGAATGCATAAATTGTACCTAAATTTCCATAGATTCTTCCAAAGCATCTTGGACCTTTTCTTCACAAAAAATGCGACTGAATTTGTAAGTTATAAATGTAAATATAACTTGTCATTCAAAAGCAAATATTTATTCCTAAATTACAAAATATACTTACTTTTTGTTTACTTAATTACGTGATCAAATTTGATAATTTACGGAGACAGACGAGCTTAATATCAAGCTAGATTTGTTGAGATTAATGTATGTCCTCTAACTAGATAGATTTATGAAAACAGAGGCTCCATCCTTTTTTGGACGAAAGTCATTTTGAAACGTGATGTAAAGATCAGAAACCTTTTTTTTGTTCTCGAGGGGGAAACCTTCAAAAGGTACCCAACGCCGTGGCCGCGACTTTTACGTGCGACATGTGGGATTTTTACCGCACTAAAGGTGCCCGTCCTCGGCGCTATAAAGAGGACTCCGGGATCTCGAAACGACCTTAACCGGAATCCTCTGAGCGCGTTGCCCCATCGGGCTCCTCCCAGATTGGGCTGGGCCCGCCGCTCCGTCTAGTCTTTACGACGGTATGTGACCGCACATACCGCCGTCTTTCCCGGGATTGCCTGACTGAACAGTAAGAGCTCCCACTCTAGCCGCCTGCAACCCTGGAAGCCCCTTTTAGTCGCCTCTTACGATAGGCAGGGGATACCGTAGCCCTATTCTGGCCCCGAGACTACAAGGACAAAATATTACTTACCTACTAAAACAGATTTCTAAGTTTGTTGTATAACAAACAGATGAGAAACTATGAGAAACTTTACATATATCTGTTACTATAAACGTATAAACATAATACGACGTTCTTTACCAACAGAATGAATAACTTCTTTCACATAAAATGTCCTTCAATAAAGACAGCACTAAAACTTCTTATATTACACTTCGAAATCGTTTGACTGTAGCGTATCTTGCGAATGCCAACAATTTATTGTTCAATAAAACATTTGCATTGGGTACCGAAAACATATCAGAGATTCCCAGAAAAGCACTGTTTTCACGATATAAAAACTACTCATGGCTCTCCGTTAAATTATCTTTAAATAACTCGTACTGAAAGATAATCAATCACTTTAGTAATCATTTGTAATAGACAATCGACAATAGAAAAAATCAGAAAATTCCTCAAAGTTAGAAACACAAATCGCTCTGTAATGCATGCGCTAGCGAGTGTCATGTGAGGTTAAAATTGGACCTACTTTTGTAAAAAGGAACCAAAGTGTTTTCCTTCTATTATTTTTAAAAATGTTGATGATTGTCAATAATATCAAATTTGTATATATAGAACAAATTACTTTGTGCAACATTGTAAATAGATTCTATCAAAAATAATCTAAAATTATACAGTAGGTATACAAAATATTGACAAAAATGGCGTTTTCTCAAAACTGTTGTTGTGTGGGTTGATTCTGTTTTGCATAAGTAGGTCCAATTGTTCTTAAAACAGTTTATTGTTTTCAATTCAAGAACACGTTTGTAAAGTAGCGATTAATACACCCCAGCAATTAGCGTTCACACAGAACTATGTTTAGAAGTAAGATTTATTTATTTATTTTTGATTACCTACATATTTAACACCAATTATAATATTAAAAAGAACAATAGTCTACAATAAGAGAAAGCTAAATGCAACTACAATTAAAGGCGTAGACTGCTTTTAGTTACATGAAAATAAATAAATAAAATCTCATTTGCTAATTCAATTTCATGAAAAGGACAGACTCTTAGCACAGTTGTTAGAAAGTAGAAAATTATACAGTTTTAAAGAAACATTGCAGAAGTAGATGTACATATATGTGATATATTCCTTGTAGGTGGCGTTATTAGTTATCCACATTACCGAAACTACTGCCTTACCTTATTATATTAGTATACAAGAGGACTTGATACGATAATACCCGTATTTGTATTGCATTTACACAAAAATTAACATTTTCGGCGCTTTAACGAAGAGTATTCAAGCCCACGGTAGCCAGCGATGTTATCGTTGGACGGGAACAGAATTCCATTAGTATTGTCCGTGTGATGACACCAAACGTGTGAACCGTCTACGTTGATAGATAGTTTGTAATATAGTTACCACTTTATCAATTAGGATATGCACATCATAAATAAGTTTCATCGTTGTTATGTGCTAATCTAACCTAACCTAACTAAAATTTTAACGTTTGGCTACGACAAACCGAATCGGCGAAAGGTAAGAGCAAGAATACAAGCTTAATTAACAAAATGTATAAACATTTTTCAAGGTAAAATGGTTGGAAGTAGGAAGGTAGTGGTAGAACGAGTATCGGGCTATTACCACCGCCACACCTATTTCTTGCGTTGTATTTCGCAAGTGGTTGCGACTGACTTTTATATCAAGCAGCCATCTTTGTCCTTAGGAGTAAAACGCATATGTGGTTAGCTTCAGCTACACTGTCAGTTGTTTAAATGAAGTTGTTTACGGATGTACATCGGCAGCAGTGACCACTTACCATCTAGTAGATTGCATGCTCGTTCTCTACTAGCTTAACAACGATCAACTCGTATGTACAGGGCCATGACATTCGCTTTAAGCATTAAGTAAAGTAGACATGTAGGTATGAGACTGATTTCAACACATTACAACCACATTTTTTTCTGTAAATTGTAATAAAGTTTGCCAAATTTCGCTCAACGCTGACCGAGACTTTTGTTGGCCTTAAGGGGAGCGCGTGCATGTTATTTTTTTTTTGTAAAAATGTAGAAAAAAAACATTGGTCACTTTATGGTATTCGATTTAAATACGTGTTTTGTTATAGTAAAACGTGCTAAGAGCTCTGCATTACGATTTACATTCTATTACGTGCTGGCTTCGATTATGCAGGTAGCATGTCTTGGTTGCCATGAATAAATAAGGTTTGTTTAGATGGCATGACGAAAATGAAAGGATACAATGTGTTTTGCATACAAAATTGTATTTTTATTTCTTTCATGTTTTGTATGCAATTGTAATAGAAAATTAACATGTAATCCAGATAAAAGTATCTACGTCCCTGTAGTTCCGGGATCAGAATAGGGCTACGGCATCCCCTGCCTGTCGTAAGAGGCGACTAAAAGGGCCTTCCGGGGTTGCAGACGGCTAGAGTGGGAGCTTTAACTGTCCAGTCAGGCAATCCCGGGAAGGACGGCAGTATGTGTGGTCGCATATCGTCGTAAAGACTAGACGGAGCGGTGGGCCCAGCCGCCTATCTGAGAGGAGCCCGATGGGGCAACGCGCTCGGCGGATTCCGTCCTTTGGAGGTCCCGGAGTCCTCTTCATGGCGCCGAGGACGGCCACCGGGGCGGTTTTAGTGCGGTAAAAATCCCACATAACCCTGCGTCGCTCCCACGGCGTCGGGTACCTTTTGAAGGGTTTTACTTTTCCCCCTCGAAAATAAAAAAAAAAAAGATAAAAGTATCTAATAAAGTAACCTCTGGTAGGATTTATCTTACCTGGGGTTGATCAGAAATGTCCATGGGCTTCAGTTGCCATGTACTATCAAATGATTGCATGTTCGTTTGATATTTCTACCACATAAATATAGCCATTCATTGACAAAACCTTAAGTATAACAATATCCAGCTAACAGCGACGACTTAGCCCCAAATGCATCATCTGTATCCTAAGTATGAGCTTACTACGGTTTCCCCAAACAATCATGATTTACTTTTTCATCTTCATTGCAAAGTATATCACAAAACATGGCGGAAAATAAGCACGTTAACGTGCAATGTCGACCTACGGTTTCGGGTTCGATTCCCGACCAGACAGGAGAGCGCTATTTTAGTGATAAGACCGCCTCTTGTACCTTTCTTTATGTGTCCTATACTATTTGTTGTTTTTATATCTGATTTTGGTATACAATAAAGTTGTTTGTATTGTATTGTATCTGAATGATGAGTTTAAATTCATGTTCTGGGTATGGGTGTTTGTGTATTCGTCTTGTGTGTGTCCGACATAGGATAAAATCCTAGTGTGGAACTACGAGTGTAAAAAGCGTGTGTAGATGAATGTAAATTGCAATGTATGGACAAAAACGTTACCAATGTCCGTTTGATGAAAAAAATAAAAACTCATACTAGCCCTTAGTATGAATTACTTGAAAATACGAATAGAATATATTACTGTGGATATCTGATCAACAAATTAAATCGACCTCACGCACACTAAGGCATCAAGGGTCGTAAAATGCAAATCACTGTCTCACCTACACATATTAGCCTGCAAGTTAGCAAGTCGAATGTAACATTCGTATTCAGAATTACATACAGATAGGATCGCTTAATTCCTCGTTTCCCTACGGACAAGGGGAAACGAAATTATATTAGAGTACACACTGACGATTACTGCTTGCGATTTTGCGACTTAAAATAATGATAATAATTCAATGTAATACAATTCAAGTATATGAAAATGTAAAACAACAATAATTCAGTGACTTCAAAATTACTTTAAGGAGGATATATTACTTTTTAAATTAGCCTACTCGGTTTATAATGTTTTATGTACATACTTATTTAGTAGGCAAGGACTACATAAAAATCTTTCTCAAAAACATTAACATTTTCTATAGGTATATTTATACACACAAATATGTGACTTATGCAATATAAGTTATTTATGCAAAGTAATGCTTTACTGTGTAGGATTATGTGTGTTAATACCATTGTTAATGTAAATAACAATGGTCAATTGGAACTGGAATCGTTTTACCTAACGTAGACCTCAGCAATGACATATGCATTTAAAGTATTATTCTGGATAAAATAAGCAACTTAAAAAGAAGGACATATTATTACGCTTATTTCACATAATGATAATTTGTTAGGTCTTCTGAACTTATACAAAAACTTATTGCTAGTGTCCGACCGAACTTTCGGCTTCGGCCAGTTTCGGCCATACAATCAAGTTTCGGCGGCAGTTTCGGTTTCCATCAAAATTGACCGAAGCTATTCCGAAACCGAAACTAATTTCGGAAGTTGTCGTGCGCGCTTGCCTGTTTGTTTCTCGCGGCAACGCTCTGGCTGACCCTGGCGGCCACGTTCGGAAATTCGGCAACCGCTTCTATGAACTGGGCAGCAGTTTATAGTATCGGTCGAAAACGAAACCTCAGACCCCCACTCAATACGTGCCAGAGTGCCTCAGGGTAGTTGCCTTTCACCGCCACTCTACGCCTTCTATACCAATGTCATTTCATCTTACTCCTCATACGGGGCAAGACGGCTTTTCTACGTTTTCTAAAAGAATAATTATTTTTAAATATTAATATTTTCGTCCAAAGACTATGCCAAATTGTACTTAATTAAAAAACTCAAATGCCATAAATAAATAAAAACATCATGTTGATTTTTACTGTAGTTTTTCCATTGTTTTCTCTTAGCGTCCCCATCATACTATAGAGAGAGAGATATAAACATCCACTATAGAGATATAATTAATTTGGCTCACTACTACTAATAATTACCATCATACTATAGAGATATAATTAATTTGGTTCGTTTATACAATTACGCAAAATAGTTTCTATTCCATAATGTTTTATCGTAAATGCGATTTTACTGCGATTATTTTGTCGCAAGTATATTATTTGGACCTACCAACGATCAAGCGACATGACTCGCCTCGGCATTTTAATACATTCTGATTAATGAATTTGATGAGTATGTAAAATCGGTAATACATTTCCGATTACAGACATGCGAACTCATCTTTAGAGTGAGGACACCTTTTTGGTGCTATTTGAAAAAAAATGGGGCACGGTAAGGATATTAAAATATAAGTGTTTGGGTGAAGTGCTCTTTCACCCAGAAGTGCTTTTTCATTTGGTTATCATTGCATCGGAAATCCATTTGAGTAAGTACTGACTTGTTATTTTTATAGAACTAACAACTTGCATTTTTATCTTTTTATTAGCTTTTTATTAGCTTCACCTGTATGTTTGTTTGTAATCGACTTCTTTGGGCGCGATTTTGACCCACTTTAAACGGCCAGATTTAGTTCAAACTTTGTAGATTTATTGAGGACCGATGACAATACACAAATTTGATAAAATTATTCCATTTTTTAATTTGACTCAAAAGTAGAAAATAAATAATAGTTTAAAAAACTAAAAAACACGCTTTTTATAGAAAACCGAACTAAAAAATAGAAAATAAATTTAAATGAATTTAAATTAAGAAAATAGTATTAAAAATTTCAATGAATATAAATTAATAATAGTGTGAATAAAAAAAATATTTTATTTAAAAAAAAGCGTGGGGTGCTTTTTAAGATATTATCGAAATGATAATCACTCTACTCATATCTGTCAATAAAATATCTATAACCATATAGCTTTTTTTAAAATAAAATATTTTTTTAGTTTTTTTAAACTATTATTTATTATTATAACAAATGGGTTCAGGTATGGATAGTAAAATTAATATTTTTAACATATATTTTATGATTTTATCGTCTATGACTGCGGGTTAATTTATTTTTTACCGACTTCCCAATAGCAAAATTTTCAAAATCGCATATTATTTTTATTCTTTGGCTAGAGTGATAGGTATGTTCATGTGTCCCTTTAGTTCCGGGTTTAGAATAGGGCTACGGTATCCCCTGCCTGTCGTAAGAGGCGACTAAAAGGGTCTTCCGGGGTTGCGGGCGCTAGAGTGGGAGCTTGAACCGTCCAGCCAGGCGATCCCGGGAAAGACGGCGGCATGTGTGGTCGCATATCGTCGTAAAGACTAGACGGAGCGATGGGCCCAGCCGCCCATCTGAGAGGAGCCCGATGAGGCAACGCGCTCAGAGGATTCCGGCTGCAGTCCTTTGGAAGTCCCGGAGTCCTCTTCATGGCTCTTCATGTATGATATGCCATAGGTACATACTCTGATGAGTGCCCTGAATGTTGACAATATTACCTCGTTGAACAGCTAGGCTAGTTCACTTGCCGACGTACCTATATGTTTTTTGGTTTTTTGTTGACTCTATTAGACACTGGGTGGATGATAATTATTATTATTTAATTAGATATATTTATAAAAGTATGTCATCATCTTATATTGTCTTATTGCCGGGCACGGATCTCCTCTCAGAATGAGCCTCTCTGAGAATTCGGTGATAACCCATCACCCATTATGAGTTTATAGGGCAAAATGAAACTTATTTTCTTAATTCGCATCTATATTTAATATTAACAATAATAAAAGTATTTACAAGAAAAGGTAAAAAAACAATAAACTCAAAACATTCTCTCCGTTAAAATCACTAAAACAATAATCTTCTTTTTAATGTCAAAATAATAGAATTCTACATTCGTATATAAAATATAAATAAAAATAGTTTTATAAAGACTAAAAAGTATGTACAAATTGAGGTCGCTACAAGTTACATTACTCCTTTGAAGAAGTATAACTTTTCAATTTAATACGAACTGGTATCCTGCCTTTCTATAACAATAAACAATACCTGTTTAAACACCTGGCGTAACCGAATCAATTATACGCTCTACTGAATGTGGTTCCACCTAAATTATCTCTATTCTCTCCTAATTTCTAACTGTTCTAATAAAAACACTTATAAACGAAACAGAATTTCGCCTAATATAACTTTTCTCTAAGTAAAATTATCAAGTATAATCGCTTTTGTTTCTACATATACATATAACAATTGTTAAACTTATAAGTATATCTCATATACCTTTAAATTGTACAAGGCAATAATATGTTTCAACTTTAATGAAAACTACATTGGGTACAACCCACTACTGTCCCACTGCTGGGCACGGGTCTTCTCTCAGAATGAGAGAGTTTTAGGCCATAGTCCACCGCGCTGGCCAAGTGCGAAATGGTGGACATTAGAAAAATACATTAGAAGCTTTTAATTTTGTAATTATAACCCATGATGTGCACTAGGCACTGTGCGCAGTGCCTTTTTTTTTTGTTCTCGAGGGGGAAACCTTCAAAAGGTACCCGACGCCGTGGGAGCGACGCAGGGTTATGTGGGATTTTTACCGCACTAAAACCCCCCCCGGTGGCCGTACTCGGCGCTATAAAGAGGACTCCGGGTACTCGGTCCGACCGCAACCGGAATCCTCTGAGCGCGTTGCCCCATCGGGCTCCTCCCAGATGGGTGGCTGGGCCCACCGCTCCCTCTAGTCTTTACGACGGTATGCGACCATATATACCGCCGTTCTTCCCGAGATCGCCTGACCGAACGGTTCGAGCTCCCACTCTAGCCGCCTGCAACCCCGGAAGCCCCTTTTAGTCGCCTCTTACGACAGGCAGGGGATGCCGTAGCCCTATTTTGATCCCGGAACTACAGGGACGTGCGCAGTGCCTAGTAACGTGATTTTTTAAATATTAGAAGTTTTGAACTCTCTTTTTCTAACCAGCTTTTAAAATACTATTATTTACGAATGGCAAGCCAGTAGATAACGGGGACTCGACTTTTTGATTACCGAATCTAATCGACCAATTACAATATGCTAATCGGTGTACTGACATAAAAACTGTCACGCTTGTATAGAGGCGCGTACTCACTTTAAGCTTTACATTGAAATAAAACCTTTGATTATTTGTAAATAGAAATTCTATTTAGGGATTAATCTCGGGATTTCCTTTCCCATTTCGAAAAATTATGAAAATAGTTTCGAGCGCTGCAACATCTAAAGTCAACCATAAAATTTGCTAGTAAAAGTTAAGTTATATATAAGTGAGTTGTACTCTTTTTTTTTTAGAAATAAATATCTTAAACCTTAAGTTTTCAGAAAAGTTCAAGGAAATAAGAAGAATGAGTCAATAACCATTTTTTCAATTATTATTATTTATTTTAAGTTATCTATCTCATATTTACCCCTTTATTAATTGTCCTTCATTACTTTATTTTACGGTTACGTTTGTTTTATAGTATAGTAGGAGTACTGGCGCGCAAATATTTTTTGGAGTTTGTTTTATTTTGTTGCGGCAAATAAATATAACTTCTTTTTTCTATGAGTACTAGAGGAATCTAGGAATCTATTACCTAAAATTTAATAACTTTATTGTATGTGCTGGAAAATAGATATTGTAAAAATAAATATGTGTAACAAATTGAATTATAGTATACCACTAACACTTGTTTTACAAAATAGATTTCATAGACAAAAATACAATTTTCACAGTTCCTACAAATAACAACAAACCCAAGATTGATAGACCAATTCTAATCTAACACTTTGGTGAATGTACACATGCCTTAACAATTTGATATGCGCGTGCGCCCGGTCACCGGAACCCGGCTTTTAACAAACATGGCGCCGGCCCGGAAATGACGTCACGTGGCCCGATATTTCCGCCGGCAGCCCTCCAGCGCCTCCACCTGTGAGCTCTTATCTTGATCTATTTGCAGAAATGCAAATGTTACGTAATAAATTGCGTAAAATATTATGATTACACTTTCTCCTTTCCCCTTGCATTGTTTTGTACACAGCGTTATATGAAGGTTGTGGAAGGATATTTATAGACATAGAATAGGTAAATTCAGCATTAAAATATATACCAACGCAACGTACAGATCTTTGGGAATCCTAGTATCGAATATGTAATACATATACATATATAGTCGTATTAAGTATGTATTATACATAAGACAGATTTTCCCCTTTATCAGGTATAAAAACATATTACATACAAACGAAAATGATACTTGAATTTTCTATTGTTTTTCGCCTCTTTTAACTTTATTATTAAAAGCCAGCACTATTACTACTTTTTTGGTACATTCAAGATTCTTCTTTACACAATACAAAATACTAGAACATTTTTTACTAGAGATGCGCCGAATAGTGGTTTCACCGAAAAACCGAATACTATTCGGTGGAACTTTTACCGAACCGGACATTCGCAATTATTCCGTTTACCAATTTACATCTCTTATTAAGTATCTTATCAACAATAATAAACTAAGTAAATTAAGTAAACAACTATGAAAATGTGTTCTGAAAGAAATAAAATGTTGATTTGAGGTTTAAAAATTAATGTTGAAAAATGTGAATTTGAGTAAGGTTACAAAAAAGATTGATTTAAAGTTTAATTGTTTTATATTAAAAGCGTTATTCAAGACATTCTTCATATGATTTCATTGACTTATAACATAAATCTTATTAAAAAGTTTTGTTTTTTTTTTCTATACCGTTACGAGTAGGCAAGAAAATAAAAAATAAAAAAAAATCGGCCGAATACAAATATTGAAAAAGATGACAATACGCCGAATACCGAATAACAACCGAATATTCGGCACATCTCTAATTTTTACCATTACGGTACACTATCGTAAGTGACCTCGGAGACGATTCTGCTGTTTTGATTCTTAAAGAGAATTATGCGTTGCTTTATAAAGTAGAAATCTGATGTTCATCTCACTGACAAGCTGGCACTTTAAAACTGAAAATTATGGAGAGTCACGAGCGTGAACGCGGAAACTATAAATAAAATTTCAAATTTTCAACTTTTTCATCCTCTCCACAAATACTCGTACTGTAAAACTCAGCATTCGTTAATTAAAAAACGAAAAGCACTTTTTAGTTTGTCCTAATTTAGCTTTGGAATATGTTTTGTGAATTCCGTTTAGTTTTATGCAGCCGCAATGCTATAACCATTTTTATACATTTTTCAGAAAACGTGTACCTATTCTGTTAACTGACCATTGCCGTTCATTGACATTTGTATTTTTTTATTTCATTGAAGTAGCAGACAAACATGCAGTCCATCTGATAGTAAGTGGTCACTGCCGCTCATGGACATCTGTAATCAATAGAACATGGGTGCTATCTGAAGTCAATCACAGATGCGTTGCTACTCCCGAGGACTAAGATGGTCGCCTCATATAAAAGTGTGCCGGCAACCACACCCTTCCATCGAAACGCAAAAACTGCTTCACGCTAGAAATAGGTGTGGCGGTGATACTTCCCCAGTCGAACTACACTGGTTCTACCACCTTCAAAGGCAAGATCTAGGTAAAGTCGAACACAGATGTGTTGCTACCCCTGTAGACTAAGTAGCCTCGCATAAGTATGTATGACGACCCGCGTGGCCGTGCGGTTACCATAGCAGTCTGACGCGCAGTGGGTCCTGGGTCCGATTCCCGGCCAGACAGATATCTGAATGGTGAATTTAGATTCCTGTTATCGGTCTGGATGTTTGTGTGTCTATGGCACCCACGACACAGGAGAAAATCCTACTGTGAGGCAATGAGTGTAGAAAGCGTTCATATGCGTTTGTATCTTTCCGCACCCTTCAGAACAGAACACAGCACATTGCTGTAATTTGTCAGAATAAGGACTAAAACTATAAATAGATCTATTAACAATAGTTAGGTGTCAAAGAAAACATAGCAACAATAATAATCTACATGAGCTTTACTAATATTAATATGTGAAATTTTGAGTATTGTAGTATTGATTAAAAATCAAAATCGACTTATTGTTATATTACTGATAAAGTAAAAAAAAACAAATCATAGTCCAGGGCGATATTGGAATCCAATTTTATTTGTACTCATTAAATTAATAATATAAATAAATAATGGTAATATCATGTCGTTAATATTAATTATTCGGGTTGGACTCTTGAGCACTTTTGAACAAATTATGTTGTACTTATCATTAAGAAGCAATAAATTATTATTGAATAAGTAAATCATAATTATAAGCTTATTATGGGCAGAAATAATATGTGGTTATTAATTTATCATTGTCACGTCGTTGATTTTATATGTAAATCTGATGGTCACGGCGCGTGCTTTATTTAAAGCCCACTTTCATATTAATCACGGATAGGAATAGGTACCTAATTATTATACAGATAATAATCGTACAAGAAATTTGTCTTGTTTTGAATCATTTTTTTTTTAAATTTTTTTGGTGTTTGGAAGATGACAACAACGAAAATACTTTTAGATGTAGATATATTATTGTTATGTTTGTATGTCTTTTTAGTGTGCAATAAAGAGTATTCTAATCTCTTCAATGCCAAAATATTCGAATAACACTAGCTAAAATGGTCTAGATGGTGTAGGTGTAGGTGTATCAGAATCAACCAGACTTGGAACTGACTAGTGAATAATTTCAAGGTCTGAACGAGAACAGGTCACCTAATCTAACTTTATAAGCTTTTCACAAATTTATGAAACTAGCGGCGTCCGCTGTTTGTATAGATCATACCAATTATTTATTTATTTACTCATAACTTACATCTAACATTACAGGTTAACCTAATACGTTACCCTAGTGAAATAAAATAAAATATTGATATAAAATTAAATATAAGTGGAAAAAATTAAATTACATAAAAAAATCAAATCGGTTAGGTCGTCTAATATTAATAAAATAAACAATGGAGCACAAATTATGTAATTATGTACCATATACGTTAAACAACATCGTTAAGTAACACCGAGGCAATTGGGAGTTGGATGGGTTACTCTTAGTATCTAAACGTGTACGAGGACGTGCTTCGAAGGAGACTTTAAATCTACGTTTCCATTGAAATCATTGAAAAGCAAGATGACTGTGTGTTGGCATTAAAATTTAAAATTTGACTCTGGACATACCTTATTCACACCTATTTTTATAACAGTATTGTCGCGTGCTTCTATTTAGATAGATAGATAAAACATTTATTTCATAACTTAAGACACAAAATAGATTTACAAAACATTGAACATAAGTTGGTTCATACAAAAACACAAAACAACAAAAACAAAAAAAAATATATTAAAATTATTAATCTATTTTCTAATTAAAATTTGCTGCATCAAAAGTCCATGAAATAGGGACCGGAGCTCAATAAAAGCTGAGATTAAACCCCAGCACTGATTTTCAGTCTGGACCTTTTCCAAACGCAATTTACGCATATTTGGTTTAAAAAGTCTGATAAAACGATCCTAGTCCTAGTCTTCAGGAATAGCAATTCCTGAGATTCGTTCCTGACTTCCGCCCTCATATAAGACTCTATCTCTGGGATTAATATACATGGGATATCCACGGACAGCAATTGCTACTAACCATTAGTTGACTCTTAGCCCGTACTTTCCACCACCTATAGTAGCTGTATTGGAAAAATGTTTGAATACCCTTCAAGTCAAATGTAAGCGTTTAAAATTCATTAGACACATGCACGAGTGGCCTACAGCGCTGTGGGAACACATCGGTGCACGAAACTGCACTAAACTGCTTTGTGAATACGTAAAGAGCGAGTCGCTTATACGTGACTTTTTACAAAATGGGAGAGTTTTAGGCCATAGGTAATAACGATGCCTTAGTGCGAATAAGTAGACTACACACACCTATAAGATCTTTTTTTAAAGCAATCTCAGGTGTACAGGTTTCCTATCGTTTTTTTCCTTTCCCGTAAAACATAAATAAATAATTTTTTATATGCACATCATATTAAAAAAATCGGTAGCATGTGCCTAGGATTCGAATCTCGGACCCTCGATTGCGAGGCCGAGTGTAGTAATGACTCAAATCTCGATTTTAAGTTAGTCTGATGTATAAATTGTGTACTCTGGGTTGGTTGTTCATATTGTGGCGACCTCCCGCAACTCATCAAGAGATGGCGCTATTAGTATTCTGAAACACGCTATCGAAGTATTCTCAATACAAGTTCCGAACAAAGACTTTAGGAGCACGGCCGCTCCCAAGGCATGATCACCTAGCCTGGCGGGAGATCTCCCTTTGCCAAAATATCATAAACTTGCATTTGCCTGTATATCCTTACCTGTCTTTATATACTGTGAATGAAGCGCTAAAAACAACTTAAAAATGCATAAAAATTACGTTACCATACAATACCAGAGATATTTGATTTTTAATATTCTGTACGCCATTTTCATTTTTCACTGCCAGTCGAAACGCTGTGAGAGAAATGAACGTACACGAAACTGCACTAAGCTTCTTTGACAATTTTACACTAAACTTGAATGCATACCATATATTGCTTCCACACGTAGTTTGCGTTTGAATAGCTTAAAAATCTATTCAATAAAAACATATTATTGTTTTTTTTTATTTTTCTAAGCATATTTAAGTTTTCGAAACCGTTGGTAAAAGGAATCCCCAAAGTATGAGAGTTTATGTACCTAATAGTCCACCACTGCTAGCCTAGTATGATTTGGTTGACAGTTGTGATTTTTGAAAAAACTCATTTTAATGCATGTTGTATTTACACGATGTAGGTTTATTCACACTGGTGCAAATTGGTGAACATTTTGTCCACCAATCCACACTTGGCCAGCCCACCGCGCTGGCCTAAAACTCTCTCATTCTGAGAAAAGACCCATGTCCAGCAGTGGGACAATAATTGGTGGTACCCAAAGGTATTTATTTACCATTGAAGCAAGCTTCAAAAACTGAAGTCACTCTAGATGAGATATCAAACTTAAACCAATATTATCATAATAATAACAACCATACTTCTTAAACTGCTCTTCATGAGCAGAATAACGTTTAACACTTTTAATCAAAAACATACAGCAATAATATAATTTAAGTTGACGTAGCTTGCAATCATTGCAATCTTTATTAACTACAGTTAATACTGAACTGTTCCCTGCAAATGTTGCAGGTCTGCTCGTAATTGCATTGCTCGGCAAGCGCTGTTTTTTGTAGAGCTTTCTACGAATATCTAAGGTTGAGGACATGTTGTTAAACTGAGAGCGGATGAACTGACACATGTAATGCCACTAGATTTACACGAAGGTTTGTCAGATACCAACGTTTTTGTATAAGGTACTTTGAGTGCACCTGGCGTATTGCTGACATAATAAACTTTATAATATATGGGCGTGTTATATATATTTGATGATCCACGTAGCAAAACGATCACTACTTTGATCTGACACAGAATGGGTCAGATGCGTAGCCAGATAGACATGTGTGATATTCGTCCTCGTGTGTCCTTAGCACCCGCGACACATTAAAACCTTCTAGCGTGACGCTATGAAGGTTATTTATCTAGTATTTCTATGTATTTCCGAATTGCTTGTCACAAGCCTAGGAGGTAGGTGTACTTTATCAATACTCCAGTGCGGGTTTGTGAACTAAAAAGAAAACTCGTAACAATTGTTTCAAACCACCTACCATACTTCCGACACGGTTAACGATCTTGACATGATATGTTGTCATAAGATAATAAATGGTATGACGTCCGATGTTTTTTAACTTCACTATAAGTTTTGCGTGAGTACAAAAGTACACTTTAAACGCTTCCGCTATCGCCAGCGCTCATTCATATAAATCAAGGCCTTAAACCGACACTGTATGAAATTGCCGATCGAATGCTGTATCGAATTTCAAGACCGAATAATCCGTTTCGTAACTGGATCGTTAACTTAATATTAACCTGGAACCGATATTGAGTTGGAATCGGAAGTTTTGAGTTGGGAAAATGACGATCGAAACACTAGAGTCTTTGAACCTCAGCTGCAAACAAAATATTATTTTATTTCATATTTGACTTTGACGACCCCCTTGGCGGTGCAGACACCATGCTGGTCTAACACGCAGTGGGTACGATTCCCGGCCAGTCAGGTATCTGAATAATCAGTTTAGATACTTGTTCTGTCTGGGTGTTTGTGTATTCGTCTTTGTGTGTGTCCATGGCACCCTAAACACAGGAGAAAATCCTACTGTGGGGCTATGAGTGTAGAAAGCGTTTTTTTATTTATATTACCTATGTATTACATCACGTAATCGAATAAAGCAGGAATTTGAATGGGTCGGGTAAATATTTATTGTTTTATAAGCCAGAACACACTAACCTAACCTAACCACAGCTTCTATCAAGTAAAGAGGTGTCTGGGTGTTTGTGTATTCGTCTTTGTTTGTATCCAACACACTCACGACACAGGAAAAAGTTCTAATATATAAGGGCTATGAGTGTCGCAAATGTTATTTAGCGATTTTTAAGTATAAATAATAAAATATATTTACATAGTTAAGCACACGATGCACATGAATAAAAAAACCCAATAGTCTTTATCCTTCTGGCGCGGGTCCAAGCGGATTACCGGGTGAGCCAATTCACAATCACGGATAAGTGGGATGCCAATTTGCAATTTGCAACCCAAATTCAGGAGTTTATGGTAAATTACCATAGCTTGTAAAAATTAAATTGAACGTTTCGAAATACTTTTCAAATACATTCTGACTTTTATTTGTAACATCACTACATAGTATTAAACAAAGTGGCTTCTCGCTGTCTGTCCCTATGTACGCTTAGATCTTTAAAACAACGCTACGGGTTTCAATCCAGTTTTTCTTCGTTGGTAGAGTGTTTCATAAGAAATGTTTTTAAGTATAACACATATAGTAGAGAAACACTGATAATTTTAGATTTTGGACTTTTAGGCGGAATGAAGTTCTCCGAACCATATTTATATGTCGTATCTACTTCACCCACCCTTTAAACCAAAGCTCAATGGCGATATTGGATTTAAAGACATCGTGGTAGTGCGTTTTGTGTCGAACCAGTATTACATAAGTAGTTCTACTACTCACAAAAAATATATGTACCTATCTATATATTTCAGTATAATAATTTTACTGTTAAACTTACTACCGTAACATGAATATATAATTTAATTACACTATAAGGATTACACTATACCTTATACTCCCGAACTAAGGCTCAAGTTCGTAATAATCGTTTATATGCAAATATACGCGTGCCCTTACAAATTTCATGTATTAAAAAAACAAAGCATAATCAAGATCTAGAATTCCGCCAAAACATTTAATGACGTTAGGTAACAATGAATTCAAATAAAGTTATTCCGGTTCCGTGAATAACTTTCTGACCGAGAGCTTTCTAGGATTTATTGCGAGCTTTACATTAAAGCTGTTTCACCGTCCCACCTTGGCCCAATAAGGCTTAGTCGGAGGCCACTAGGTCTCATTAGTGTTTGAAGCACGCGAAACGATCATTAGGTAAGTTTACAGCTGCAATAAATGTTCAATCTGAGATTGATTTCGCTTTTATCATCAATAGTTAAGTACGATATATTGCTGTATTTAATTCCAACGTTTTAATTAATGTACTTTGTGCTTTTATTAGTATATTTGCTGAAGTATTTAAACTTTGTAGATCAACACTTTTTGCCTACGTTCAAATAATATTTACGTCTCGGAGACATGACATTTTCATCTTAATGGTATAGACCAGTACTTGTACTGGAATTTTATTATCTGAGCCTTATCTGGAATCTGAAACTGGGAATAGAGAAGCAGGTTTCTAAATACTAATCCAAGGTCAAGAAAGTACTAAATTTCCAACACTATTTTACTTTTATACCACATACACCAGGCTTAAATCACCAACAGTACGTAGGAAACGTGTCGTATAAACCCTCTTTTCGGGCACTAAAACCTGCCATCAGGACCCGGTTTCCGGACGCTAAATGGACAAAAACAAAGACTCGTTGGAACAAATTAAGCTTAATCCTGCCAAGCGCTGAATGTACTTGGCAAACTCCGCGTGCTGACAAGGTTTATGGCTTGCTGAAATAACAAGGCTGTTTGGCAAAAACTTTAAAATTACCATCCAATGCCTCAATTTAAATGTTTTAGTGACCTTCATGCAGTTGTAGCCTACATGGCGTCTCCTTAGTGCATGTTCCAAGGCTTTAACATTGGCGTGATAGTGAATGATTTAAATTTTAACCTTCTATGTTAAATATGTTTATTAACTGGCCTTCATTGCACGCCACTACATGGCATCTACTAAAAGTGCATTTTTGAAGGTTTCATCCAAGGTTTACTACCGTAGTTACTGATGCATTATTTTATTTTTTTGCAGGTATTGGTTCCTCGTACAATGTAGGTATGATAAAAGCGGTATTCTTATTAGAAATTTAAGATTTTTTATAAAATTGAAATAGAAAAGGAAACTAAATGTCCACCTTAATATAAGCGGTCACTGCCATAAGCGTTTTCATGCAGAGCAGAGATTCTATCTGAAATCAATTACCAATGCGCCGCTACTCTTGAGAACTAACATGGTTCCTCGTCAACCCATTATTGTCCCACTGCTGGGCACGGGTCTTCTCTTAGAATGAGAAAGTTTAGGCCATAGTCCACCGCGCTGGCCTGTGAATTGGTGGACTTCACACACCTCCAAGATTTTTTTTTAAAGAACTCTCGGGTGTTTTTCCTCATGATGTTTTCCTTTAGCGAAAAGCAGTGTTAATTAATTGTAATATGCACATGAATCAGTGGTGCGTGCCTGGGTTTGAACCTCGGACCTCCTGATTGAAAGGGCTAGTTTCAACCATTAGGCTATCACTGCTCTGGTTGCCTCATATAAAAATAAGCCCATAAGCTCCACAGTAAACAAACTGTTGTCTCCGTTAGTATACAGGCGGTAATTGAAGTATCTGTATTCATAGCATGTAAGCAATTCTAGCATAGCGCTAAAATTTTATTGTATTTGTCACACGCCCGACTAAGAGCAATCTGGGTAAATACTCCATATTGAACAGAATTCAACGTCAATACAACGCCCTATCAAAAGAACCTACATTGGACATATTTAATAAAAAAATTAGTAAATTTAAGAATTCTATGTTTAATACAGGATTAATTACATTCAATTAACTACAATATTTTTGTAATCATTAACACCTTTTTTTTTACTATACATATATACATACATACCACATTTACATATACATGTACTATACGTAATTATTAGTGTAATACGTACAATTAAGTGTTCTAATATAATCTTAAGTATTTAAACTCGACCACGATGCATGCCGTGGTGGCCTGTTGTTGTTATTAAGACAGAATTTAATTTAAGCCTAATGTAGTTTTTAATAGTAAGTGTAATGTATTGTCTTGTTGGCTGCCCTTAAATAAATAAATAAATAAAATAAGTAAAGCATTTTTTGTTTACATGTTTTTGTTTTTCTTTTTTGTATATATGTACATTTTGTAAATAGTTATTTTTTTAAATTTGAACCGTATTGTTAATTGTATTAAAAAATAAATAAATATCACTTAATGAAAAAAAAAAACGCCAAATATTTAAGTAAAAAAAAAAAAATTAAGCATTTTGCTGATCTACCATTTTAGAATTCGAACTCTTTTCGCAAATGTTACGAAAGATCAAAGGACTCAGTCGACTAAATTACAGTACGAATATTCCGACCCTAATTTGAGCTCTGTCAAGTAATGGGCTACTAACCTTTTCCGCGTTACTTGATACTTTATTGTCCTATTTTACCCTTACACTTTCCTCTTGAGGATTTACTATAAGCAATTTTAATTCTTTCGTCTCTCTTTCTTACAATGGGAATAAGCGAGATAAAATTTAATGTGTGGAGCGTGGCTAATTTTACAAAGGGTGTAGTAGTGTAGTAAGCGAACCCCTAAGAGGCTTAAATCTGATCTTTCCATTAAAATAACACTTATTTTATTGCTTGAAATGTCCAATCATTAAAAACAGATCGTAAAAATATTTTCTGCTTACAATCTTTCCTGAAAACGAAATAGGTACCACGTAAAGATCAAAAGAAGGAATTTACTGCCAGTAACAGAATAACTCGCATTTAGCAAAATTCCCCAAAGGTTCAAAAATCTCACACGATCTTTAAACAAGATTATTTACCTATAAATTCACATACCTAATGGTTGAAACTTGTTCTCTCGATCGGGAAGTCCGAGGTTCAATCCCAGGCACGCACCACTGATTTTTCTAAAATTATGGGTGTATTAGAAATTAATTATCAATGCTTTTCTATGAAGGAAAACATCGTGAGGAAACCTACATACCCGAGAAATCTTTTTAAAAAAAGTTCTCGAAGGTGTGATAAGTCCACCAATTCGCACTTGGCCAGCGCGGTGGACTATGACCTAAAACTCTCTTATTCTGAGAGAAGACCCGTGCCCAGCAATGGGACAATAATGGGTTGACGAGAAATTGTATATTTATTACATTTACCTATAGCAGTTACTACACAAGAAGTCGGTTGAAATGCCAAGACCTTATTTTTATTTGTTGTAGATTAATGTAATTGAATAATCGATTAATTGGATGATTCTGAGATATGCGTATTCGAGTGACTAATCGATATTTCATCAGATAAACATTACTTCCGCTAATCTCTGTTACGTTGGTCATTTATAATGTAAGTGACTAGTAGATTTTATAAAAGATAAAGCTTTATAATGAAGAAACCATTTCTTTTTGTTATCATATTTAATTAAAATGAAGGCATGACTTATTCGTAAAGTATAATGAGAATAAGTAATTGGTTTTAAAAGCTTTTAGTAACAAAATTAATTTGATATAACGTTTCTTATTTTCTTTGCCAACCAACTAAAATTATACGTACACAACCGTTTTATAGGTACACCATTATTGTTATATATTTTTTAAATGAAACGAAACGAAACGAAACGAAACGAAACGAAACAAAACGAAACGAAACGAAATGAAGTGAAAAAAATTATAACTAAAAAGTAAACACTTTTACAAATAATTTGGATAAAATAATTAATTATATCTAGCTGACCCGGCGAACTTCGTGCCGCCTAAAAGTCAAAAATGTATATATCATATAAATATACATATATATATAAATTATCAGTCTTCCTCCATTATTGTATTCCTCTTATGCGTGTATTATACGAAGACACTTCCTTTTGAATCACTTTATCTATTAAAAAACTGCACTAAAATCCTTAGCATAGTTTTAAAGATCTCGGCATACATAGAGACAGACAGCGCGAAACGACTTTGTTTTATACTATGTATTGAAGTACAAACTATATGTCACGAACAATGACCAAGCGAAAGAGCAAAGCAAAATAAAAATGGACAGGCTGAACTAATACAGACTGAATTTTAAAAACCGTCAATCTAAAATTCTAAATCATCATACACTCTAAAAGCCCGATTGCTAGATCTCCTTCAATAATTATTATATTTATGACCACCAACAATGAATTAAGTGTTCCTCGTATTAATAAGTATAAATCAATAAAGAGAAGAGACGCAAGTGTTATAATTAAAATATCAAGTTACCGTCACTTGTCGAGCGGATAAACAGCGACAGTAACTACGTTCTCTAGAGAAAATGGTCCAAATGTTGAGAAAAGGCGATTTTAATGTTATATAATTATATCAAGACAGACAAGGAAAAGGAACACAACCAATTGAACAAATGACGTAAATTGGTAGAATTTTTGATTCAGAAAATATAGGTCTGGTTGGAATATTTACTTATTTTACAAAGCTTATGTATGAAAAACTATTCTTAAATCCTCGTAGTTCCCTGGAAGTATGCAGAATGCATTGAGAAGTATACTATGAGTCCATTACGCTATTAATAATAAAGCTACAACTGTTTCTGCCTTAAAATAACTTCGTTAAATACTTCTGACTTGTTGTTCTTAGGATGTCTCTAGAAATATTAATCAAAATACGATCCAACTTTGTTGCCAAAGGTAGTTCCGCATCTATGGCTGACCTTAAATTCCCTATTTGAGGTTGATTACAAATGCCCGTAAGACACTAGCGTGACTTACTATTCGATACACTGCGAATTCGTTTTCTATTTCCATACTTTGGTGTTTGTAGTGTACTTAATACTAAACTTAGCTCCTAGTTAACCCATTTTCTCAATATTTACACACCCGTAAAGTGTGTATGTATAATATATATATATATATATTATACATACACACTTATATATATATATATATATATATATATATATACATAATATATATATACATAACCTCTGCATGCCCAATTCAGGATATTGATTAGGATGCCGTGGTACGATCTCAAAATATTTGCTAAATTGTAAAAAGTGGCCTGTCTGTGTCTAGTAATTATTCGAAACCAAAGATACTTAAGACTTCTATCATCGCCATCCAAAACTACTACGTAGAGATAAGTAGTTTTAAATAACAAATAATAACACTAACAAAAATATGCTTAAAAACGAACGAACAAGCTATAGAAACCAACGTAAACATAAGATACGCAAGATAACATAAGATTATTATTCTGCCCGCTATCGCTTGTCCCATCCACCATACACCGAGCTTATGTTATCTGAGGCGGGCGGGCGGTAGCTACGCGAAATAATTTATGCTACGCGACGCGAATTTATTGCTCAGTATGTATCCGATAACTGAATATTTCTGAACATACCTTCTTATAAAGAGTGCATTTTATTGAACGTAAAATGTAAGCAGTACATATGTACCTACTGGTGTTTTAGATGTTTTTTTATGTGCGTATGTGTTTATTTACGTGTGTGTTGTACATGTACACTGATAATGCAATAACAATTAATATAGAGACATGTAAAACGTTGAAGACAAAATGCAGTAATACGATTTTTACACTCGTTTCTACACCCCAGCTCCACAGTAGGATTTTCTGTGTCGTAGGTACCACTGACACACACAACGCGAATACACAATAACCCAGACCCAGAACAAAAATCTAAACTCATCATTAAAATACCTGTCTGACCGGGAATCGAACCCGGGACCCATTGCGCGTCAGACCGTCATGGTAACCGGTCCGCCATGCGGGTCGTCTATACGTACTATATACGAAGTATCCATTACTATTTTGAATGTGAACACGTGTTTTAAAGTTCTTTTTTTTGGCGCATTACTCTAAAACATTTCAAATTTTCGTTACTTTTAAATAATTTTCTTTTTGTTTATTCATGCTTGGGTTTAAAGTATAAAAAATTATCCGTATTTAGCTTAATTCAATTTTTTGCCCTAAAAAATTTATAAGGACAGAAATTTAGGGTACCTACGTAAAATTCTAAGCAATATGTTACACATGTGACCACATGACACGTACCCGTTAAAGTCCCTTAAATCAAATGAAGGATGAGATCGCACCTAATCCGTTTATGAACAGCTACAGTCATTCCTAATTACGTACATAAATCGGAGAGCGACCCTCATAATTAGTGGAGGGATTATGAGATTAGACTCCTAATTTTTCTCATTTTATGTAACAGATGATTTTAATCCATTACTACAATGTCTTTAATAGTTAACTGACGTTATACGTAACTAGAGAATAGGGAGTGGCTGAAAAACAGCGCTATACGGGATCAAGATCTCGTATTAGCAAAATGCTGAGCCACTTCCTTTGCCCTCGTTAAGGATATAATTTTGTTTATTTTTTGGTTTCTCATTGGGTACTGTTATCTATGTTTTTTTCTCTTTTTTGTAATTTGTTAAGTTAAGGATTTTATGTGTTTATTTTAGGGCAATAAAGTATTTTATTATTATTATTATTATTTATTATGTGACTGGCTCTTGTGACACCACTGTCGAGACTTGAGTTCCACAGTTTCTGCTATTCTATTTATCTCTCTATATATGAACCATTGATAGTCCTTTTGACGACCCGCGTGGCGCAGCGGTTACCATGCCGGTCTCACACGCAGTGGGTCCCGGGTTCGATTCCCGACCTGACAGGTATCAGAATGATGAGTTTAGATTCATGTTCTGGGTCTGGGTGTTTGTGCCATGGAAACACACAAGACGAATGTCTTGTGTGTTTCCATGGCACCCACGACACAGAAGAAATCCTACTGTGTGGCTATGAGTGTAGAAACGTTTTTGTTGGTCATAGGCATCCTAAATTGCGCCAGTCCGATCGGCCCTGAATTTAGCAGTTACCCACCGACTTCTTCAGGTCATTAATCCACCTGATTGTGGTGACATTTGCTCCTGTTGCCCAGGCTTTGATGATATTATAAATTAAATATTTAAAAAAAAATCGATGTATTGAACAACTGTTATGCTATTCACCCGATCATAAATGATGATAAGAAGACCACAAGTATGATCGGAGTACTGAGGTGGGCGAAAGAGTTGTTACCTCTGAGAATTAAATTTAAATACCTCAATTAGAGTTGTAGGCTTTATCGGCTGACCTCCCGCGAGGCAAAGAGGGCACCATACCGGTCTGACACCAGGTGGGTTCGATTCCTGTCCAGACAGCTATCTGAATGATGAATTTAAATTAGTGTTCAAGGGCTATGAAACTTACGACGATAAAATCCTAGTCTGCCACTTTGAGTTACTCAAAATAACTTCGTATGAAAAATTTCAGCTCAATCGGTTGGGTTTAAGCTTTTGAAAATTCCTTTGGAAAGATTTCTACTACACATGCTTGTACACAGGTGTTCCTGTGTCTTTATCTTGTCTTGATTGTTATCAAGACAAGATAAAAAAGGTTAAAGACACAAAATATTAAAACCAAGATGTTGAGAAAAAATAAACAAACCCTTACAATTTCTCTTTGCAAGTTAAAAATAAATTGAGGTGCATAATGATCTAGCCTTGTCGTTGGCTACAGACTGGAAACCCCTCAAATAAAGAAAAACCTTGCTGGGACCGAAAATAACCGTCATTAGTTTAGCGCAGTGTCACGAACGCCGCTAAAGGTTGCAGTATCACAAATTGTTACTTGCGACATCAACTAATCGGGCCCCTAGAACAAAACCGTATATGAAAAATTACCAAATTACAGCTTTGTTGATTGTAAGTAAGAAAGAAAGACATATTTATTTGTAAAAAAATACTACAACATAATGAGACATACTTAACAGTATACATTAATTTTAAATTTGACCATTACTGCAGTAAAATTTTACAAAAGGGTCCACACTCAGCCTCACCGCGGCAAACCACAGCCACTGATTTTCAGTGTGTCCCAATTCGACGAGTAATTCGGTCGAATGGTGCGTTGGCAAAATATAATATAAAGAAAAATACAAGTTGTTTGTAATAGCTATTTGTTCACCAATCCGACCTTGGCCAGCGCGGTGGACCATGGCCTGTACCTCTCTCATTCCGAGAGAAGACCCGTGCCCAGCAGTGGGACAATAACAGGTTGATGACGAATAGCTATTTAGGAACTTATTTAATAACTTCCTAAATGGCTATTACAATGATTTTCCATTCGTCTTTCTTGACGTAAGTAATCAATGTTTTTATGTCCACTAAACTTCTAAGCTTCATACTGTAAATTGGTAATTTGCACATACGATTTTGTTCAAGGGGCCCGTCGATATATCTGGAATAATCTTCCAATTCTATCAGAAGCCATTAGTTATCGTCAAATTAAAGGCAATGTGAAAGATTTTTATTTAGAATCCATAACTTAATATGTGATTGTGTGTTTAATAAGATATATAGGTACGTATGTATATATGTCTATGTGTATAATATGTGCATGTGTATTTAAAATTATATATACAGGTATTTCATGTGTGTATTATGGCTGATTAGGAAATTAGATACACGATAATCATAAGTTATAAGATTGCAAGAAAATGAGAGCTTTCTCCGCCTACAAACTATATTTGTAGTTTGGCAGACGATTTAGACAAATATCATTACTACCCACATCGTAACACTATTTAGTGGCGTGAGTCGCAATGCCTTCTAATAACAATATTACTGAATTGCACGTAAACTCCTGTAGGTATATAAAACATCTTTTAGCAAAATATAAACAAATGGTTCGCCGCCCATATATACTTGAACAGAACGTACATTAAAAGATATTTTATGAACAACCTTTGATTGGTACAAAGCGTAGGTTCCTGAAAGTGAGCTGAGTACATAGCGGTTTCATTTTACTGCGAATCGCTTTGTAAATCTGCCGCAGTGGTACAAAGTCACGTTCCTATTCTAGTTTACTGGCATTTGTAGATACTGTTGAAGTCCGATACTGTGATAGGTAAATGGACCTCGACCGAAGTGTAGCTCTGGAATAAAACGTTTTTTGTTCGAATCTTACCAATTGTTCGTCGGGGTTTTTATCTTAGAAATAGCACGCACTGGTGATTTTTTCATCGTGACTGTTGCGTCACTGTCACCGTGTACGTTAGGTTGCCTCCGCGGACATAAAGTCACCTAATTGTCACACATCCAAATGCGTGCACCTTTATTAAGGGTAATGTACATGGTGACAGTGACGCAACAGTCACGGTGACAGAAATCACCAGTGCGCGCTATCTCTTAGTCATCTATTAATTATTATTTTGTTAAAATAAATAAATAAATCTATACAAAGCTTAAATGCTTATTGTTTAAAAACCCTTTTTCTATATATTAAATCAACTTCATACTTCCAGGTGTTCATGATTGGTAGTGACCGTTTGGTATCAGATGGATTGCATGGTCGTTTACCATTTCAATGTACCACTATTACCACGGTTCGGTTTGGCGCTCCTTCCTCATTCCATATCTTGCACGTTCGCTGCCGTGGACGTGCAAGATGTGGAATGAACTTCCTCCTGAGGTATTCCCGTACCGCTATGACATGAGGCACTTCAAGAAAGGTGTAAAAAGAGCTATCCTTCAAAGTCGGCGATGCATTGGTGTTGCAAATGCCCATAGGCGACGGTGACTGCTTTCTATCAGGTGGCCCGTCCGCCTTATCGTTAGGCCCAACTATAAAAAAAACCCTATGTAGCACTGTTGTACTATGTACCTCTATAAGGCATGGTTCTCTCCATAAATCTGGGGAAGGCTAAATGTATTCCATTATTATTCTAGAACGCCACCTCAACGCCATTTTTAACCACTCATAAGCTCCGCGACAAGGTTCATAAAGTGATCGAATACTTCGAATTCCGTGCTAGAATTTTTCATATTTGTACTACTACGGAAAATATTTATGCTACTAGTTGAATCCCGCAGCTTCGCCCGCGTTAACAAAAATCGATTGTCCCATGGGAATAATACATTATCCCACAGTAAAAAGTAGCCTATATGTTAATCTAGAGTATCAGCTAACTCCCATCTAAATTTTACATGTGAGGAAATAACAATCATACACACTCACAAACGAAAGGCGGGACCTTTATAATATTAATTACCTGAATCATTTTGACAAATTAAACCTAACTTTATTTGCATCAGTAAGTAATTGTTTACTAAGTCTTTCAACCAAAATTCATACTATTGGACCAAAATGGAATTCTACTTGAAATAACTAATTAATGACAAAACTTTGAGTGACTGATGACAACAGTATTCTTCATTTAAATTAAATGCATTTGTTTATATATTTTAATACTTCTGTAATAATAGTAATGTTTAACTATAGGTAATATACATAAAAAATAGTATATCTATATGTCGCATCGTCGACAAGTAGCGCCATCTCTTGCCGATGAATGCAAACGTCAGGTTGACATTGTCTCCTGAGCGAAGTCGATTTCACGTGGTTAGATTTGAAGTGTCACTGTCAATAGAGAAAAAAGATGGACGAGACCCATCATGTCGTTTGATTCGAATTCGGGAACGCGAGACTGTTTGGTGGTGGCCACGTGAAGTCGAAATCGTTGCGTTTGCTTACGAGCCCCACATACTGACTTCGATATCAGAATTGGGATAAAGATTCATTTGCCCACAACTCTTAAAGTTTTTGTAATACAAACAAGTTTGGATAGATTAAGTGAGTTCGTGTTCGAAAAATAGTGTACGTCGTTTGTTATTATCGTCAAGCTATCGTAAGCGAAATAGGCGATCGCGCAGCATGTCTCGGGATTACAGACTCCATCTCAGGTGTGAATAAGGGTGTCAGGGGGCCACTTGAGGGTGTGAAGCTCTAAGCAAATGAGTGATACATTCGTGTGGATAAGTACATCGAGTTTCGGTGAGTTTGTTCCGATTTGTTACCTTGTGAGAAGTTGTCCTTTTGCTCAGATACAGATACTAAGTGTTTCTTGTAAATGAAGTGGAAAACGTGCACAAAATATAGCTACGTTACGAGGCATTGTTAAATCGACGTAATCGATAATAATTTACTTGGGGTTTTATTGCGTGTTTTACTGGACTTACATTTGCGTAGTAATACAATGATTGGCGCGAAATATTGCCACAAGGATTTCGAGTAGGTACATAATAATATGACTGCGACCCAATTGAAGATTTCTAAAATTCATGATGTGAACAATTGTAGCTTACAACATGTACCTCCGATTAATTCAGAATACACCGTTCCGATACAGAAGACTACAAACCGAAAATGACTTCTATGTTGTTTTGTTACCCTTCCTATTTTATAACTGGTATACACATGTTCGTGTGACTATGGGTAAACTAGCAATATAGCTGAGTGCTGAGTGATCCTGGTAAAGATGTATAAACATGACCTTATCGCCGTTGTGTTATTGAAATAAGAACAATGCGTGAATGTGTGATTGAGCTCATCCGTGCTAATATCATTCAACCAAGTAATTAAAAAACTCGACAGTTTTCGTAAAGCAAAACGCGGTGATAGTGCAGTAGTGAATAGTAATACAGTACTCGATATTATCAGTATCGATATTACCGCTTATAGCATGAATGGCGTGTTTACATGGTGCGCGGTATTTCATTAAGCTAGACTATGTCTCTACTTTTCATTGAATTACTGTATTGATCAGTCGATATAATGTACAGCGTTTATAACACCTGACGGTCAGTACGGATAGCTGACCTTACCGTTACTCCAAAATGCGATATCAATTATTTAACGCACGATAATTAAATCTTTTGATAATTTGGCTAATACTTACGTTACGTTTATAACACCTGACGGTCAGTACGGATAGCTGACCTTACCGTTACTCCAAAATGCGATATCAATTATTTAACGCACGATAATTAAATCTTTTGATAATTTGGCTAATACTTACGTTACGTTTAAGTTGACGATACTTTGGTTATTTCCGAACCTACCGAGGAAAGTTAACGTAGGGTAGTTGCGTATTTCCGTAAGAGAACGACACCGGAATATCGTAGTTACGAGCTGGCGAGACCTTGCCTGGTGTTGACACTAGTAAAAGATTTGACGATCCGCGTCGCGGTGCGGTTGCCCTGCCGGTCTGGCGCGCGATGGGTGCCGGGTTCGGTTCCCGGCCGGACGGGTGTCTGGGTGCTGGGTTTGGATGCTTGTTCTGGGTCTGGCTGTTTGTGTGTGTCCGTGGTGCCCGCGGCGAGGCGGAGGGTCCTGTTTTGCGGCCGTAGAAGGCGTTTTAAGCTTTAAGTAAACATTTGTCGCTAGTATTTACACGGTAAACGATTAACAGTTGAAACTGATTGCAATTTATCAGAATCATCCCGTAAAAAGATTGACTTGACACGAGTACACAGGTGGTTGCCTTATTTATTATGTTTTGATTTTCTATCACATGTTTTTCTTATCAGGTAGTCATCTACCTTTGGATTTTAAGGGTATAAGTATAGTAAGTATTAAATATCAGATAAATTGTGTGGTCGGATGAAACATACGAGATAATATGACCAAACTTTTGATAATTGGCTGTTAGTTGCACAAAAATGAGACATTAAAACGTCAAAGCTTGTTTCTGATTTAAATGACGGATAGATAATTGAAGACAGCGAAAACATACGAAGTCCGTGAAGGTATCCTAAATCGTAAAATACGGCCTAACGATTGTAGTAGATGATTACCTACACTGCCTAAGGCGTGAAAATGGACTGACCATTTTGACCGTTGGTAATATTCGGGAATCACAAATCTGGAATGTGATAAAACTGAAGAGAAGTTTTGTGGTATCTATTGGTTTGAAGTTATGTCACGTTACTTTATGAGGTTAACTGATACTTGTGTTACTTCCATCTAAGTCATGTTCAGGCAAACGAAAGATCATGTTTTCGTTCTTATAGACGCGTTTACGAAGTTTGTCCTATTGTTTGAGTTATTGAGTCGTAGTATTAAAGCTGTAAAATATAGTGTAACGCTAGTCAGTAAAAAGCCTTAAAACATTTTATCGCAGATCAGGAAAGCTGTCTAATAAAGGAGTAGTACTTTAGAGAGTTCGGTTATATTACCTTACACTTGATAGCACTAGTTTCATCTTGTATTAATGTGCAGGTAAAGTGCGTCATGACAGTATTGAAGTCTATGTTGATTGCGATAGAGACTATTTAGTGCAAATGAGTCGTGGTTAATAGTTGAAATACAATTCGCGATAAATTGTACGCTGACTCGAAAGACCTTAAATAGTAAACGAACCTATAATTTTGCTCAGAATAGATTAAGAAAAATGCCAGAGGGTCATGTACCAGTCGAAATTGATGTGACGGACGATGTTTTTGACGATGATGACGAACAAAGTTAAGTGGATGGGGAAATACAGGCCAATGACTCTATCGGTCATAGTGAATTTGACCGTACCAGTATTTATGTTGTAGTGGTAGCCCGGTAGAAATCGGTGTCTCTTGAGGTAACTGGAGTAGTCCGTGGGTGCGCGGTGTGCGTTTAACTCTGGCCGAGGTCGTGGTCTATGAAGACCGTATCGTGTAGCTGCTGGAGTGCGGTGCACGGGCGATCCACGAGATGGATATGCGTATTTGGCTTGAGAGCCGTAGCGATGGAGGTAATTACTCTGAAGTTTCAGTTTTAGTAAACTTGATTGTAACTTGTTATTTTGGTAGAGTACGCGTACAGTATTGGTTGTGATGACTACGATGGTACTGGGCTCATGGCTGTAGTATTTACGTGTAGTGCATTAGTTGTGATTTCGAATTAATGATAAGAATTTCGAATTAATTAAATCAACATTCGAGGACATGTCTCGTAGGATAGCCATTGTATAGCAATCCGAAAGACAAAATCTTCGCCGCTGAAGCTTTTAGTTAAATTACGAGACCTTTACTACTGATGTGTAGTACTAGTATGAAAATTAACGCCAACATGGACGAAATTCGTAAATTAACTCATCATACAAAAACAAAAAGGCTATGACTGGTCTCGTTTTGATGTAGCAATAACGAAGTAACAATGGCGGTTTTGAGTTGTTGGAAAAGCAAGAGCGATACCAAACTATATTGGATCCAAAATTCTAAGGTACAATGACCTTCATTGGAGTTGAGTTTGAGTTGAGTTTTTGGAAGATGTTCGTTACATAGTAAAAGCTTTGAATTGTAAACGTAATCTACAAATTTCTCTATAAGACGTTATGCTGAATGTCTGAGGGCTAAGTACCATTGGAAGTACAAGATAGTATTGAATCTTAGTTCGGTTTGTCGGACCGTAACATTTCGTAGTCGTAGCTCTGGCGGAGATGGGTCTTGTAGAGACCATAGAGTTCGTAGGACTCTGCATTCAGGGGGATGTAGTAAAACAAACTTGAAATTGGTAAGAGTTAATTGATGTGATGTGATCTTTTTGGGAGATGATAATGTTCAAAGTTTACTGATTGGAGAGACCCGGTTGGGGGTGAGTGACTTTAACTGCAATTTTTAGCGTGTAACCGCAGAGGTGATGAACACTGGTTATTCACGAGGTGGATATGTGTTTTAGTGTTAGAGACATTTACAAGGACGTTTCTGTAAACTTGGTAGAAATTGTTTTAGTAGTAGAGTACATCTACAGTTAAGGTTGTCTTGAGGCTATCAGACGCCAGACGACGATGGTTATCTTAATTATCAGACGCTAACTAGAGGTTATCTCGACTATCAGACGCCGGATGCAGGTTGTCTTGAGTCTATCAGACGCCAGGTGCAGGTTGTCTTAAGACTATCAGACGCCAGATGCAGGTTGTCTTGAGGCTATCAGACGCCGGATGCAGGTTGTCTTGAGTCTATCAGACGCCAGATGCAGGTTGTCTTAAGACTATCAGACGCTAGATGCAGGTTGTCTTGAGTCTATCAGACGCCAGATGCAGGTTGTCTTGAATCTATCAGACGCCAGATGCAGGTTGTCTTGAGACTATCAGACGCTAGATGCAGGTTGTCTTGAGTCTATCAGACGCTAGATGCAGGTTGTCTTGAGGCTATCAGACGCCAGATGCAGGTTATCTCGACTATCAGACGCCGGATGCAGGTTGTCTTGAGTCTATCAGACGCCAGATGCAGGTTGTCTTGAATCTATCAGACGCCAGATGCAGGTTGTCTTGAGACTATCAGACGCTAGATGCAGGTTGTCTTGAGGCTATCAGACGCCAGATGCAGGTTATCTCGACTATCAGACGCCGGATGCAGGTTGTCTTGAGTCTATCAGACGCCAGATGCAGGTTGTCTTGAATCTATCAGACGCCAGATGCAGGTTGTCTTGAGACTATCAGACGCTAGATGCAGGTTGTCTTGAGGCTATCAGACGCCAGATGCAGGTTATCTCGACTATCAGACGCCGGATGCAGGTTGTCTTGAGTCTATCAGACGCCAGAAGCAGGTTGTCTTGAGACTATCAGACGCTAGATGCAGGTTGTCTTGAGGCTATCAGACGCCAGATGCAGGTTATCTCGACTATCAGACGCCGGATGCAGGTTGTCTTGAGTCTATCGGACGCCAGATGCAGGTTGTCTTGAATCTATCAGACGCCAGATGCAGGTTGTCTTGAGACTATCAGACGCCAGATGCAGGTTGTCTCGAGGCTATCAGACGCCAGATAGAGGTTGTCTGGAATCTAGATGTACGATCTGAAGTTATTGATTGAATTAAATTTTTGTTATTACTTTGAAAAGAGTGGTCAGGTTGACCGAGCGGTAGTTTTACATCCTGTGATTTTTATAATTGCGCTGGAACTTCGCACGTGGACGTGCGAAACGTCAGGACGGCCGTGTCGCATCGTCGACAAGTAGCGCCATCTCTTGCCGATGAATGCAAACGTCAGGTTGACATTGTCTCCTGAGCGAAGTCGATTTCACGTGGTTAGATTTGAAGTGTCACTGTCAATAGAGAAAAAAGATGGACGAGACCCATCATGTCGTTTGATTCGAATTCGGGAACGCGAGACTGTTTGGTGGTGGCCACGTGAAGTCGAAATCGTTGCGTTTGCTTACGAGCCCCACATACTGACTTCGATATATATATAATACTAACATTTTATACTAATATCTCGTACGTAATGTTTAAAAAAAAGAAATAGTTAAATATGACTTTATCCAATTATAAAAGTCGGAAATGTTTAAAAAATATTCCTGTAATACTTTTGCCTACGGCAAGAATTACAATACAGAAATTATTTTTAGATATTAATATAATTATTATTCTGAGAAAACTTCAAAGTTCCTGATTTTACGACATAGGTCAATCTTCACCTGCACGTTGATTTTGTTTAAAAAAGGTTAAGTTTATAGTTATTCGGTGAACTTAAACATAACATCAAAGGAGAAACGGAATAGTATTTTCGTATTCGCAAGTAAAAATCCAGTTGCGCGTTGCAAATAAATAAGAAACTTAAACCACCTGAATAAAATAGTCTACAGAACTGTGCGCCAATTTTAAAAAAAAACAACTAAAAACACTTTACACTCACTACCTTGCATTTGACACAAATACATAAATATTAAACGAAATGGAACATTATATGTCTTACAAGAAAACACATAACGTCAAAAATGACAAATGTCTTTGTCAAAATACTCGCTATTGCTTTTTAAATGCAGCTTAGTTAAGTCAACCTCATTTTACCTTTAACGGGTGCGTTCAAAATATCTTGAAAATTATTACAATTTATTTAAATTAGAGAAATATTGGTGCTACTTTGGAGAATACCAAATTTAGATTTTTTAATTTAAATTACGGTCGAAGCCTCGAATTTCTACCGATATTCGACCAACGAATGACTAGTAACACTGAACGCGCCATGAAACAGTAGTACTTATCTGTTTATGACACCACTCAGTAACGTCTCACCATGTCACTTGTTTTGAACAATAATCAGCCTTGTGTATTTATAAATAAGGACCATTGAAAGTGCCACTTTATGAAGCAATAACAGTTGCCTCCCGTTTCGTTATTTTAGGGCTTTCCGATAATAATCGGTGTATTTGTGAAGTTCGATTTCCAATAATTGTAACAAAAGTATATATCGGCTCTAGCTAATCACTGCTACCATTATTGTAGATAATTAACAATGTAAAATTGTTATAATGTCCTTGTTGGTGCAAATTATAGTAGTTGTTAAGAGCAGTGACAGCGTAATTGTTGAAACTTGGTCTTGGTCGAGGGTCTGAGGTTCGAATCTCGGGCTCCCATCATCGAAAAATTATCATTGTTTTTTTTTTTATCTGATTGAAGTAGCAAACGAGCATGCAGTACAACTGATGGTAAGTGGCCACTGCCGCTCATGAACATCTGTGAGGAACTTCAAATAGAACATGGGTTCTATCCGAAGTCAGTCACAGATGCGTTGCTACTCCTGAGGACTAATATGGTCGCCTCATATAAAAGTGTGCCGGCAACCACATCCTTCCATCGAAACGCAAGAAATGCTTCACGCTAGAAATATATGTGGCGGTGGTACTTCCCCAGTCGAACTACACTGGTTCTACCACCTTGGTTTACGGTAAAATAATACATAATAATAATAATATGTAAACTTATACCTTGGAGTTCTCTAAAAAACAAATTCACTAAAAATGGGTGAAGAGTACTAATTTGCATTTGACCTACACGGTGGATTGTGGCCTTAAACTCTCTTATTCTGAGTACAGAAGAACAGAAGACCCTTGCCCTGAAGACCTGTAGGACAATAATGGGTTTAAAACTAATTGTTGTTTACATCTTTAATGTAATCGCGTAGTGCATAATAGTCACTAGGTTAATACTTAGATTACTGAGTAAAGTGATCTACTTCTATATAAGGTGTCGGCAACCTTTTGTGTTGAAAGAATAACAATTACAATTTACAAAATTTCTAAGTTTGCAAAATACCACAATATTTTTGTGTCAACAAAGAGAGCGTTCATGGTTTTAGAAAATATGAATAAATTTGGCTCACGGCTTTTTGTTTCAAGGTTCAAACAATACTCTAAATTTGTTAGATGGCTTTTTACTTTATTTTTAATAATATACAGAGAGAGGTATGGTGAAAGCGAGTACATGTGGCTAAGTGGTATAAATGGTTTCTAATTCTACTTTGACAAAGGGAGATCTCCCGCCAGGCTAGGTAATCATGCCTGGGGCGGCCGTGCTCCGACAGCTGTTCGGAACTTCTATATATGCGGGAAATTGAGAATACTTCGACAGCGTGTTTCAGAATACCAGAAGCACCATCTCTTGCTGAGTTGTGGGAGGTCGCCAAACTAGTAAATCGATTCAGAACCATTTTTAATTTTCTTTGTTTTACAAAATAAATAATATTTGCGTATGTATTAGAGCTTCACAACCAAAGAGCCGCAGGTTGCCGACCCCTGCTATATACCTTTACACTACATGACATTATTGTAACTTGTAAGCTAATCGGTCACTGCACGTCATCAATTGTAGCCTTATCCTATATAAAAAGTAAACAAGAAGGTAAGGAAGAAAGTAAACAATAAGGTTGAAAGATGATCAAAACATGACGACACCGACACCACATATTTGTACCTTACAGTGTTACGGAACGCGGAATTTCAGTTTAGAGGATTTATGGTTGAAATTTATGGAGGGATGTATCATCAGGGATGATCATGATCATGAGGGATGATCATATTGAGAAATGAACCTGAATCTGACGGTAATTCCTCTCTGCCGCCCTGGACATTAGTAATCAACTTTATACAGAACAAGGGTTCTGTCTGAAGTAAATCAAAGCTACGTTGCTAATTCCGAGGACTGGGCTAGCCTATATACTTAATAATAAGCCGGCAACCACACGCTTTCATCCAACTACAAGAACAGCTTCAGGCTAGCAAAAGGTTAGTTAATAATACAAAGTTGTAGTTTTAAAAAAATCTATCTATTTTTCTGTATGTTTGAAATCATATCATACCAAACCAACTAAATTTCGCTTAATATTTTAATAGTATACCTTGAGTAACACAGGTTCACTCCATCTGTCTATCAAAACTTATTAAAAGTTACGTTACATTTTAATAAACACGGGTGAAACCGCAGAACATATCTGGTCCTACAAAAACCATTCAGCCAAATACAGAATCTTTTGAATTCAGATAAAAAGCGAACACATTTTCGTATTCAGAGCAACCTATTTTGCGTTTAAGTATGAACATCTCTTTTTTGCTTACATAAAATATTATCGCGAATTTTTGAAGTGAAACTTCTTTAGGCGCATGAGGGTAAAATTTTTACAGATGAAACGTCACGCCGGTATGCAACGGAAGTGTCGGAAAAGAGAGAGAGAGTAATCGAGACCGATTGAGAGAGAGTAAGACAGGGCGAACGTAGCATGAGCAACTAGCCGTGGAGTGAGAGTAGGGAGCAAGCGAGTGAGAAAGATTGAGAGAAAAAGTGAGACAGAGCGAACGTCGTATCACGCCTTTTTCCCTTCCTCTTAATCTTGGAAATTTAAAGTTTTAGATTTGTATAAATATAAACAAGATTTATAAATTAGTTCGCCAAAGAAGTTTCACTTCTGACATGTGTACTTTGTACGCACGCATTTTTTTTTTGATACGTGGGCACTATTCCAAAGCTCTGAGCTTACTTAACGATTATAGGAATTTTGAATACTTCGCAAATGCCAAATCACGACCTTTACGAGAGGGAAATGTTAACGATTATATCATCTATTTGAAAATATTCGTGTAAAAATTTTGTAAAAGAAACAGTGCCATATTATATACATATATTAGCCATATAGCAAGAGTAGCAAATGCTACCGGCCCCGCGACTAGAGTGGCGCCGCGGCCCAACACCTACCTTCTATTTATATTTTACTATTTTTGCTATCCTAAAAATCCTAAACTGAAAGAAGATATAACGTAGATATACAAAGTGTCATCTCTAAATTTTCCCAGATTAAATCCAGAAAAGTTTAATAGTAACAGGTTTGTTTTATTTAATACCCTTGCTAATGGCAAACTATGGGCCTCAGGTCAGAATTTGCTTCAGGCCCCGCGCTGGCTTAATCTGGCACTGAAAAGAAACAAGAAGCGTCTATTTACACCCAACTGCGTTAGAACGAGGGTAAAGCTTTTCGATTCTATGTATGTAATGTATGTACAGATGTGTCCATTTCTTTGGCACGCGATTCGGCTCAAATTAACTTGACGAATTTTAACATATGACACATTATTGGAATCAACTCAGTTTCCACAATGACACAGGCTACACACTTTTTAAGTTTAGTACCCTATAGTCCACTAATTCGTACTTGGCCAGCGCGGTGGACTATGGCCTAAACTCTCTCATTCTGAGAGAAGACCCGTGCCCAGCAGTGGGACAATAATGGATTGACGAGAGTACCCTATAGGGACGTCCTTTAAGCGATATATTTTTTTAAATTATCACAATAAAATGAAAGCTAGTAAACAGATCACGGCAAAAATATTTATATAATAACACTTTTATGTTACTATTATATTATATTTTGATGCAAAATCATAATAAGTGATAAATTAAACAAATTTTATCAATAGACTCTAAAGGAAATCAATCGGTCTTAGCTGTCGAGATTTTGTTTTAATAACTCTATGATACTTGTTAAATAAAGTCCGTGTTTACAAAATGGTACAGTTTGGGACACTTGCAGATAGAGTGGTATGAAGGTTGCCTCCTGAAGTATTACCGGGGTGGTGTGACATGGGGCTCTTAGAACGTTGCAAAAAGCGACCTCCAAAGAGACCTCTAAAAAAAAATGGCAAATAAAAAAAAGATATACAAAGAAAAAAGACAAACCCACTGAGTTTCTTGCCGTATCTTCTCAGTTGAGCTCGTGTTCCGATCGGGTAGTAGTTTAAAAAAAATATATGTAACTGACAATTTGTAAGCGGCCCCGTAGGTCTATGCAAAATAAAGACATTTAATTTCATTTCAAAGCCAGCGATGCATTGGCGACTCATCTGGTGTTGCAAATGTCCATAGACGGCGGTGACTACTTTCCACAAGGTGGCCCGTCAGCCTTATCGTTAGGTACAAACGTAAAACAAAAAATATCGGCTTTATTGTTAGTAGTCACTGGTATAGTAATATTTGTTTTTATGAAAATCATAGTCTAATATGTATAGCACTTCAAACATTGATTGATCCATACAAACAGTGCAAAGGATGTTGGCCCTACTGAAGGGCCTCTCGGCAGTTCCGGCCCTTACCCAATTTCTTTCAAAGGATATTGACCTCTCAATTTAAACCCCATTATCCATATATTCATACACCAAAGACACGTGCATTAAACTATACCTATCTACCTATAAGATTTAGTAAACAAATAAAGAAAAAATAGTAAATAAATAAAGATTTGGTTTTTCATAGTACCTACCTATTAACTTAGATTCTCTGAGTAGAGGATGCTTGTGTCACACAAACACCCAGACTTAGAATAAATTCAGTTATAACATGTCTGCATAGCGGGGAATCGAATCTAATACTTTGTGTTATTTGTATGCCGCGGGATGGTACAACAGCTCGTTCTGGACCATTATTACAAGTATCTTCAAAATCTTACCATCTCACATACTTCAATGGACAGCGGTGACCACTTCATAAGTACCTCGTTAGCTAAGTTTTATATTTGTGGCTTATACCAAACTGAAATATCTGAAACGTAAACAGCGGTAGATTTTATTTGATCTTCAGTCATGTCCCAGGCGGAAATACAATTTTATGCAATAAATTTATGACATTATGTACACAAACATAGCTATTCGTGGTTCCTTTCGTTTCTTATTTACGAAACATGTTTCTTATTTATGTAACAACAAGGGATAACTTATACCTAGTAAGGCATTTATTTAATTGCACCTAACTAGGTACTATACTTATAAGTATAGGTTGTTCTAACTTAGTATCATAGTACTTGATGTATATTTTATTCTCTAGGCGTCTTAATAGTAAACTAGGTTGTATTTATATGGATAAAGGAAAATATAAATTAAAAAATCTCATTTGTAGGGGTCTTTCACACTAGCGTTTTAACAGCGCAGGCGTTCTATGAACGTTCATGCAGGGTAGTCGTTGCAACAACACAGAGTATTAACAACTCTAACATCGTCATGTATTATGTAAAACAATATTTAAATAATAATTGTAACGCAGCAGTGATGAGATGCGTTAATGTGGCGTAGTGCGGTGACAAAGGACGTGCGATGTGGTGACGAAGGAGGTGCGGTGAGGCGAGGGGGTGAGGTGAGGAGAGGAGAGGTGCGATGATTGACGTGCCAGAGCTGTCATTATTGAAAAAGGATTGAGATTAAAAATGTTGGATAACAGTATTTTTCTAGTGTCTTATTTTACAGCGTTATAAATAGAACATTTTTCACGAAATTAGTTCATTACAACAAAACTATTGGTACAAAGATTACTTTAGTCACTGGCCATGCACGAAAGCACAAAAAAGTTAACCAAAAAACTCATTCATCCTATTCCCGCATACCGCATTAATTCGATAACATAATAGCAGACGACTGGCGTGCAATAAATTGTGATCCCCATCAACGCCTGAGACAGGATTGTATGGGAACGCTATATAGGTCAGGGGGACGTTTGAATAATCCACGTGGCTTACTGCGCAGTATGCCCAATAAAATTTTGAAAAATATTCCACGGTAATAACAGCTCTGTATAAATCAATAGCTCTAAAGTTTTTATTTTTATATAATGGAAAGATAGCCGAGATGTTAAGTGGTCACTGCCTCGATCTATTTTCGAAAATAAAAGCTTTTATAAATCAATAGCGCTTCAAAGTTTTTTATGTAAGAAAGTAAACACAAAAGAATGTACGCCGCCTATTAGGATTAAAAGAAAACACAAAGGAATGTATGGCACCTATTAAGTGATTACTTCAACCCAAGATAGAACTTGCGGTGTCAGTGGGGAATCGATTTAAATGTCATATTTTTTTATCTAACTGAAGTAGCAAACGAGCATGCAGTCCACCTGATGGTAAGTGGTCACTGTCGCCCATGGACGTCTGTAATCGACTTCATACAGAAAATGGGTTCCATTTGAATCCTATTACAGATGCGTTGCTACTCCCGAGGACTATGATGGTCGCCTCATTTGAAAGTGTGCCGGCAACCACACCCGTCTATCGAAACGCAAGAAATGCTTCACGCTAGAAATAGGTGTGGCGGTGGTACTTCCCTGATCGAACTACATTGGTTCTACCTTCGAAACTTCGTCATTTCTAAACTTCGAACAGTTTCTAACTCCGAACACCAGTGCCGAAGCCAGTTTTAGTTAGGAATATTTGGCGATCCATCTTTGTAGCGACTAATTTGAAACATAGCAATGGCAATTTTTTGCCGATTTTTGTTTGTTTGTTATCAACAAAAACACACCTAAACTTCGCGTCTCTGTCAGCCGCTTCTTAGGCCGACACTCAACCACAATTCCGCAGAGCTTTACACCCATTTCCTAAGATAAAAATAGATGAAACAGTAGCAAAATTGGTAGCAAAAAAATTACTAAATGTGTGTCTACAGATATTTGTAGCATATCTCATTAAAGTGACCAAATTATTTATGATACGTTTGGTACCTATTTTTTTTTATAACATGAAAGTAGCAAACGAGCATGCAGTCGAAATGACGGTCAATGGCCATTGCCGCCAATCAACATCTATAATCAGTCCCAGATAGGAAAAAAGGCTTACCCAACATTGCCAGATTTTTTTTATGAAGCCGAGATTTAGTAACTTTTTGAGTGAAAAAAGAGGGGAATTTATAGTCAAAAGTATAACAGTATAACAGTCCTCGTGATTAAAGGGTGTCGCGCCTCACAGACACAAGGACACAAATTTTAGTTTTCTCATTGGTGTAAGAGGGGCCGGAGGATTTTTGCGACCATTTTTTTAATATCGACGATCTGCAGATTGACTTAGGTTTGGCGGCCTTTTTTTGCAAAAGTCCAGTCCTTCTCAAAGAGTGGGACGGAGCCTGTCTATTTGCCGCGACCGAGCGTGGAAATATAATTTTGACAGAAAAATCAGGGTGTCTGGCAACCCTGGTCTTACCTGAGGTTAGCTACAGATGCGTTGCTAATCATGCGGACTAAGTTAGAACACCTCGTCCCTGTAGTTCCGGGATCAAAATAGGGCTACGGTATCCCCTGGCTAGGGGCTTCCGGGGTTGCGGGCGGCTAGAGTTGGAGCTTGAACCGTCCAGCCAGGCGATCCCGTGAAAGACGTCGGTATGTGTGCTCGCATATCGTCGTAAAGACTAGACGGAGCGGTGGGCCCAGCCGCCTATCTGAGAGAAGCCCGATGGGGCAACGCGCTCAGGGGATTCCGGCTGCAGTCCTTTGGAGGTCCCGGAGTCCTCTTCATGGCGCCGAGGACGGCCACCGGGGGGGTTTTAGTGCGGTAAAAATCCCACATAAACCTGCGTCGCTAGTAAAAAAAAGTTGTAGTAAAAAAAAGGTTGGAACACTTTCTATAAGTACCCTTACCTCACCTTTCAGACCACAATAAATAGTTCATAACACGGTTGTTATAAAGCAGAAATTGCTATGGCGGTGGTGCTTCCGGTGTCAAACCAATAATTATGTTCTACCACCTGTATTTACTTAATAATTTTACAAATTTACATTTCACTCCCTTATTTTGCATTACTTTCACTCCGTCATCCTGCTAGTAACTATACTTCATTGTAGAGTTCCAGCTACTTGTACAAAGTCCTTTAAAAGCTACTGTTTCCACTCTGGTGGCTTTTAGCAATCTATTGTGAGTGTGGAGGCGCTAACAAATGCACCGAGATCACTCATCTGCTCGAAAGAAACAAAGGAACGAAAATCAAACGACGTACCCCTGTTACTGTTTCGAAATTTTGGAAACGCGAGAGTGAATAAATATGAGCTTAAAATATTACAAAGAAAGCAGCATAATAATATAGCATTTGCATAATTACCGTGTAAGGACGTCTGTTCAAGCTGAGAGTTCCTAACCAGACGACCAGAATTAAACCACGACCTAGACCTGAGCAACCGTCTTATAACAAATATGAATTGTTAATGTTTAAAACGCGTGTTAAATGAAACACACTTAAATTATTCCAAAGTAGGAATACAGGGGGAATCCACCAATTCGCACTTGGCCAGCGCGGTGGGCTATGGCCTAAACTCTCTCATTGTGGGAGAAGACAAGTGCCCAGCAATGGGACAATAATGAGTTTGATAAGAGAAATACAGGGGTAGCAACAAGGTCGTGTTCCGATTCCGGTAGTGTAAAAAATATATTTGTTACTCACAATTTGTAAGTGCCTCCGTAGGCAACCTCCTATGCAAAATAAAGACATTTCATTTTATTTCATTTCAACGCATATTTCTTTAAGTTGAAATTTAATTCTATTTAGCATACCTTACTTACCTACCTTAACACTTTGCATTTGCACTACATGTCCATTTACGATTTCAATTTAAAAAAGTGTTACATATTTAAACTTTCAACAACTTTATTCCCATATAGCACGTTCTCATTCGTTTACATGTCCCACATATCCGACGGTGCCTCTATTCTTCAATCAAACAAGGCTACACTTTTAATACAATGTAATCTGCGGAAAGTTTACATAAACATCATACATTTTTAACACGCTTTTACTTTAATATGCAGACTAGATTTTGCTGTAGTTTTTATTCGCAGGCACTTAAAAAGACGTGGAGTGAATGGTTCATATGTTTTGTAAATAATAAATGATTATATTATTTAAGTTTCTCTCTTTGCCTTAATCTATCTGTATTAATCAAAACAACACAGGAATTTGGAATTCTTTAAGCCTTCACTTAGTGCCGGTACGACATCGCAAGCGTCTTTCACAAGCGAGATTATATAAGGCACACAACGATTAGTCACATCTCGTCACGTTACGTTACGTCACATCACGTCAGGTTACGTTGCATCATGTCACGTTGCATCACATCACGTCACGACGTATCACGTCATATTACGTTATGTCACATCACGTTACAAGTTTATGGATTTACTACAGATGAATTTACCTTGTTTTAGACCTAGCTTCACTGATATTTATAAATACCAAGTTAAGAAGTAATTTTCACCATAAGAAGAACAATTTGACTATTGCGAAATCGATTATACTTTTCAATAAATTATAAGGGTACCTTTGAAGTAATTAATTACAGCGTAGGTAATTAATCTTTAGTGTCTGTTGTCACGCGACACCGTTCTTAAGACTAATGAAATTACAGAATTCAAAGGAAATATATCGAATGCCACCAGATATATTCTTGCTTTCTTCCAGTGATTATTCAGAGATCCAATTAGTTAATTGATATTTCTTATATAAGTCACCTGTCTACTTATCTCGTTGTACTAAGTATTTTTATATAATGTTATACATAAGATATTATGTATTCGTATGGCGTCTAAGGTTAAAAAAAAAAACTGTTACAAATTTCCAGGTGGTAGAACCAGTGTAGTTCGACCGGGGAAGTACCACCGCCACACCTATTTCTAACGTGAAGTATTTCTTGCGTTTCGAACGAAAGGTGTGGTTGCCGGCACACTTTTATATGAGACGACTGTCTTAGTCCTCGGGAGCAGCAACGCATCTATGGTTGACTTCAGATAGAACCTATGTTTTATATGAAGTAGCTTACAGATGTCGATGGGCGGCAGTAACCACTTCTCACCAGGTGGACTGCATGCTCGGTAGTGACCACTTAACATGTGAACTGCGTGCTTATATGCTACTTCAATCAGATAAGAAAAAATAAAAGTAAATAACACCTAAGTATTGATTTATACCTAACGTAAAACTATAGCACCGACAAACATCGTCTTCTTCCATCCTCACTCACCGCCACATTTCCCGAGGCGATTGAAATTAACGACAAAATGGAGGAAGCGAACTAAACTCAACCGCAATTATCCTGATCTAATTAGCTAATGGCAATTCATTAGAGGATATTACCAGAAATGAGGGACAGAAATACGCTTCACCTTGCTGTTGACAACGAATTATTAACGTTGCTTAAAGAATATTAACAATAATAGAGTAATTATGAAGATTTAAGGTAAAATATGGCGTCTATAAAAGTTGCCAAACAGATTTTAACACTCTTAGCAGTAACGCTGCATCAGTGGTCGATGTAAGAAACAACTTAGTCGACCTGCGAGTTGGAGCAGTTACTATATCTGACATGTATTGCATTCCGGGTTCGATGCCCGAAAAGCTAGGTATGAGGAATTTTTATTTCTGTTTTTGATTCGGGTGTTTGAGTATTCGTCTTTGTAAGGTATGCATGCATGGCACTCGCGACACGAGATTCTTATGTGAGGCTATGAATATAAAAAGCGCAATTATTATTACAAACTTCAAAATCATACTATCATACTTCATACTAATATCATAAAGGCGAAAGTTTGTGATGTATGTTTGTTACTTCTTCACGTCTAAACGGCAGAAACGATTTTCATTGAATTTGGTAGGGAGTTAGCTGACACTCTGGATTAACATATAGGCTACTTTTTACCGTGGGAGAATATCTTATTCCCATAGGACAATCGATACATCGTTTTTTTAACGCAGGCGAAGCTGCGGGTTTCAGCTTGTTGTTTATAAACTGCAATGTGCAGAATAAACCATATAGCATCAGATGCATGTGATAAACGAACGTTCGGTCGTCACTCCGATTTAAAACAAAATTTCACGAAAACTCATTACGTATTAAGTCTTAAACAAATTGCCTAGTATCATGTCCAATAGGACATAAAACGTATACCAAAAACAAGCATCAAAAATAAGTACATTACTGACAGCGTCCAATTAGCCCACCCCATCAAATAAGCTGTATTCAAATTAATGGCACCGCATCCAAAATTACCCAGGATCCCCAGATGGCGTGGATCTGAAAGCTCTTAATCCGAAGACAGCGTGGGAGAAAAGGGTCGTGGAATTAACCTAAATTTTATACATATTACTGTTATTTTGTAGGATAAAGTTTGAATATGTGCCATAATTTTAGAATATACTAGGTTATTACCGCGGTTTCGTACGCTTAGGACATGTCTAATACCGTAAGGAGTATTCTATAAATAAATCTAAGTCACAAACGTGAAATCTGACCAATTGTTATTTGTGTGAAACGGTTACAAACACATATACCCCCACAAACATTCTCATTTATATTTATATACTAGCTGTACCCGCGGCTCCGCCCGCATTCAAATCAAAGTATCACAAAGTTTGTCCCTTCAACCCCTAAAGGGGTGTCCCTTAGGGGTTGAATTTCATAAAATCCCTTCTTAGTGAGCACTTACGTCCTTAAAAGAACCCGCATGCAAAATTTGAAACTGCTCTAGCACTTGTAGTTTCTGAGATTTCGTGATGAGTGAGTGAGTGAGTGACCTTTCGCTTTTATATATATATATATATATATATATATATATATATATATATATATATATATATATATATATATATATATATATATATATATATATATATATATATATTAATAAAATATACCTTAAAAACATTATAAAACAGCACGTGGATGGAAATAGGACTTGAAAAATAAAATTGGCAAGCACTGTAAAGCATATTATTTTTATACTATGATTACAAATGCGGGAGTCGATTTGTTCGTTGTTTTTTGTTCAACCCTTGTTTCACGGGACACTAATCAAGCTAAACATGGACTGGTGCCTACGTCGCGAAAATGGACATATTTTTGAAACAATTGGACATATCTCGAGGGAATGCAAAACCCATTTACATCCGTGCCCATCTACGGTATTACTAATGAAAATTTGAAAAATAACATACATAGTTAGGTAGAGAAGCGCGCGCTGTTTAGATTTTGAAAAATGTTTAGACTTGACTTTGGCTCGACATACATCGTGAGGACTTCTCTGCATTAAAAAAAACTATTGACAAAAACAGCCATCCATCCCTCAGCCCAAACATATCTACATATAACAACACAAGAAAAATATAAATGCACGATATTTATGAAACAGTTCTAGGGTTTCTGTCGAAGGGTGTGTTTGCTGGTTCACTTTCATTTGAGGCAAGCCTAGTCGACGCAAATAACAAAGCAGCAGTGATTGACTTCAGGTAGAAGCCCTGTTGTATATGAAATTTATTAAAGATGTCCATGGACGGCGGTGATCACTTACAATCAGCAGATTTACATAGTCGTTCACTGCTTATCACTACATAGTATAAAACAAAGTCGCTTCGCGCTGTGTGTCCCTATGTATGCTTAGATCTTTTAAACTACGCTACGAATTGTAATACAGTTTTTTCAATCGATAGAGTGATTCAAGAGGAAGATTTCTATGTATATAATACATGCATAATATATTGGAGGAATGCTGATAAACTTTAGATTTTTGACTTTTAGGCGGAACGAAGTTCGCCAAGTCATCTAGTATCCTATAAACATGTCTTAGTTGGTATCAATATGATCTTCCTGTATGTTGCTCCCATCGCTTATGATTTTCTACATTATCTCTGCTAAAATCGACCACTTTACGATATCGGTATTAAAAGTCATATTAGAAGATTTCAAAGAAACATTAAAGTGTAATGACATAAATTTTGCACGTGGTAGGATATCAGAACTGGGGGTTTATTCTTAACGCACGAAACTCGTGGTATCGTTCAAAGTATCGGATTTTGCCCGGGCAGTTACGTCCGTTTCAGAAAGGGATTTTTATAAGACGAAGTAGAAACGGAGCATACGATCCGCCTGATGGTAAGAACATACATTACATATGATATGTAAGTAAATATAATTAAAGTAAACCATCTTTTAGTGAATCACTTTACTTGTTTGATAATTGATCATCGGATTTAAATCTCAAATAGAACAGAGTTAGAACCCTTTGCATTTCAACGGAGGTCCCACCACCACACTAATTTCTAACACACATAAACAGGCTTAAATTGTAATCTGATTTAAAGGGTGTCATAAGGGATACATACTTAATTACTTACTGAAGATGTTCCCAATTTAGTTTCAGAGGCAGGAACGCATATGTGGTCGACATTAGAGTCTTACCTTATCTGATATTGAAAATGACCATAGGCGACAATGGTCTTCTCCCATTAGATATTTATATCATTTACTATTTGTATAATTTAAATAAAACCGGGCAAGCACGAGTTTTTAGTTGTTTTTATAGCGGCAACAGAAATACATAATCAGTGCAAAATTTTAACTATCTAGCTATCATAGTTCATGAGGTATAGCCTGGTGACAAACAGGCGGACGGACGTTCAGACCAAACGTTTTTACTCTTCGGCTAAGGCGCCCTAAGAAAAATTTTGACAGATCCGAAACTCCGTGGACGGATGCACAGAATAGACCCCTGCTTGCGAAGCGAAGCACGCTTGAATTTCGAAGTATAAAAGTTGCGAAGTCGCGCTACGATATGGATAAATCATGATCTTGGAAAGTTTCCCTTTGACATTTTCAATTTTGTTAAAGAAAAACTAATCCTCGGAGTCTACTATCACGATTTTATGATACCGTTAATTAAATCATAAATAAATTAATTAAATCATAATATAAACGAGGCTGAAGTAACTAAAAGTTTTCTTGGAATACATTTCATGGTAGTTCTGTCATTTTTAAAGGAATACTTAACTAAGGACTGTGAATTATAATAAAACCTTTTCTTTAACACAAACTTAATGATGACGGGGAATAGATAAAAAGAGAACCTAATTCAATAACAATTAAGTAAAACACTAACTAACAGTAGGGTAAAACATAATAAAATTAAATATACCTACGTATGCGTCATACGGTGCTTAGTGCTCCAGGGAACTAATAGACCCGGTCTCAAAACCACCCCCTTGCATCAAACGAGCTACCTTAACTAAGCCCCATCTAAGCTCACTAAGTAATGATAATAATGATAATAATAGAAGCTGTTAGAGCGGCATAGCGGTTCAGTGATAGCTTAACTTGACGACCCGCATGGCGGAGCGGTTACCATACCGGTCTGACGCGAAATGGATCCCGGGTTCGATTCCCGGTTAGACAGGTATCTGAAGATTCGTGTTCTGAGTCTGGGTGTTTGTGTATTCGTCTTGTTTGTGTCCGTGGTACCCATGACAGAAGAAAATTCTAGTGTGGGGCTATGAGTGTAGAAAGCGTGTTTTTTTAAATGGTTGAAACTCTACTATCCCAAGGGTCAAACCGAGCTGGTTTCTGGCAAGGCCCAACAGAAAATATATTTCAGAAAAAACGAAAACGCACTTTTTTTGAAAAATATGAAATAGTTTTTATTACAATATAATAAAAACTATTTCATACTAATTTTCTAAAATTATAAGGCTCTTCAGTACTTCTTAACACCCGTAACAATATGGTAAAAATGAAAATATTTATGCAATGTGAAAGAAAAATATCAAAGCAAAAGATTCTATAGCCAACGATATTCCAATTGTCGTGCTGACCTTACCTTGACCGGAATTACCATACAAAAGCCAAACTGACCACTACTAAAAGTAGGGCATCATATAAAATATTACTATGTTGTTAATATTGGACATACATTAATAAAACTCACGTGTCCGAAATTTTAATGGCTTTCTAAGCTCATTTACTTGTTTGCATACAAACCGCTACATGGAAACCAGTTATTTTTATTTGTCCATACAGATTATATGCCACCTTACCAACGGTTGTAAACAAGCAGATGTAATCGCTGCATATCTATAATTTCTTTAATGCAATTTATGATGAGTATACATCCGAATGACATATTTTAATATCAAATTTAATTTCAAATAATTTAAATGTGTAAAGGATAAGGCTAGTCATTCAACGAGGTAACACAACTGGATTCCTTGGGATTGCCCCAAGAGGGATTCTACTTCATCTTTCACTAGTTGACCCGGCGAACTTCGTTCTGCCTAAAAGTAAAAAATCTAAAAAGATCAGTGTTCCTTCACTATATTATGTATGTATTATACATAAAAACCTTCCTCTTGAATTATTCTATCTATAAACAAAACTGCATTAAAATCCGTAGCGTATTTTCAAAGATCTAGTATCTAGTATACATAGGGACAGACAGCGAGAAGCGACATTGTTTGATACTATGTAGTGATTTAAAAGTCACTTTTTAGTTTTTACCATGTTTTGTTCAATTTACTTTTCTTTATTGTTTTACTTTATACATAGTTTCACTATTCATAGTTATTTAATTAGTTTGTATACAACAAAAAATATGTTTAAAAAATGTTAATACAAAATTACAATGGATATGCCTTGCGTGAAAATATTTATTTGTAAATTACAATTTTTTTTTGTTGTACTATTCGCTAATTCACTTCAGCGATTCGCAGTTTAAGTAACTATATACTTACGGTATTTACTTGTGATAGAAGGAATGAAACTGCAAAAGTAATATGGGAAAAATAGATGACGAGAATGTTTCGTACTTAATTAATATAGGTGATTGGTGAATGTAACAGTTATTTCACCTACATAGCCAGCATCCGTGTAATCTGATCGATAGATATGAATTCCACTGATTAAGAAACTTTAATAGTTAATCTTTCGTATATAAAGTTATAACTTCGAAAGACCACGAAGTTGACCGCACGAGAGCTTGTCGACTTATCTCGGCATCTCAATCAATGTCTCAGATCAAAAAATAAGACACCGCACCATAGAATTATGCTTTGAACGACAAGGATAAAAGGACACATAGGACTCCCATATTGTGACATAAGGCATCTTAGGTGATTCTTGTTGTAATACAGGTTTTTTTATAAGTGTTATTTAACACAATCGGCATATTTTTTATATATACCTTTCTTTGTCGTATTATCTTACTATTATAATAAAGGCGAATATTTTTAAATATGGTGTATGATATTCTTTCAAGCAAAATCTACAGATTTGGATGTTTTTTTACACAGGTAGTTTAAGACATGGATTCATATTATTCATCAAGATAAACATAACCCAAGCGGGTGGAACCGCGAGAAAAAGTAAGCTACTACGTATTCTACAAATTTTAAGTCCCATGTAGTATGATTAGTCTTACATTTTCAATTTATTCTAGAGGCTTGATCTATCTTTTTTTAATCAGAACTTAATTTTTAATTAAGTAGTTAATAGCTTAAGTAGTGACTTGCACATTGTTTTAAATAGAAGAGTGATTACAATGCAGCATATTGGCATAGGCGTCTTAATGTAAGTAGATCACAAAAGCATTTTTACTTTATCTGTAGCTGCTGACTATTTATACTCTTTTTCGACCATTTTTACCTTGCACTTTGCTGTACTGTAGTAGAGATAAATGGTGAGTGTCGTCAATCCACTAGTGTCGTATTGCTGGACACGAATTTGCTCTCAGAGTGAGAGAGGCTTAGATCGTAGGCATCGATATACTTCGTACACCTTTTGACGTATTTTTAACAAAAATCTCCGACGTGTAGTATCCTCACTGTTTTGTAAAACATTTTAATGATTCATGGTATGCATATAACAGAAAAATCAGATGTGTGTATGCCTAGGATTTGGTACTAGAACCGCCTGTTCGCTGAGAGTCAGCTACTAAGCCACAGTAAATATGGGGAACAGTAAGGAAACTGCCTACAAACGCTCGAAAAGGGCACACTCTCACAAACATACACATTGACGAGAACGCTATGGGTATTTTGCAGTGCAGACGAGTAGTCACGTTGCTACTTGTTACTGTTTTTTTTTTAAATGCCACGAAATGACATGGTTCGTATATGCTCCCGCCAATATTTGTAAAAAAATACGTCGTAATAACATGTTAAGGATCTACAAAAAATCAATGATCTACAAGTTGTATCAATATTAAATTGTTTTACTTATTTAAAACTGTAATAATAATTATTATTGTCATGCTGAGATTGCACGGCATCGATAATCCTAGCATGCCAATGATGACCTACCTTCTTATATTATTTGTAAACTGCGTAGATATTACAATTTGATTGATTGATAACTACAGGACACTAGATGCTAAAATGATAATTAATAACAGTATTATTAAAAAATATATTGTATATATTTTTTTAATAATAGACAAACCTATTGCTTCGATAGAGTGTAGGTGATTATTTTATAAATTAGGCTTAGTTTACATACTGTTCCATATTTGTACTGTGACTAAGCTATCAGACTTATAAAAAGGAACTGTTAAAGTTTTCGTAATTATTGCTTCGCGCATTAAGTAAATGTTAGCGACAAAGACGTGTTAAAATCGTCCTAATACTATAAAGGAGGACATTTGTGAGAAAGTATGTATGTATGTATGTTTGCTACTCTTTCACGCACAAATTGCTGGTTCCCGAACTTAGTATTACTTAATACTTGTAATTAATATACTGTAGAAATGTAGATAGGTGTGAAATCTCCGAAGTCGAACTACAAAGAGTTTTACCTTTTATATAGTACAATATTCGTGGTTTCATATATTAAACACATTTTAAGATATTTTACGAGAGTAATCTCGTTAGTCGACGCAAACTCAAGCGGCGCGGTTGCCATAGTCGTTAGCTCGCGAGAACGATGAAAATTGCATGCAATAAGCGAAACAGTTATGACACGCCATTTCTACATGCAAATGTTACAATTCATGTTGAATTTACAAGATGGAGAACGAGTAGGGCACCGTCACAACATTTTTGTGTGCATTCTTGCATTTCGCTGAAAGGGTGTTGCCGACTTCCCATGTGAAGGCTCAGTATGCGAAGTAACGCATCTGTAATTAACTTCAAATTAAACTCTTGTCCTATATAAAAGTTTAGCAAAATGGGGTAAGCGTAAGTATTTACGTAATAAAAATACAAAATTATTCTTAAAATTGACTCCATTTGTGACAAAAAACAAGCACCAATCACATTAATAGTAGTAAAATACATTTCTTTTGGCACTTTATTATTACTTTTTATAGCTATTAAACATTATTTCCCTCAACAGTCAATTGTATTGTTTTCTTGGGGGGGGGGGGGGTAAATTAGTTAGTAAAGGGGGTTCGCTGTCACCTGGAAACTTTAACAGGGGTACGTGGAGCCGAAAGTTTGAGAAACCCTATCCTATATGAAGTAGTGTACACATGCCCGTGCGCGCAGTTTACCTACCAGATGGACTGCATGCTCGTTTGCTATTTCGAATTTCAAGGATATAAATGTACATATCCATTAGAAGCAATTGTAAAAGAAGGCAACACAAGTACGAAAAAACGTCACATCTTTTGCCTATTCACATAAACATATTTTACGAGACTAATACCGTTAGTCACAGGCGTATCGAAGCCAGTGCGGCGTATAATCGTTAGCCTGCGGGAAGTATGCAATAAGTGTTTAGTTATAACATGCGCTTTTCATATATAATGTTGCATTGTAAATGTTGCATTTCATATGGAATTTGTAAGTATCGTGTGTGCAAAATGTCGTCTTCAACCCATTGTTATGCAACTGGTGGACACGGGTCTTTTCTCAGAGTAACAGTAGAGTTTTGGTTAATGGTCCTCCACACTGGCCAAGTACGAATGGGCCAATTGACAGACTTTACACATATTTGACAACATGCTTTTAAGATCTCTCAGATGTGAAGTTTCCTCACAATGTTTTCCTTCTTCGTGAAAAAAAATATTGCCATCAGATGATATTATACAAGAAGGCCTACGTTACTGTGTACTACGTCATTGGTAAATAGGAAAAATATCACATCTTCTACCTATTCACATAAACATGTTTTACGAGACTAATGCCGTTAGTCACAGGCGTATCGAAGCCAGTACGGCGTATAATCGTTAGCCTGCGGGAACATCGAGGGCTATGCAATAAGTGTTCAGTTATACCACGCCATTTCCACTTGCAAATGTTACATATTAACATGAAATTTAAGTGTCGGTTAGAGTGTTCATATTATTGCCAGCTCTTAAGTTCGTTATATTTGTTGTAAGTGCGACAGAAATGCGAAAAAATGCTGTTTTATATATTTTATCCAATCAGTAATCAGTAATCTATTTTGCTAACGCACCGCTCGACCGAGCTGCTAGTCGAATTGGGACACACAGAAAATCAGTCGCCGTGGTTCGCTGCGGCGACGCTGAGTGTGGACCCTTTCGTAAATTTTACTACTGCAATGGTCTGATGTAAAAGTAATGTATGCTGTTATTTATGCCATATTATGTTGTAGTATTTTTTTTACAAATAAATATTTCTTTCTTTCTTTCTTTCTAATCCAGTCATTTATTGCGTAAGTACAGGTGTACATGTGGATATATCATATATTTACAATTATAGTTCTCCGTACATGCCCAAAGCACGTGCAATTTTCCATATTAATAAATTTGTCAAATTACAACAATCTTAAATTAATAAATTGATATAAATGTCATGTTAATTTTTTTCATACAATTCATTCTAGAGTCCTAAATAACCATTAAATGTCAAATTAAATATTTAGTTAAACATTAAATACAATTAAATTATACAATTTTTTATCGTAATATCCAAATCTAAAGTTATCGGCCCTACCTTAAGGTAGAGACGTTTATCCAACTTATTTTTTCTTAAAAAAAAAACATAATATTAAATTTCTAATCATATCAACAACAATTTTATACAGAAAGAAAAGTATACTACATACATATGTAATTATGTATATTTTTAGGTGTTAATTCATACCACTAAGTCATTTAAGACGCAGTGCCACGTAGGCGGCATTTGTAACGACAAACTCTCTTTATGGAGTTTATGATGATTATGTGATGTCACACATCATTATTCGAGTCACGACCTGAACATTACATTATGATATTATACTAAAGGCATTTTCCTATTAAGTTATATTTTCTTTTCTTTTATTTATCGCTTTAAAAGTGGTCCTATAGTTGGATATTTCACTTATGTACTGTATACTGTACTATCCCTACTATTGCTTGGGACAGGATTTCTATCAATGTGGAAGGGTTTCAATAAATTCCTTACCAAGCTGATCAAGTACATTCGTACGTATAGGTAGAGTACTTTTAATTTCTATTTCGGTCAAAATTTTGAAAGTCATATATCTGAAATTCTCTTCTTCTTCTTATTCTTCTTCTTCTGAAACATTGTGAGGAAACCTACACAAGATTTCCTCACAATGTTTTCCTTAACTGAAAAGCTGTGATAATTACTCGTAATTTCTAATACGCACATAATTTTAGAAAAATCAGTGGTGTGTGCCTGGGTTTGAACCTCGGATCTCCCGATCGAGGGGGCAAGTTTCAACCATTAGACTATCACTGCTCTACTTTGTCTACGTTGGCCTAATGTTGTCATATCAAACAAATACTCACACTGAAAATAATTCTTTTGAAAATTATACCTAATACACAACCAGGCCTAATCTCGATATCGATTCGGAACCGTCTTCATGTCACTCGTAAGATGACCACTCCGTCTTACAAGTCGTCAACAAAACTTTCCTTATCCGAATTCTGTTTGGTTCCGCCTTAATCGAAAGAAAATCGATTTAAACATCAATCATATCTATAACCTACTTTGTGCTTTTCTATACTGAAAAAATGCTTTTGTTGAGAAATCTGGTAACAGCGAGCCAGCAAAGGTTGTTCCATATCATTCGATTATAGGCCTCTTACCTTTAAAAAATTTACAATTAATCGTAAAGTGAAAGATTTGGCTTATACCCTTTGACGACCGCGTGGCGGAGCGGTTACCATACCGGTCTGACGCGCAATGAGTCCAGGCAGGTATCTAAATGTAGAGTTTAGATTCATGTTCTGGGTCTGGGTGTTAGTGTATCCATCTTGTGTGTGTCCATGGTACCCACGACACAGGAGGAAATCCTAGTGTGGAGCTATGAGTATAGAAAGCGCGTTTTAATGTAAACAGAAACATTATAAATGAACACAAAAGCACCTTCTACTGAGTGCTGCTCTGATCGATGGGCGCATAATATAAGTGTAAGATATAACCAGTAATAACATACCATGTAGACAAATGTTACATACTTCTTTTATTGCAAAAATCGAAGATACATACATAGAATCATAAAATTAAAGTGTCTGTTGGAGTCTTTAAATAACTGCCAGTTTTTAAGTTCATATATTACTGCATGCCATGGCAAGGGATATGTATTTCCGCAGGTGTTAAAACCCTGTCCTCTGGAGTATCTGGAATATCCGCTGATCTAATGTGGGGTTGAATATAGATATCTATGGGCGGCAGCGGGTGCTTGCCATCAGGTGGATAGCATGTTCTTTTGTTAATATGAAAGAATTTACTTTTTAAAAATTAACTAAGATGACAAGCAATGAATAAATGAAAAGTACTCACTTAAATGTACCTTTCATACCATTTTTTACCTTTTTTTTTGTTCCCGAGGGGGAAACCTTCAGAAGGTACCCGACGCCGTGGGAGCGACGCAGGGTTATGTGTGATTTTTACCGCACTAACAAAGGTGGCCGTCCTTGGCGCTAAAAAGGAGGACTCCGGGATCTCGAGACGACTTCAACCGGAATCCTCCGAGCGTTGCCCCATCGGGCTCCTCCCAGATGGACGGCTGGGCCCACCGCTCCGTCTAGTCTTTACGACAGTATGCGACCACACATACCGCCGTCCTTCCCGGGATTGCCTGACCGAACGGTTCGAGCTCCCACTCTAGTTTGCAACCCCGGAAGCCCCTTTTAGTCGCCTCTTACGACAGGCAGAGGATGCCGTAGCCCTATTCTGATCCCGAAACTACAGGGACGACCATTTTTTATCTTATGTATACCTTTGATAAATGCGGAATGAGTGAAAATTCAAAGTGCAGTCTCAGTAAAAGCTACAATTTTGCAAGCTTTTAGTGTATTTAACAAAAGAAGCTTCGGAATTTCTGAGCAAATAAATACATCACCAAAAGTTAAAGAATTTTTTTGCATCGCAACAAATCTTAACAAGAAAACTCTCTTTTCTCCGACCGTTAAACTGAATTAAGGTCAAAATATTGCCTAATATTGTAGGCCCTTTATTAAGACATTCGCAAGTATTTAGGTTTCATAACGAAGAAAGGTAGCCTACTTTTGCCTTTATTTACAAAAGCTTTTAGCTTATAATAAAGTGAAAGTGAAAAATAAAATAATGACGCTTATACATTATGAGACTGACATATTTTTTATGTTCATTTGATTTTTTGACATTTATTTTTTGACATTCATTATTTTCCAACTCTTGACATGATTTTAATTTTATCTAATGCTGGACTATAAGCAATGTTAAATTGATATTAATAATGGATTTATTTTAATTTGTTGTGTTTTCTATATTAAACTACACTAACGAATTAGGTACTATCCTGTAAGACGTAAGGTGTAATTTATAAATAAATAAATAAGTAAATATTTTTACTATGCTATAGATGACATAGATCCTCGTAGACGAGTTGAAAATATAAACAGATAAACAGTAAATAATAAAAATACATTAATTACTTGTCTGCATTTTAGAATTTTCGAACCTGGAACCGTTTATGTGCATTATACGAACGTGATCAGTCTGCTACACAGAAAGATAATTTCAAGCCAACTCATCAATTCTTTTATCGAAGTATTAATTTCGTCTTCCTCTCCATTTCTAAAAAGAAATAAAAAGTGTCTAGGCATTTTCATTATTTCCAGAATGTCAGGTCTCATTTTCCAGTAAATTGTTATTCGATTATCTTACTACTCTAATTTATAATCGATTTAATATATCGCCGACAGAAAATATTATTTTATAAAGTAGGAAAATATTTTGATCCACGAGAATATCAAAGCGTATGTTATTAACTTCAGATAGAACTCGTATTTAAAAGTCTCTTACTAACACCATGGGCGCCAGTAACCATCAGGACTATAAGCTCTATCCTAATAGAACTGTAAAACTTGTTAGTTTTTTCATTAAACTAAGTGATACATTTTTAATAAATTCATCTTAACTTCAAATATGCCTCGAGATTAGAACCTCAGACGCATCTCTGGAAGTGTCTAGAAGGCCGACATTAATAGCAAAACTACAACTTCTCTCATCAACCCATCATTAACCCACTGCTGAGCACGGGTCTGGTCTCAGAATGAGATAGTTTAGGCCATAGTGCACCGCGCTGGCCAAGTGCGAATTGGTGGACAATTACAACTAACAACTTATTATTACTTATCGCTTATTTGGATCTTACAATCAGACCCTTATTGTACTACCTACCTATAGGTATTGTAGAAACAGTACTAACAATAAACAAACCCTTAAAATCTCCGTACCCTCATAAGCTAAAGTGTGCCAATAAAACATATTGCAAAAGAAACAATTAGTCTGGCAGTACAATAGATAAAGTTCTTTTATAACAGCCGTCTGGTAGATCAAAAGGCTGTTATTAAAGGATCCATCCCGCGATTCCCCTGCCATTCCCGTGCAATTTTCAGGATAAGCTTGGTTGGAATTAAATGTTTTCCTTCCGGAACAAACCAATGTATAAAGAGAAGTATTAGTGCAGTTTTAAAGTACAATTTAGATACACAATATAAACTGAAATTAAGTATTTCGGATCGGGTATAGAAGTATGAGTGACAGGCCAATATGTCTACCAATTTCCACCTGGCCAGCGCGGTGGACTATGGCTTAAAAATTTATTCCGAGAGAAGATTCATGCCCAGTAGTGGAACAATAATGGCGACATAACTAGGCATAACCTTTTTTGAGTCAAACGAGCATGGAGACGCTTTGATAACAGGTAACACAGTTTGGGTTTAAAAGTAGGATACTACCTACTTTGGACATTTTTAATTTTACTATACACCCATACAAGATCGATATTGCGATTTACAGATACAGTCTAATTTGATGTTGATAACAGATACATTACTACCCCTGATGGCTAAAATTAGAACACCTCAAATATGTACATATATCTCACAGGAGCGCTCAACACTATATTTATTATGCACAAATACAAAGGTGTACAGTGTGTAGAGCAGTGTTGGCTAATGGTAGAAAACTTGCCGCTCGAACGGGAGGTCCAAGGTTCAAATCCAAGCACGCACTACTGATTTTTCTAAAATTATGTGCGTATTAGAAATTAATTATCACTGTTTTTCGGTGAAGGAAAAAATCCTAAGGAAACCTACATACCCGAGAGTTCTTTAAAAAAGATGTTCTCGGAGGTCTGTGAAGTCCACCAACTCGCACTTGGCCAGCGCGATGGACTATGGCCTAAAACTCTCTCATTCTGAGAGAAGACCCGTGCCCAGCAGTGGAACAATAATGGGTTGACGACGACATCGTTGTGGCCGTGGTGCTTCCAGAGTCCAAAGCAAAGGATTTTACCACCTAAAATTACTCATGTCATGGCCGCCGGCAGCAGGATCCAAGAGGTCGCACTTGCAACCCCCTATCCGGAAATAAATAGAATTATTGAGTATACAAAGTAACAATAAAAAAGGTTTAATATTTTTATTTTATGTTACTATATTAACAAAATTAAGTAATATTCGGTAATGAAAATTTTGCTTGTCTTTGCATCAGAATAAGTACTTAATACTCGCATCTCTATTATCCATATACTATAAATGTATAGTTATATATTTTATATCAGTCAATAGTATGCGTATATGCAAATGAACGTCCCTGAAAATAATCCTGGCGGCCTCTATGACTTATATCTTTGATGAACACTTTTTAATTAAAACGTATGAAAAAGAGATACAATACACTTTTTCATATAAAAGTTAACAGTAGTGTTGTATAAAGTATTTTCAGAATTGCTTCGTACAACTGATACTACGCGAAATGTATTTGCATGCAGGCGCGGACTGTCGTAGCAAGTTTGTCTACAAATTCTAGGGTTGTCTCATTCACTTTATTTAAACATTCAATGTACGTAAAATATTCAAGAATACAGCAATAATAAACCCATAATATCAATTTGACAGAATTTTCTAGGGACCCTGGTTTTACTCCTGAATACATTTTAATCGACTTACCAATTAAAATATAATATCCAATTGCTCTAATTACCTCCAAGTGCGTTAGAACAAGGGTAGTATTTTTCGAACGTACAAATTGCCATTTCTTTGGCCCAAACGATCTGACAGATTGTAACATATGACGTACTAGTTGAATCCCGAAGCTTCGCCTGCATTAACAAAAATCGATTGTACCGTGGGAATAAGATATTTTCCCACAGTAAAAAGAGTTTAAGTTAATCCAGATTATCAGCTAACTCCCTAAGAAATTTTATGAAAATTGCTCCAGCCGTTTACATGCGAAGAAGTAACAAACATACTCACAAACGCCTCGCCTTTATAATATTAGTATCAAGTATGATATGATAATTATTGGAATCGTCTCAGTTGGTAGAGTGACAAAGACTATATAATTTTTTAATATTCCGCCTGTGAAGAGAAAAATGGAGAAAACGATTTCTTATTATTTTTAATTATATTGTCTACTTTACTGTTCCCAAACATATTTAAACTAATTAAAGTGTATCAAAATAATAATATTATATGTAATTATTTCGACTTCTTTAGGAACGTATATTTTTTCAGTTTTGAAAAAATACTAACATTTTATATATATAACTGCAACAAATTATTTGTGTTAACCCTAAAAAATAGCCGCGGGTGACTCCCTGAATCTGTTTTCATCCCAAACTTGTGTGCAATTCTACGAAGTTTAATCTTGCACATTCAACATTGTGAAACGCTTGCAAAGTTGCGACTTGATTTACTAATGTGTTACCAAAATCGATTACTTAAACATGCAATAAATTTTCATTTTCCATTAGTTATATTCATATCACTATTATATATTTATTTGTTTATTTATTTATAATAATGTACATCAAAATACTAACTAAACATTACAGATTTTCTGAACCTAATGCGTTTGATTAGTTTTCTTAGAATATAAGTCTTGGACATACCTACTAGCTGTTCTACGAAATACAGCAGGTGGTGAGTGAAAAAGATCTATACTGGTGTCCGAAGTCAGTACCCCATTTATTAAAGTCAGCGCGCGAATCAAAGGAGACTCGCTAACGCACACTAATCTGCACGCAGGAATCGCGAATATGTTATTGCGACGTCTAGTATTTTTTTTGTTAGGGACGTTTAGCGACATTAATTCGAGCACTGATGGGTTGAATATGTTATCCCTTAATAGGCGATAAAAATAGTCAATTAATGACACCTCGCGTCTGACTGCAAGTGTATCGTAACCCAATATACTAGTTGACCCGGCGAACTCCGTTCCGCCTTAAAGTCAAAAATCTAAAATTATCAATTTTTCTCTACTATGCATTAAAATTCGTAGCGTAGTTTTAGAGATCTAACGATCTAAGCTTACATGGGGACAGACAGCGAGAAGCGACTTTGTTTTAAACTAAGTAGTGATTTATATCTATGTTATTTTTAGCGTGAAGCATTTCATTCGTTTTGATGGAAGACTGTGCTTGCCGGAATACTTTTATTTGATGCGACCACCTCAGTCCTCGGCAGGCAGCAGCCACGCATCTGTTATTGACTTCAGATAAAACCTATTTTCTATATGAAGTTCCTTACAGATGTCCATGGACGGCAGTGACCACTTACCTGCGGTTGACTGCATGATCGTTTGCTACTACAATCTGATTTTTTTTTTATATAATCAATGTTACGAGGTACTGCTTAACGTGATGCTTATGTTACTTCTACCATAACATCACCCCGAAGAGTGTAGTTTCAAAACATCACATTATCCATATTTCAATTTGCTCAGTTTATTTTGGCCGATAATATGTGACACGGACAAAGATAGATGTATAAGTGACCGCAATGTAACTTCACAGACTTTGAATTTTGTTTCAAACTGTTTATTACACAGTTCAAAAGTGTTAAAAACGCTATGTGGTAATCTGACGGCAACACCGCTACAAATATTTGTGCCTAATAATATCAGTGCTAAACACTGCTGCGTTGTGATTTGAATGTGGTAAGGGGGATAATTATAAGGTTTTCCTACTTAGTCTTAAGACATAGTAACGTCGTATAGTCACTGGGGTCAGTGACCGTAGCGGTGGTAATTTACTATCAACTTGACTGCATGTTTCACACTGGACAAACATGGAAGCCATGTTTTGTATGTAGTTGATTACAGATGTCCATGGGCAGCAGTGACCACTTACCATCAGGTTGACTGCATGCTCGTTTGCTACTTCAGTCAGATAAAAAAAAATGATTTGCTACTTCTATAATGCAAATTTATACCAAAAATAAGAAAGCAATTAATTCTCAATATTTACTACAGCTCTAATAACCGTACTCGCTCAGCAAACATTTAATATGTCGGCTCCGTTTCTTATTAATACAGAACCAATATCGTCGGCTTAGGAAACCTATTGACTGTTATTATTAGAAATGGAAATGTATTTTCTTATATTGCCGATCCTTGGAACTCGGTAATCACTACGTAGTATAAATCAAAGTAGTTTCTCGCTGTCCGTCCCTATATATGCTTAAAACTTTATGATACTGGAGCTAACTTTTGTTACCCATGTAAAAACAAGATGGCAAATAAAAAAATTAAAAGAGATATACAAAGAAAAAAGACAAACCCACTGAATTTCTTGCCGGATCTTCTCAGTTGAGGTCGTGCTCCGATCCGGTGGTAGTGTAAAAAAATATATATAAATGTAACTGACAATTTGTAAGCGCCCTCGAAGGCCTATGCAAAATAAAGACATTTCATTTCATTTCATTTCATTTCATTTCATTTCATTTCATTTCATTTCATTTCATTTTATTTAAAGCTACGCTTCAGATTTTAATGCAGTTTTTTAGTAGATAGAGTAATTCAATAATATAGTGGAAGAACACTGATAATTTTAGATTTTTGACTTTTAGGCGGACTGAAGTTCCGGACTGAAGACCGGGTCAGCTAGTCATTATATCAATCTGTTGTAATGGGTTTTTTAGTTCGATTCTCGATCAGACAGCTTCATTATTAATTTCGATTTAAACACGTAACTTTAATTATACCAAATAATATATATTTTTAATTAGTATTTTTTTTATTCTCATGGAATTAGATGTCCAATCATAACAAAGATATTTAAAAAGGTCTAAAGTGGTGTCAAAGCATGTGGGCCACATATGGTGGGGAATCATATTTTGTTAGTGCTTCAAACCCACTGCTCATATCGCTTCTTTGTATAAGATTATCACGTACATGTATTAAAATTGCTTTGTAGAAATATGATTATAAAATTTTAATTCCAACAAATACTGTGTTAAGTCCGCATTTACCCTCCAATGACGACGACATAACCAATGAATTAAAATGTCGATGTCCGTCTATCTCCGACATATATAAAGTCAAAATTGTTACTTCAGCCTAAAAGGGACACAAGTTTCTTTTATTCATGTGTGATAATTTCGCAATACCAACTTTGCGCCAGTGATACAAAGTTCCAATTGGTTTGCAGATTGTTTGTACAAAGCGAAAGCCTCGGTAATTCAGGGCTAACGAATTTGTCAAACTGGATTAATGGGAATCGGCTTCGTTAGACCCAGTTTTTTGCTGGAAGAACAAAGGTTTCTATTGCCTTTATTTGGAACAGATATTTCGGTGGCTTTTGATGCTATATAAGGACTTATGGATGTTAGGCGGGCCTCTGAATTGCGTGGAGAAGCACTTAACATTTTCGAGTTTGATTCTTGAAGACTAGAGATAAAAAAACACACACGCTTTCTACACTCATGGCCGCACACTAGGATTCTCCTGTGTCGTGCGTACCATGGACACAGACAAAGATCTAAACTCATTATTCAAATACCTGTCTAGCCGGGAATCGAACCCGGAATCCATTGCGCGTCAGATCGGTAATATAACCGCACGTCCACGCGGGTCTTCAAGGATAAAGGATCGAAGATAAATGGAAATGGCGAAAAAATAATACATTTAAAATCTAGTACAATCTAGAGAGAAGCTAAAACATCCATCAGCAAAATATCTCCATCTAAAACTTAATGAAACGTTCAATGAAACAATTTCCACAATAGTTTTTTCCACTGGCGGTATATCCATAGACATGGTAATGAAGCGGAAAAATTCAGATCTGTGAGTATAGTACTAGGCATTATTACGTCCTTTCTTCGTGCAGTTAATCTCAAACGACATTCGAAAGAAATTCAAGGTAGAAAATGCACGAAAATTGTGTTACCTGAACTTTCTGTCTTATTTCATCTCTCATTTGACCATATTGGTAACAAATATCCATGAACGTCCGTGACTACATACGAAACGTACTTGGCATTGTAATCCGATTAAAACAATAACATATTTCGATTAAATGTTAATAGTAGTATTATGAGTAGTTAAGTTTTCGGGGCCATTTTAATGCCATACTAAGTAACTTAAGCCGTTAATTTTCCATTAAGTTGGACCAAAATGGTAGGTACCCACGCAGGTTATGCTAACAATTGCTAACTAGAGATTTCACGATTAAACAAAGAATAACGTGCGGCACTCAGAGACTGCCACGTTAAAGCTATTGCAGAGCATTTTTTTTTATCAACTAATGCAATTATGTGATATTAATTCAAGTTTTTTTCTTTGATACTATATACTTTCTCACAAACAGCTGCTTACATATTCATCCGATCTCCGAGCAGCTCGTCTAGATCCGTGCGAGCTTTGTACTGTCGTACCATATACATACACGTTAAGCGAACGCTCAGGCGCGCTACATGGTAGACGGAGTTGGTGTTAGGTTTTTTTCGTTATGGAATTTCTTGATTCAGTCGCCGCGCTCAAAGCCCGCGATAAAAGCTACGCAATAGCTTAAAACTTTTACGTGAGCTTTAATAGCTATTTTATTATCATAAGAAAATAAACTTAGATTACAAATCCCCGAGTGCTAATATAAACGTTTGGCGGCTAGCCAGGCACAAAGCTTCCGGAACCCAAAACTTATATTTTAATAATATTTTGTTTAGAAATAAATATTTTGGGTTCCTTTAATCGAATTCTAGGGAAACAAACATTTATTCTTCTGGCATCTAGATTACTAATTGAAAACTAAAAATTCAATTAAATAGTAAATTTACTTTTAGACCTATCTATACTAATATCATAAAGAGGTGAAATTTGTAACTTTTTTAAGGGGGTAATCTTCGGAAATACTGAACCGATCATGAAAATCCTTTCAATGTCAGAAAGTTACACTATTCAGGAGTGCTATAGGCTATATTTCATTACGATGGAACAGAATATAATTAACGCTCAACGAAGTGGGCACGGGTCGGCTACTATTACATGACATCGATTCGAGAAACAACACCATTAAATTTAGAGGATATAATCATTAACAGAAGCCAAACAGTAATAGTTCCGATCTATCATAGATTTCAGCTTCCATTCTATGTCAATCATAGTGATCGAGCGCCCTATCTGTTCTTGACCGGTAGTTGTAGTAACTGATCTTCTAGAAAAGATGTAGAGCTGAAATTGTTGATAATATAAAGTTATTTTTGTGTACATATTTATTATTTTATGTAGTTCTATTCTGTACATACTCGGATGTTCAAATCGTATGAATTCTATATCATATTTTTTAAGACTCGACAGTTTCGGTGGAATCACACTTTCGAATGTGGAAATGAAATGATCTTCCTGTGAAAGTTTCTTATCTTATCTAAAGGTGGTAGAATCAGTGTGTTCGACCGGGGAAGTACCACCACAAATACCTATTTCTAGCTTGAAAAGTAGCAACGCATCTGTGATTGACTTCAGATAGAACCCATGTTCTGTATGAAGTTGATTACAAATGTCCATGGGCGGCAGGGACCAAGAGGTGCACTGCAAGCTCGTTGACTACTTCAGTCAGATAAAAAAGAAAAAAAAAACTTTATGCAACATAATTTCCGAACAAATTGTCTAAAAATCTATTGAATTTCAATCTTGGTTGGTTATGGACATGACACGATCATTGAATTTACAAAAAACATCTTTCACAACTAAACGACATCGGTAATAATACAATTACTATGCAGTGCTAAACGAAGGATTGGAAAACATTCGCTTCAAGCTAGATTCTTTTGGAGATCATGAAACATTAGCTTCAAGCAAAATTAAATTGCGCTGTGAGCAGCTTTGAGCCTCAAAATCAAATGCATCTAAATGATCTTATAAGGTCGCGATATTTCAATTTTCACTACATGGCCATCCATTAATCACGTGATGTTTTTTTTGGCAATTTTTGACCCCCCTCCCCCTTGGTGATACGTGGTGAGGTTTAAGACTACCCCTCCCCCCACCCCCTATTTCACGTGTTATTCGTACCTGCAAGGAATCTATTTTTTTATTTGTAATAAAAACACTGGTATAAGTATCATCTAATTTTATTTTATATATTGTACGCGTTTGACTAAAAATAAATACATGTAACGCCGCTTTTCGGTTGAGTATCGCGCGCTTGCCGAAAAAATAAGTACACGTGATATATTACTTTACCCTCCCTCCCCCTTGTGACATTTCGTGATTTTTATGGACACCCCCCCCCCCCTTTCGAGCCTCACATGATTAATGGACAGCCCCCAAGTTGTAGGGACAATTTCTTAAAGCTGAGACTTGCAGTGCCAAGCAAATGTTCCTGGAGTGAGATAGTCACTGTATCGCCGTAAATAATACTGGACATGAGAGGATTACCGACGAAACAAGAATTCGCATGACATAACGAATTCGGACCAATCGACTTTTGCAATGTCGAAAAATAAGAATTGTACAAAAAACCGGTATCGTGCAAAATCTGTAGTAGATTTCAACTAAATCTTCGTAAAACTTCTTTCCATACATTAACTTCTCATCTTACAGTTTTATGTGCAATTTGTTTTAATTACAGCGCACTTAAACTCAAAGTCCGCAAACTTTGAAACTAACTGCTTATCAGAGAAAATAAGTTCAACAAAGTTATACAGGTTACGCTGCAAATAAGTTTGCAACTTTACCAACTGTGGTTTAGCGTTTCTCAAACTTAAACTTGAGGAAATGGGAAAATACGGCGCACAATAGATGCTCTTGAAGTAATTTAGCTGAATAAAATGGAACAACGCAACACATTCCCAAGGACTTTCATATTAACTGTTCAAATGGTTTAAATTCAAATATGTCATCTAAAGTAGCCTAGGTGTAGACTATCCATCCATCCATCAGCCTTTGAAAGTCCATTGCTGGACATAGGCTGGATGTAGACTATAAGAGAATTAAACAAGAATTCCGTTTCCGTTCAAATTGTAAATTTCCGATAAGAGACAGTTATATGTATAAAAAGGGTTATATAAAAACCACGTATAGAAAAATAAACTTTGAATAGTCAAACTAAAGCCTCAAGCCTTCTGCACGATACTAACTTCAGATGTAAATCTTATTTTTGTATGATCTGAGACTAATAAAACTACTATATTTAATGAAAGATCATATATTTGTAGTGCATATCTTGCAATTATGGGTATCATATCTTACTTTCATTTTTATAAAAAGTCATTGCAGTTTACACAACAGTTATAATATGTTACAATTATAAAAGCGAGCAAATCCGCGTGGCATGTCTCGTATACAATAGTAGCCAAACTATTGCGCTATTAACACATTAGCGTATTTTTAGAGGAAACAGAAACGCGTTTCCGAGAGGACGCCTGTCCGTCAGTGTCGCGCGTTATAAATGGGTTCCTCTCAAATGTTGCTAGAATTACATAATATGTCCAAATAGTGTGAAATAGGAAAATAAACATGGCACAAAAGCTTTGTTGAAATGTTTTCGGGTTTCTTAAACGCTTGAATCAATTTGTCTGATGTAAAGTGTGGGCATCTGGTAGTAATTAGAAGTAATTTAGTTTTAAAATGGGACAATGGTGTTGTTAGTGGGTCACAGATGCGCTACAACTTCTTACACAGTGAAATACACTTAATTTACCTTACTAGTACTTATCCCGCTACATTAATTGTTATTTTAAATTACAACAATAAAAGTATTTTACAACAAGCGTTCGACTCGCCTCGTCAGAGCTAAATTCATTTTGCCTAGAACCATGAATAACTTTTCCACGGATCTTAATAAAATGAACACTAAAAAGGGATTTTGAAGATATATACTCTTAAGAAATAAAATAAGGGATAAGAGGCGGAACACCTATTCGGTACTTTTAGGCAATAAAAACCGACTGCTTGTATCCACTAATATACGTTACCCACGAGCAAAAACCAGAGCAGGGACCAATAATGGGTATACGACGATAGAGACCTTAGTATCTAAAAAAATTGTAACCGTCGTTATTATCTAGATAACATAGCAATAACTACAATAATTAATTAAATCACATATACTAGTACCTACACTTGTTACTTTGACCAGATTTCTGAACAGACGTCGAACCCGCGACCGCAAAACGAGAATCCTTTCACTTACCTGCACTTTAAATATTTTACTTTATAGTCAGTTGTTTTTTTAATTTTAAGCTACTTTTTGTAAATTTTATGTATGCCAGCATTATTAATGCAAGATCAAATGTATTGCTACCCAGGTCGAGTTAAAAACCTTGACTATAATTAAAGACCGTTCAAAATAGCAGATCAAATCAAAATTCTATTATGTGAGGAGTGGTTCCTAAATTGAGACACCATTTGTAAACCACCACCAAAACTGAGTAATTGATTAGTGAATTGACGACCCGCGAGGCGCAGCGGTTACGTACCGGTCTGGCGCGCCATAGGTTCCGGGTTCTATTCTCGGCCAGACAGGTGTCTGAATGATGAGTTTAAATTCGTGTTCTTTGTGGGTGTTTGTGTATTCGTCTTGTGTGTGTCCATGGCACCCACGACACAGGAGAAAATCCTAGTGTGGGGCTATGAAGTATATATAACATTCATGTCCATAAAGAAATACAGATCTTATCTGTTGTTGATGACGAGTATCCATGGGCGGCAGTGGCCACTAATCACTTGGTGGACAGTAAGCTCGATTACTACTTCTCTAGTCTAAATAAAAAAACTCAAACGGCTGGACGTTGCTACGATAATATGACGTTGACAAACCAAATTTATATAAGCATACAGTAATATTTCAATAACCAACTACAAATTCACATGTCAATCACAATCACAGCACTGCCCAGACACCGAACCCGAAACCGCAAGCGGTCGCTCGAGTTTCGACACCTTGTCGCCACACCTTTTCCACTCATACTGTCAACTACTTCGTTACACTCTACTATAAAGATACACCTAGACATATTTAGATTAAATTTAGTTACCAAACAAACATACAGTCCATCTTTTCTAAGGTAGTAGAACAAATAAGACTCGACGAGAAGTACTACCGCCACAGCAATTTGTAGCGTGAAACAATTCTAGTGTTTTGGTTGAAAGCTGTAGTTGCCGGCACACTTCCATGCGAGGTGACCGCCATTTTTTTTTTGTTTTCGAGGGGGAAACCTTCCAATGGTACCCGACGCCGTGGGAGCGACGCAGGGTTATGTGGGATTTTTACCGCACTAAAACCCCCCCGGTGGCCGTCCTTGGCGCTGAAAAGGAGGTCTCGGGGATCTCGAAACGACTTCAACCGGAATCCTCCGAGCGCGCTGCCCCATCGGGCTCCTCCCAGATGGGCGGCTGGGCCCACCGCTCCGTCTAGTCTTTACGACGGTATGCGACCACACATACCGCCGTCCTTCCCGGGATTGCCTGACCGAACGTTTCGAGCTCCCACTCTAGCCGTCTGCAACCCCGGAAGCCCCTTTTAGTCGCCTCTTACGACAGGCAGGGGATACCGTAGCCCTATTCTGACCCCGAGGCTACAGGGGCGGAGGTGACCGCCTTAGTCCTTAAGAGTAGCAACACATAAGTAATGGACTTCAGATAGAACCCCTGTCCTACATGAATTTTGTTTATGATCATGGGTGATTGAGACTAACACTAACATTAACATTAAGAGATAGACTTCATGCTAGTTTGCTGCTTCAATCTTGTAGCAAAAAATAACACAGTGAAAGGTCAGTACCTACAAGATTTTATATTAACCTTATATTATAATAGGAGACATATTTACGTGTACGTAAACAGCATAATTATATGGTCCCAAATAAGAAACTTTCACAAGATATTCGACCAATAAAACAAGCATAAATATGTCAAATTCACAGCCATTTCTAGCAAACATCGTGACTAACATAATATCATAAATTTTCTTTAACCACATGTCGTACTAAGTCATCAGAAACGTTTAACGATCCATCGTTACAATAATGAAAAGCTATTCAAATTTTAAAAATGACATATATACTAATATCCATCCATCCATTCATCCATCTGCTCTTGAATTTCCACTGCTAGACATAGGCATCCTATAGTCTGCGTCATTTGAAACGATTCAGTTCCATCTGAACCCAGCGGCCGCCGTCTTCTTTAGATCATTAAATCCACCTGCTTGAACTAGATTATAAGAGAAAATTCTACCGAAAAATAATCATTTAATTTTAACATTTTAAGCTTAATATCGTAAGTACCCGTCACGATATGCGGTTTATGAATTCTTTAGAATTCTTTTTGCCGATATTTCGACCCAGTTGCATGGATGGTTGCATGGATATAAAATAATGGTTGCATGGATATAAAAGTTACTTTATCTTTAAAGGTTCAGTCGAACCCTCTTTTGAGTAAAACCACCAATAATCTTTACAAATTAGGTATTACTTAAATTCCAGAACCGAGACCGAAAACAAATAAACAAATTTGTAAAGAAACTTTCATAAAATTAAACTATACATAGAAAGTTTCACACCGTAGAATACAGTTTACAACGTAGAATTTTCATTGGACCATTTTCAATGATTTCTTCGAAACAACTTCTCTACATAGATAAGTCATAACCTTTTCTATTTTACCAGCAACTACTTTCTTTAATCGCTACTCTTTGACTATGATACAAGTACCCAAACCATTCATAATGTCCGTTATAGGCCCCTAACAAGATCGTGATGGTAACTGATCACAATTTTGATATCCGTATAATCAGCAGTTATTGACTTTTGATTGATTTGAGCTTTGGGTGACGGTCGTGAGGTTTGTTTATTTGTAAAAACTTGTTTATTCTTACTGTACTATGTTTTTGAATTCGATTTTTTAGGCTTTAGTTTTGTTCATTGTTCAATGCAAGAAAGCATGGTATCACATTTTTTACTGATAGGTATAGTTATATATATTTTTTTATAACAGTGGCTACAAGCAAACAGTCCGTTTGATGAGAGTAATAACGGCCACCTACGATAGAATTATCTTAGATGGCAGTTATTACTACCCTACTAGTCCTAGCTAAGGATTCAGCGCATCTCTAGTTTTTAGATATTCGCTTTCGCAAGAATTAGTGCGTATTTCTGCGAATATTAAATTGCAATGTTTTGCGAATAAAAGTCGCCAAATTTCAATCGTACCACAGTTTGACGACATAAAGAAAAAAGAGAGAATGGCTTGATTAAAATTTAAAAACAAATCATATGTATGAAGCGTTTCTCTGAAAAGCCACATGGCATTTTATATCATGGGTCTAAATACATCACAAAAGTGTGTTATTTTGACAAATATTCTTAGTAACTTTTAACATAACAATATTAAATATATCGTAAATTAGTAGTAATAAATTGTTTTGGAATATTTTTTGTTAAACCATATACATCAAAAGAAAGTAAACGCTTAAATATATGAGTCCGCATGACTCTAGCCATCTATAATTTTATGATTTAATGACTCAGATTACACCTATCTCACTGCCCAATATTCCTTATGGTATAAACCAGACATACAACTTATTCTTTCTATAACCATTCCAATAACAATTAATCAGTGCTAACAGCGTTCATTAGTTGACAGATACCAAAACATAAGCGAGCGCATTTGTATACGTCAAGTTAATAGTGTCTACCCATTCCGTTGACGCCTTGATTGATGTTAGATATTTCTGTATCATAATTAACCCGCGTTGGATATAAAACAGACAACAATACCACATAACCTTAGAAGTGGAGTAGTAGGACGAAAATATCGTCGGTCATCGAGCTTTAGAGGAAGACGTTCGGATAATTTTGGGTTTGTCTCTGTCGCTCATATTATCATATGTATTATTTTTTTTATTGGCATAATTCATTATTTTAAATATCAATGCTATTACAGCTCAATTAGCCTAAGGGTTGAAACTTGCCCTCTCAAACCTCAATCGGAGGTCCGAAGTCCCAGGCACGCACCGTTGATTTATGTGCGTATTAGAAATTAATTATCACTGCTTTTCGCTGAAGGAAAACATCGTGAGAAAACCTACACACCCGAGAGTTCTTTAAAAAAAGACGTGTGGCACTCGAGGACTGTCGCGGTAAAGCTATTGCATAGCATTTTGTATAAACTTATGCAATTATAATTATTTATTATTTATTTATTTTATTTATGCAGTATTTCTTTTTCTTTGATATTAATTCAAGTTACACTTTTTGAGCGTGGTGACCGATAAGAAAACATTTTTTTCTTTTACTAAATAAACAGGAGATACTTGGATCAATTCAAATAAATCAGTAAATCGATTTTATAACCTTAATTAATCGATTCTTTGATTAGTCAACCTCAGATCACATCCCTGATCCAAACATAATGGCGAATATATCTGTCACATGTAAAAGGGAAGTAAAGTTAGATACTTATTATTTTAAGAAAATTAACTCCAAAGGGATTTTTTCAGGAAATTGGCTAAAATACCTAAAATATTTTAGTTAATTTTTCTATACAAAAATCATTGTGACACAACTCTTTTTTTTTCGTTACGGAATTTCTAGATTCGGCACCCGCGCTCAAGGCCCTCGATAGAAGCTATGCAATAGCTTAAAAAGTTCACGGTGTGTGAAGTCCATCAATTCGTACTTGGCCAGCGCGGTGGACTGTTGCTTAAAACTCTCTCATTCTGAGAGAAGACCCACGGGTCTTCTTCCCAGCAGTGGGACAATAATGGGTTGTACCCCACAGCTCAATAAATCCCTTCTTTATGTAACTTCCAAGAGGAGAAGTTTGGAGATATTTTACATTAGGTACTAAAAAATTGCAGTCATTTGTTTTCTCATTTTTATTAATTCATATTATAAAGTATGCTAAACACATTATAGTATGGATTGTTATGTAATATCATAACAACCGTATATTAGACACGTAATCCAAATTTAAAGACACAAGATAGTGTAATCCCAAGCAATAATTTCATTTATTAACCAAGCCCATACGAAACTATTGTCTATACGTTCATTAAGTATCTATCCCATATGCAAGATTATCCAAAATGTGCTTTACTGTTGAGATGTACAGTAGAAATTCGGTTCCCCAGCTACTAATTACGGTTAATACAAGCCAAATTACTCGTAACATAATTATGGTAGCAAGTGTTTTTAATTCGAGAGCATATTGTTGGAGTTTGAGTGAGGCGGTGATTTCCAACGGAAAAGATTAATTAAACGCCTTTTGTTTTAATTGCTTTTAAAATATTAAGCGTATTTAGACGAAAGTTGGAATATTAACTTGTATTTATTACTTTAGGGTTGTATTCGCTTTACGTTTATAGTTTTTAAACTTAGCATTAATTTCAGAACCAATAAATTTTATAATCACTTAAGTCAATGGACAATATCAGAAGTTTGTGATTTTAGATTTTCAAAAACAATACAAACGTTCTTAATTGTATAATGGCTGCCACGTAATAGTTCATTAGACTTTGCTCTATTCGATCTAGTTATCCACCTTAGACTGATTTCGTAGCAAATCCATATTTATATAAGACTAGCCTTTGCCCGCGGCTTCGCTCGCGTGGAATTTAGTCTGCCACATAAAGTTTGCAAGGTGGTAGAGCAATGGTTCAACCAGGGAGGCATCACCGCCGCACCTATTTCTACCGTGAAGCAGTTCTTGTGTTTCATTAGAAGGGTGTATCTGCCGGCTCACTTTTATATGAGGCGATCATCATAGTCCTCGGGAGTAGCAACGCATCTGTGATTGACTTCAGATTGAACCCTTGCCATACTTCCTAAGGCGATTAACATATGATACCGCTCACTGCCGCGGTAGGCGGTGAAGCGGATCTCATGTTGTATTGGGGTCTAATAAATCCGTTGATGCCTCACACACGTACACCGACTGGCCGCGCGGTCCAGCGGTGTTCTCATCACCACCATGTCTCCGCGCGAACGACAGTGCGGAGGGTCGGCGCCTCACACACGGGCTGGCGCCTAACCGCGCGGATCATCGTTGATGCAGGCCGTGTTGCAATTTAATAAAAGGAATTCCGATGTTGAAAAGTTTATTTTGATGATCGGTCCATCCGCGCGTACAGGTGCGTAAACCGCCTTACCGCGCGGGGCACCGCTATTTGCGCGGTGCCGTTTGTTAATCGCCTAAATCAGTGTGTTCAAATTTCAAATCACAGGCACGTATATTAATTTGAATTAGTTTTGTCGGCAACAGATATTAATGCTTACTCTGAAATTAAAAGTTTTAAGAAAGGTCTCAAAACGCGTGACGGTTACCAACGCGCAGTTGGCTAGCGTGGTCAACTACGACCTAAACTACTGCTAATCTGACATATGTGCCGAGTTCTGTAACATTAAAAGGTCGATGACGATTGAATAACATATTTAACCTTTCCACTGTTTCATTCTCATTGACCTTTTTTCTCTTTTTTGTCGAGGGAGAAACCTTCAAAAGGTACCATACGCCGTGGGAGCGACGCAGGGTTATGTGGGATTCTTATAGCACCAAGACTCCGGGATCTTCAAAGGAACACAACTGGAGTCCTCTGAGTGCGTTGCCCCATCGGGCTCCTCCCAAGTGAGCGGCTGGGCCCACCACTCCATCTGGTCTTTACCACGATATGCGACCACACGTATACCACCGTCCTTCCCGGGATCGCCTGGCTGGACGGTCCAAGCTCCGTCCATCCTGGCTTTCACGATAGCATGCGACCACACATGCTGACATCTTTCCCGAAGTTGCTGACTGGGTGTTTGGAGCTCCCAGTCTAGCCGCCCGCAACCCCGAAAGCCCTCTTTTAGTTGCCTCTTACCACAGACAGGGGATACCATAGCCTTAATCCCGGAACTACAGGGCCGTCATTTACCTTTCACATTTTGCTCCGTGTTTTATAACCATTCACATAAGAATATCATAGAACTTCGTTGTATACGGCGGCGGCGGACGGCGCGTACTGCCGGTCAATCAATTGACTACGCAATATGTTATACTCGTAATATCTTCTAAACTACTTATCCAATTTACATGGTGTAAAAGACAGATTCAATCTTTATTAGATGCTTGATTTTTTGAAATCATTTATTTTGATAAGGATTAATATTTAGTTTGTATAAAACCCATGGAAACATCAACTTCATATTTTTAAAATTTTCAAAGTATAAAAAGAGTTATTGTGGGTTATACATAAAATATAGATATATGCTGTCGCGGACTTTTATTTAGATCTATGTGAGCCAAACAATTCCACAGTACATTATATTTGGATATCTCCAACGGTTTAGGCAGCGTACGCGAAGATAGCTCTCAGAGGACAACTTTTTTTGCGACTAACCTGGTATTTCTCGTTATATTATAACCTAATTACAAAAAAATCGGTATAAATTATAGTCCATGTGTTATTCTGATGTATAACCTATACTACTGTAAAGTTTCAACCAAATCCGTTGAGTAGTTTTTGCGTGAAAGAATAACAAATACACATACATCCTCACAAACTTTCGCATTTATAATATTAGTAGGATTTGAGTCTGTATGAGTTGATAGAACCATTTGTAGATTAATTCCTGAAGCACTACCACCACACCTATTTTTGCTTTTTTAAGCCATTGCATAGCTTTTATTGCGGGCATTGAGCGCGGCGACCGAATCAAGAAATTCCGTAACGAAAAAACCTATCAACGGAATTTCACCTATTGTAGCGCGGCAGAACGTTCGCTTAACGTGTATGTATATGGTACGACAGTACGAAAATGAAAATGCTATGCAATAGTTTTACCGTAGCAGTCTCCGAGTACCGCACGTTTTTTTCTATTTTAGGTTGAAGTAGCAAACGAGCATGCAGTCCAGCTGACGGTAAGTGTAAAGTAAGTTCATACAGAACATGAGGTTCTATCTGAAGTCAATGACAGATGCGTCGCTACTCCCGAGGACTAACATGGTCGCCTCCTGTAAAATATGCCGGCAACCACACGCTTCCATCGAACCGCAACTGCTTCACGCTAGAAGCAGGTGTGGTACTTCCCCGGGCGAACTACGTTAAGTTACGTACGTACTACTAATAATAAGTGTTGCTGTATTTCGATTTGTATAGTTTTGTAAGGGACACACACTTACGAGTATCTGAGAGGTTCCAAGGATAGTCTTATCTCAGGTTAATAAGTGTCCATGGGCGGCAGTGGCCACTAATTATGTTCATTTTCTACTTGTAAAATATAAAATAGCAAATTATATTTTATACTTTTAGTCAGTTTAAAACACGTCTTACTAGAAGATATAATAACGTTTAAGAAGGTATATTTTGGAAACAAAAGCTACATTTATCATCCAAATAAGTGATTCCGCGAATATTTTTAACAAAATATTAAGGATTATGAAATGAAGATAAAGAATATGACAGAACTGTTTTCTCAAGAAACCATTTTGTCTTGTAACATTTATATTAATAAAATATGAATTATGCTTCAACTGAAAGGCCGAATCCGTATTCCCGGAAGACGAGCGCAAATAACAAGCTTTTTTGTACATACATACATAATATATACTACTATAATTTATTTAAGGATTTCATCTGAAGTGTTCTTATTCAATTTCAAAACTACCTTACCTATCTTTTATTGGTAATCTAATATATGTTTAATTGATAAATAAATATAAAGAAATATGAGAAGTTAAATCGTTATGGTACCTGAAATATGTATATAATTTGGCACATCTATCAGCCCTTTAACGGACATTTGCCGCCCCTAATTAAGGTTTGTTTTCCCACAGCACCTGGCATGCGAGTTGATGGCAGGCACAAGACTACAAGATTTTTACCGCACTAAAACTCCCCCGGTGGCCGTCCTCGGCGCTACAAAGTGGACTCCGGGATCTCCAAAGAAACGCAACCGGAATCCTCTGAACGCGTTGCCCCATCGGACGCCTCCCAGATGGGCGGCTGGGCCGACCGCTCCGTCTAGTCTTTACGACGGCATGTGACCATACATACCGCCGTCCTTCCCGGGATCGCCTGGCTGGACGGTTCGAACTCCCACTCTAGCCGCCCGCAACCCCGGAAGCCCCTTTTAGTCGCCTCTTACGACAGGCAGGTTATGAAGCAGACCTACTTATCAAAGTATCATATTTGTAGTAAGTAACTAACGTAAAAAAACATGCGTGCGTACAAAGTACACATGTCAGAAGTGAAACTTCTTTGGCGAACTAATTTATAAATCTTGTTTATATTTATACAAATCTAAAACTTTAAATTTCCAAGATTAAGAGGAAGGGAAAAAGGCGTGATACGACCTTCGCTCTGTCTCACTTTTTCTCTCAATCTTTCTCACTCGCTTGCTCCCTACTCTCACTCCACGGCTAGTTGCTCATGCTACGTTCGCCCTGTCTTACTCTCTCTCAATCGGTCTCGATCACTCTCTCTCTCTTTTCCGACACTTCCGTTGCATACCAGCGTGACGTTTCATCTGTAAAAATTTTACCCTCATGCGCCTAAAGAAGTTTCACTTCAATAACGTTCAGATAATAATAATAGTACATGTCGTAAAACCGACCAGATCTGTGTTTTTCTTAATTTAAAGTACGAATATAGCCTGTACAATTCGTTTCCAATTTTAAAACCTGACCATGTCTCACTTTGAAACAAATTGTCAATTTTATTACATAATAGTATTTGAATGGAAAATACATAAAGGCATTGACAATACAAAATTTAATAGCCCGTAAAATGAAACACAATTCACATACTCTCTTAAATTCACATGTATTCTCTTATTGTTCACTGTACATACACATGGTATTTAATTTTACAGCGTCGTTAAATATTACGAGTGAAGCTGACATGAAAACATTTTTCACAAAAGTGTTTTTTTGGAGTGCGCGCTGTGAGAGAAAAAAGGATTTGTTGTAACTATTTTTCGAACGAAAACTGTTAGGTTAGAAGAGCGTTTTTTTTCCTGACTTAAGTAGCAAACGAACATGCAGTCCATCTGATGGTCACTGCCGCCCATGGACATCTGTAATTAGCTCCATACAGAACATGGTTCCATCTGAAGTCGCTACTCCCGTTGCTACTCCCGAGGACTAAGATGGTTGCCTCATGTGAAAGTGTGCCGGCAACTAAACCCTTCTATCGAAACGCAAGAAATGTTAAATGTTCAAGATTATTATTAAGCAGTACGTTGCAATAATAATGATTAATTGTTATCGTGTTACAGAATAGTATTATGTTGTGTACCAACATGTCTTTGATAAGCCGCGTGGCGATGCGGTTACCATACCGTTCTGTCACGCAGTGGGTTCCGGGTTCGATTCCCGGCCAGACATGTATCTGAATGATGAGTTTAGATTCTTGTTACGGGTCTGGGTTTGTGTATTCGTCTTTGCATGTGTCCATGACACCCACGACACAGAAGAAAAACTTACGTGGAAATGTGTGGCTATGTGTGGTTGTGTGTATGAGTGTAGAAAGCTTTTTTTTCAGCTTTTAATATATTTCACTTTCAGCCTACACTGCTAACGAACACTTCTTTCTTTTAAACAAAAACTGTAAAGATTAATAATTTCAAATATAATTTACCTTTGTGCGTAAAAATAAAGTATTTACCTTGTAAATGTCTTAAAATTTTAAGACTAAAGTGCATCTTTTTCTTTCGTTAAACTTTATTATTCTTTTGCGTAAGTAATATGAAAACCAACATCTCCTGCCGCTTCAGTATATAAGTCTTATGAAGTGATAGTAAGTTTTCGACGTTAACAATTCTAATCTGTAGAAAAAATAATAAACACATTTTATAGGTATTTAATAGTCAAAACAATAACAAAAATCGTGACCCTTTATTTCATTGCAATCGCTATATTAAATAAACATATACATAGCTTATGTCATTTCGATAACCGAGGCAATTTCGATGATACAATCGAATCATTTTGTTACAATCCGTCAATCTACTTGAGCTGTTGCGAATATTAAAGATATCGACATATATACGTCCAAAAACATTACTCTCCTAAAGGGCAGTCGGATAAAGTCTTTCATCTAGATTACAGTAGGTTTATTACCATGTATAATACAAACGTGTTGATGCTTGTAATAAAAATTAAAACTTCAACATATCCCTATTTGTTACTATACTATTCATGTTCCCTAAATGACTAATAAACGTTGTAGCAAAAGAATCTGAAGTATGCAATCTATTACATTTGTATGAAAACACACAGACTTACATTCGGAACGAACACGCCGCGTACATTTTCATTTCCTCTGTGAATGACTGAATTTATTATTTTTCTCATATTTTATCCGCATTATTACTATTTTATTGCTCTACATTACCAAATATTTATAAGACAAAATTAAATAGTGTCCTTATCAACACCTTAACAGTGACTAAGCTATTACATGATTTATATATTTTTTCAGAATTTTATAAAAGTTCTAAGTAATTAGACAAAGAATACGAAAAAATACTTAACTTTCTAAATTTGAATAGTAGAAAGCAAAATTTTAAACTGTGACAGCCTATACTTGTTTGATATTATATATAACGTTACAAAAGTCGCAACAGGCTTGGCCAAATTTGATGTATGTATGTTTACATCGACCAAGAAAGCACAATTAAAGAATCTTTATAGTGTTGTAGTTATTTACGTCCATTAGTTATGTCTCGGGAACAGAATGGATTCTGAGCCCGGTTTTAGTTGATGCTTCAAATAAAAATAAATTGCCTTTCATCTTTAGTTTTTCCTTGTTGTAAATGTAACTCATTTTAGTCTAATATGATCGTGGAATTGATCCGTTTGATATGTATAAACAGGCAATAAAGAAATTTAAAAACAAATAGTGTTAGTTCACGTTACACGTATAATTTATGAATGTAAATTATAAATAGAGCAAATGACATAATCAGGAGTTTAGTTATTGAAATAGTGCACATGTATAGTGCTTATTTATTTATTTATTTGTTTGTTTATGCACACACAAAGAAATCAAATAAAATTAACATTAAGTGCAAAGGTACTGCTTATTTCTAATGAAATCTCTTCCAGCAGACCTGCGACTGGATATAGGTTAACACAAGGTAAAAAGTGCGCGCACTATACTGTGACAAATAAATACATATATACACTCATAAAAATAGTGCTTTTGTGTACAAACAGTGAGAGCTATAAAATACAAATGGACGGAATAATGTATAAACTGAAATACACGTGAAAAACAAGTGAAAAGGCGAGCAGACGGACAGATGTCCAAAAGGCTACTCCAAAGTGCCAAGAACTCAATTTTATTCCCGTGTAATTAAAATATATCTTTATACTTTATTATTTCTAGGTACGGTGCGGAATTGGCAGTAATTTTAAAGTCACAAAATTATGCTGGCAAGGATTATTTATACAGCAAATAAATAGTGATAGCAACATTGAGTTAAAATCTTAATATTGTGTAACATAAAACAGAAACCCATATCAACGTCAGATTCAGCTCTACCAGGCAACGTTCTTGCTAAATCCCTAAGGATGACCTTTTGGAACAAGGGATAGTTCTGACTATCTAGTTAAGTCTACCATTAAATTAAATTTCATAAATGATTACCAAAAAATCTATTATTGACTAAAACGTTCTGTTACACGGGTCTTCGTGGTTGAGTTTTTAAAAAAAGAAATTTAAAACGGAACTGCAAATATTACTTTTAATTGAATTCACTTTTACACTTTTACACTTTTACTATGAGGGAAATGCGTCACCTCACGACTATAATTATCGGCTGGACTGATATGAAGGAACTGAGGGCTCTCTTCAAATGGGCTCATTATATACGGTAGCAAATGATGATGCCGCAAATAGTAGACTGCCTCACAGCAGCAATGCATGCATAGATGGGGTGTAACAGTTCGCTCAATGTAAAGCTTCGCTAGAGGGTGGGACGGTTGCAGACTCAGCTGCTGTCTGCATTTCTTTTTACATCTCACTATTGGGTTCAGGTCTCCCACAACTTTAGCTCCCTTTTTCTGGCTCTAAAACTAACCTAGACAATAACCCAACACGCAACTCCGTTACGGATTCTTGTATATTCGCGCGTGCAACGTCGTCTATGTATGTTGTATATTATGTACTTATACGAAATTGCAGCCCATTCTAAGAACGAAATGTTATAAAAATTCTATCTAAATATCAGGACAGATATAACCGAAAATAATTGAAAACCTGTAAAGTCACTTGACTCCTATTTACTAGTGTAGTTCCGGGACCAGAATAGGGCTACGGCATCCCCTGCCTGTCGTAAGAGGCGACTAAAAGGGGCTTCCGGGGTTACGAGCGGCTAGAGTGGGAGCTCGAACCGTTCAGTCAGGTGATCCCGGGAAGGACGGCGGTAAGTGTGGTCGCATACCGTCGTAAAGACTAGACGGAGCGGTGGGCCCAGCCGCCCATCTGTGAGGAGCCCGATGGGGCAACGCGCTCAGAGGATTCCGGTTGAAGTCGTTTCGAGATCCCGGAGTCCTCCTTTTTAGCGCCGAGAACGGCCACCGGGGGGGTTTTAGTGCGGTAAAAATCCCACATAACCCTGCGTCGCTCCCACGGCGTCGGGTGCCTTTTGAAGGTTTCCCACTCGACAGCAAAAAAAAAAAAAAGATCTCAAATTGGTGCCGTTGGCATTTATACGGTCAATAAACAAACCCCAGATTTAGAAGTTACATCAATGTTCCTCATCGCTCCACAGCTGTGAACCAAGAAGCCTGTCTAACAAACTGGTATGATGACCACTGAGCCACGCGAATGAACAATATTGCACATATTGATAAATAAACTTTTATAAACAAAGCATAATTGAGGCCGAAACTAACATTATTTGCATCTGATGATATTAAATTACTAACTAAATATTAAATGTAATAAGGCGCGCTCTACAGAGTCATAAATTAAGTTTAAGCGATCCAAAGATTAACTAAAATTTATGCTTTAGTTTACAAATTAATATGTAGTAGGCAATTATTATGCAGTTTAGTCGTAAAGACAACTTTTCGAACGCCTAATCTTACGAGACGTTGTTAATTTTATATAACTCTTAACTGTAAATAATGAAATAAAATAATATGTCTTTATGTTTTCACAATTTTCGGATTTGAATAATTATTTTACAATAAACCTCGTTTTGTAAAGTATCTGGCTGAATAGATGTCAATGACGTGTAGATTAAAAACAAAAGAGTTTGGTCATTGATAACTAACATGGACGCCGTAAAAATATAATAATGTATCTTAAATATTATTAACGATTATGTACTGATAATGTGATATGAAATAAATATATAATGATAATATAATATGAAATAAATGTGTAGTGATGAGAAGATATGTTTTATTACAATTTTTTATTGCCCTACGAAATGTGAATTACAATATTTATTCTTACACTACCACCGGATCCGACCACGACCTCAACTGAGAAGATCCGGCAAGAAGCGGGTATGTCTTATTTCTTTGTATAATACATACGCCGGCAAAATTAGAGGAACGTTGTATGAACGTTAATATTTTTTTAGTTTTATTTAAGTATTTTAAATTATAAATAACCCCACATAGCCCCACACTAGGATTTTCTCTTGTGTCGTGGGTACCATGGACACACACACACTCAGACCCAGAACATGAGTCTAAACTCATCAATCATTCAGATACCTGTCTGGCCGGGATTCGAACCCGGGGCCCATTGCGCATAGGACCGGTATGGTAACCGCTCCGCCACGCGGGTCGTCGAAATTAGTTTTTTGTTTATTTAATGTATGTATATTTCGGTAAAAGGGTGAGTAAATATTAATTTTAAAGGTGTACTTGAAATTAATACCATTACTTTAGCAGGCATTCAAATAATAAAATTCCCCTGTTTCATCAAAGAGTGATATTTTTATTCTTAAACAATAACAATGGATTTTAATATCGTGTATTGCCACCGCCAGCCCTTGTGAGGATTTCGTTGGTATACATTTCTTCCTATGAGGTCCCAAATGTGCCCTATTGGCTTTGTATACGATGATCGAACTGATCAATCGATGTGAGGAATTTCTACTTCATTGAAGTAATCAGGGACTGTTCACGCTGTAGGGGGCCAAGCGTTATCATACATACGTAGACATAACGCAAACATTTAAAAAATCCATAGTATTCTGAAACATGCTATTGAAGCATTCTCAATACCCCGCATATATACAAGTTCCGGACAAAGACTGTAGGAGCACGGCCGCTCCCCAGGTATGATCACCTAGCCTGGCGAGAGGTCTCCCTTTTCCAAATTACTATTGACCGTTACTTAAAGTTCATGAAGGCCAACCTTTTAAACCCTTTAAATCATTAGCCACCCACAATTTGCCTCTTAATCAATGTTCGTCGACTAGGCTTTGAACAATATCTTTGAAATAAAATATATGTTAGACATATTAGACAGACCTACGTATTTCAATTTACTTTATTTCTGTGGTAATTAACAGCAACTCATAAAATGAATTAATGGTAATTGAAATGCGTCAATCAAATTATTTTCAAAGCGATCTCAATTTGGTACTAAATTTTATAAATCGTGATCGATTATAGCACGTTAATTAAAACCACTCCACAAATAAAAGCATCATCTCGATTCAATTAGGGCTGTATAAATCGGTATTAGGTATCTGTCGTATTTGTGGAGACAAACGAGAAACTAATCGATTGATATGACAACAGTCATATTTCAAGTACACACCTTTTAAATTAATATATTGCATATTATTATTCTTAGAACTATGGCTGCGTATTTGGTTGTGGTTACCTTAGTAAAGACTTACCTATGTTTTTAATGTGTTCCAAATGTCATTCAAATCCGATCAGTACTTTTCACATATAAATTTAACAATTATCATTTCAAACTTTTGCGTCTTTAATACTAGTAAGATAACCTATAACTATGTATACAACGTATAACATAGCTTACTTATAGTGTAAGAATTTACAAAATTTTACTGCATTTCCAGAGATTATCTGCCAGACAGTAGATATGATTTTCAAAAAAATGTTTATCTTTTTGATACTATTATCTGACAATGAGACATCTACCGCCGTGGAATCACCGGAATCACGTAACTATGCCGATGTTAATTACCCCTGCAGGTATGGAGGAACGGGGGCAATTGAACGATTACCGTTTTCCTTTAGTTATTGACCTATGGCCGGCCTACTTTAGCTATTTTGGCCCTTCCTGTGACATTATAAGGAATGAAGAACACACATTCCGCTACGTGACTGTTTGTAGGACATAAATAAGATATACCTAATAATATTTTGCAAGAACTTCGTTTATATTTTGCAACAGCTGTAAAATAAAACATTCCTACTACTACGGACAAGAACTACATACATGTATGTTTAAATAAGATTGAACGAGTTAGCGATCATGCAGTCCGCTCGATAGTAAGTGGTCACTGCACCCCATCCACACAGTAAGCAACTGAAGTACGTGTACGGTAGTATGGCAATACAATACTCCTTCTACCGCCTTTTTTTCTGTTTTCGAGGGGTAAACCTTGTAAAGATACCAGACGCCATGGGAGCGACGCAGGGTTCTGTGGGATTTTGACCGCACTAAAAACCCCCCGGTGGCCGCCCTCGGCGCTACAAAGAGGACTCCGGGCTCTCTAAAAAAAAGCGTGTAATGTAAATATTTAGACTCTTGGGTGAATACCTATCGAAAAAAATTGCGAATTAAAATATATACTTGTTAGAGATAATTAATCAATTTACCATGGTATACGACCTTATTCGTATTATAAGAATATTACTACGTCAGTTGTTAATGTCAGGGAATCAGTCAATAGCGCTTGTGATGGTTTTGTCAATAAATACGTACACTGATTTAGAATTAAACGAATATCGATCGATATCGATATCTGAACGGTCGCCATTGCCGTCCAACATGGCAATGGCGACCGTTCAGATAACAATCCGTTGGATTCTGCGACATACTACTACATTTAAACGAATAACAGTATCATTATTTCTTTAAGTGTATCTCTTCTTAAAGATAAATATACGACTGGATGGCAAAACTTATAAAAATATGTGTAAAGTTGGAGAACGTTGTTGGCATTATACGGAAAATATCCTAACGTGGTCGCATTAAGCAGGTTTTGCTCGTAAAATGATAGATTGAATGTCGTATACTTGCACTAAGTATCAAAAATACTGCTACATTTACTTTTAATTGAACAAATATGGCAAAAGATTTAAAAGTATTATTTATGACAGATAAAATGTTATTAGGTACAAAAGCAGTAAAAAATACCGGATAAATGAACTAATTTATCATTAAAATGGGGTATAGAAATAATGAATGTTGTTGTTAATCAATTCAATTGATTTGAAAATAGATATTTAGTTTTAGTTAAAGTATTTTTATTTTCCAAATGGTATCCCTTCCCTGAATAAATATATTAAATTCATATATAAAAAACGAAGAGGTAATTCATTCATTGCAAGGTCGCTTATTTGACATTATGATCCAGGGTCCCATTTGGACTAACAATAACAACGTTGCCAAATTTTCTTTTTACTATGTCGGGATATGGAAATTTTTTTGGTGAAAAAAGCGGGGCTTCATAGACAAAAGCAGGACAGCAGTCCTCGCGCTACTAAAAGGCCCTGCGACTCGCCTTGGTGTAGGAGAGCCGGCGGATTTTGCAAAAGTCCGGTCCTTCCCCAAAAAGCGGGACCGGGCCTGTCCCGCTTGGGACATTTGCTGAAAGAATCGGGACGTCCCGCCAAAATCGGGACGTCTGGCAACCCTGAACAGTAAGTACGAATCAGACATATATTAATGCTGATTAAAGGGCTGATTGCTGATTACAGCCTTCACCCTTCAAATCAGTAAATAATAAATAAATAAAAATGCATTTCGACTATAATAATATAAGTAAATTTATTTTATATACCTACTTTAAGTTGTTAGACTTATTAGAATACAATACAATTTTATAACAATAATTTCTTTTTACTTTTCTACCAAATCAAATCAATCTCTATCAATATAAAGATTTCCTTCCAGATCTTTCAAAGAATTTCTTAAAAACTTGCTAATAACGTGAAGATGAAGAAACACGTATTTCTGTTTACATCCATGTCACGTAAACGATATTATTTTTGTGTTGTATTCATCTGAGAGCCGCTTGGATTTCATTACACAAAAATATTTGCGTCACATGAGACCCGGATTCGGAGATGTTTGTCGTCAGACCTTTATTGATTTTATTTCCACTCTACGTTATTACAAACGATGTAATGAAAAAAGTAAGGAAATGCGAAGTGAAGTATAATGGAGTGAAGCAAAGGAAAATGAAGCGAATTGAAGCGAAGTGTATCGCAGCAGATTAGAATCGAAGTGAGTAGTGAAATGAAGTAATGTTGTGTATTATTCTTTCTTTTTCCTGAAGATTATTTATTATTACAATTTGCACCTATCTATAATGTAAATAAAATGGTGGTACTTTTTTTTTGTTTTCGAGGGGGAAACCTTCAAAAGGTACCCGACGCCGTGGGAGCGACGCAGGGTTATGTGGAATTTTTACCGCACTAAAACCCCCCCGGTGGCCGTCCTCGGCGCTGAAAAGGAGGACTCCGGGATCTCGAAACGACTTCAACCGGAATCCTCCGAGCGCGTTGCCCCATCGGGCTCCTCCCAGATGGGCGGCTGGGCCCACCGCTCCGTCTAGTCTTTATGACGGTATGCGACCACACATACCGCCGTCCTTCCCGGGATTGCCTGACCGAACGGTTCGAGCTCCCACTCTAGCCGTCTGCAACCCCGGAAGCCCCTTTTAGTCGCCTCTTACGACAGGCAGGGGATGCCGTAGCCCTATTCTGATCCCGGAACTACAGGGCGAAAATGGTGGTACTTACCATAATTATTTAGAACGGTTTAAGATGTGAATGGCGTGGGGTTTTGATATAACAATAGTTGCTACACTAATGATCGGCTGGCGGGCAGCCGTCCGAGTGGCCTCGGCTCATGGCAGACTGAAAATCAGCGTCATGGAGTAGGAAAACCATGACATTAGCTGAGTCTGGCCTTTTCGCGGTTGTTGCAGCACATATTATATTGTAGTTTTATTCACGTTATATGTAATATGTATATGTTTTTTTTCTTTTTTTGTGTCCATTTAGTTTTTCTTGTGTTTATGTGTTGTAACTGATCCGAATAAAAATTCATTCAATCATTCATTCATATTATGTATTACTAGCTGAACCCCGCAGCTTCGCCCGTGTTATAAAATCAATGTATCGATTGTCCCGTGGGAATAAGATATTTTCCCACACTAAAAAATAGCCTATATGGTAATCCAGAGTGTCACCTAACTCCCTAGCAAATTTTATGAAAATCGCTCTAGCCGCTTGCACGTGAAGAAGTAACAAACATACACACTCAAAAACTTTCGCCTTTATATTATTAGTATGAAGCATGAGTTGTCCCGTGAGAATAAGTTTTTTTCGCACAGTAAAAAGTAGCTTATATGTTAATCCAGAGTGTTAGCTAACTCCCTAGCAAATTTTATAAAAATCGCTCCAGCCGTTTAGACGTTAAGAAGTAGCAAACATACACACTTACAAACTTTCGCCTTTATAATATCAGTATGATTAACACACGTGTGACCTGCAGAGATCTAAATAAACACGCTTTCTACACTCATAGCCCCACAGTAGGATTATCTCCTGCGTCGTTGGTACCATGGATACACACAAGACGAATACACAAACACCCAGAGTCAGAACATGAATCTAAAATCATCATTCAGATACCTGTCTGGCTGGAAATCGAACCCGGAACCCGTTACGCGTCAGACTGGTATGGTACCTCTGCCACGCGAGTCGACAAATGAACTGGTACTATAAATATCGTTGTTCGTTGTTACTTATTTCGTTTTTATCCGGCAAACTATCATTTTTTATGAAATTCGCAAACACGAACAAACAAACAAACCTTTATATGATCCATTTGATCTTGAACTTTTTCTACTCCCAGAGGATAAAATATAACTTCGGATTAGTATCTTCATTATAAAGATAAAATATTGACACTAAAAGGGCAGGGACTGAGCAAGAATAACATCAAATAATACGCAAAAAGTTAAGAATAATGAATAAAAGTCTTCGTTCCTCGGGAGACCTCTCCCTAACGTATTTGTCTTTTAAGTGAATGTTCACTGAATGAAAAGTTTAATTTGGCAAGTATTTGGTTCATTTTCGTTTTAATCATGCTTTGACCGGTGTACAGCCTTTTAGTACTACTCTAATTTAAGACTTATTGTGTGGTCGTCGTCAACCCATTATTGTCTCACTGCTGGGCACGGGTCTTCTCTCAGAATGAGAGAGTTTAGGTCATAGTCCACCGCGCTGGCCAAATGCGAATTGGTGGACAGTGCGAATTGTGTGGTATAGTTATAATATTATATGTTATAATATATTATTATTGTTTATTATTATGTTATATTACACTTGCGCGAAGGTTTCCGGTTTGTAAGTTATCTGGATTTATCTAATAAATAATAATTATTTATTTATTTAGTCCCTACTTAAGGTACCTTCTGTCTTAAGCTGTTACTTAATTATCTATCCTAACAACATCTTATCGTGACCATATCAAAATTAATAATCTTTAATGTTTTAAATAAATAGACTGACTTGACAATCGCAATAAACTATCTAATGTATACATATATGTATTAGTTGGGAGATAAATTGTGTTTTCATGCGATTGCCGAGTAAATCGTATTATCTAAAATGTTAAAGATTATTAATATTGATATGGTCACCTTAAGATGTTGTTAGGTTAGATAATGAACAACTTAAGTCTTAAGGTTCCTTAAGTAAGGACCAAAGAATTTAATAACCGACTTCGTATTAGGTACATGGATCTCATAACTTTTTTAGGTCTAAAAACTAAGTTGCGAGACTTGGTATTTTGATACGTATTGTTTTTTATCGGATATCTATTATTATAAATATTTTGTTACATTATTTTTAACAATGGATATGATATTATTCAAATGTTTTGAGTACTGGAAATATATTGAGTACATAAAAATAGCACACTTTTAAGAAATATACCTATACGATATGAATTCACAGACAAAACAGATTTTAAATCTAGATCAATAAAACGTGTTCTACAAAGTTAAAGAGAACGCGCTAAATTAGGAATTTGATTACTGCAAATATTTGCGCGTCGGCGAGACTCTACGGCTCTACGATTGTTGTGAGAGCTCTTCCGAGTAGGTATTGGAGTTAATGAAAAGCTATCGCATTCATTTGAATTTACGTTTTTTCGTATTTCTTTGGGCCCGGAAGTTTCTATTTATGGCCTTTGACATCACACAATTAATAATAAGTTATACAATATTTTTACATTAATCAATTTGGATACATAACGTAACAGTTATTTGTTGTAGATATAGCGTAGGGGTCATTTCTACTCGTAAAGAAAGAATTTCAAAAATATTTACATTGTATTCAATCTATTCGTTAAATCCCGGAAAACGCACATACTTTTTAAACTTCAAACAAATTCTTTGCAGTCGAACGTTGAAAGAATCCTAATCCAATAGAAGTTATAGCCGGCGGCCATTTTGAATTAAATTTATTTCCAAAATGGCTACCACGGTGGTCTGGCTTGACAGCAAGTTACAGATCGGCTCGTGTCAAATGTCGCTGTATATCTTAGTCTCTGTAAGTTTTAAACAATAATATACACTTTTCATTGCCACACACAATTTGCAGTTTTGTAAAATTCTTATTTTTTTTATCAAAAAAGAATAATGTATGTTGTGTTCTATTGAGGATACAAATATAGTAATATGAGGCATTCCAACTTAGTCCTCAGATGTCATTTCTATTAGTCTTATCTGGGATGGTCGCTTAATATAAATATTACAGTAAATACACCCTTCCATCGAAACGCCAGGAATGCTTCACGTTAGAAATAGGTGTGGCGGTGGTACCTCCCTGGTCGAACTACACTGGTTCTACCACCTGGTAAGACTTTAGATTCAATTTATATACATTATTGGTGTTTATATAAAGTTTCCATACTGTTGATCTAGTACGCAACTTTCGTAATCATTGCGGTACATTTCATTAACTTTCTGTAAGAACCATTCAGTTTTTCCTAATCAACATGCAAAAGGATATGAACAAAAAATATTAAGCAACAGCTTTGATAGATTTCATTTTACATGCAAGGAAATTTATTTTAAGTTTAGCCATACATATAATTAAAATTAATGATTCACGTGTCTGTGCAAATATTAACAAAGAAAAGATAGTCTGAAGCTCCGAGATTAATGAATAAATAGGCTTTTCTATATTATATTACAATTTTAGACTCTTTTTTTATCAGTATGTTTCAAATCGCATGTAGGCAAAACTACTGAATTTCGTCTGAATAATTGAATAACTTTTTAAGGTCTGTGTCTATTTTATTTGTAGACTTCTTTCGTGTTTTCTTTCATAAAAGTCGATCGACTCTATCAAAAATGTTACAATTTAACATAAGTTAAATTTTAGAAATATTATTAAAACGCGATTGTAACTGCAGGGCAGAACTTGTCTGTGGTGTGTTTGATATTGAGCGCCAAGTGATATATTGCAAATGAGCGTTGTTAGGCTCTAGAGACGTGACATGATTGCCAGTTACGATATATCGTCAAGGGAGAGTCGATGTAGACGATTTAATTCCTTACTTCTGAATACACGCTTTCTACACTCATAGCCCCACAGTAGGATTTTCTCATGTGTCGTGGGTACCATGGACACACACAAGACGAATACACAAAAACCCTGAACCAGAACCGAAACCTAAACTCATCTACCTGTCAGGCCGGGAATCGAACCTGGGACCCATTGCGCGTCAGACCGGTACGGTAACCGCTTCGCCACGCGGGTCGTTAATTCACTTCTTACACTCACTTCTCAAATGAATATCTACAGTTTTTGAACTAACTTGTTTGTCTACTACCTAAGCCAATATGTTCGAGGCGATAAAATTTTATTCATTTAATCAGAATGATTCTGCAACAACGTGAAAATTGTAGGTATTTTTAACTATTATTTTCTTTCTAATAAAAGTGCAATTAAGCATGCACCTAATATTACGAATATCCGATGCCTCGAAGCTTTATTTAAGCTTTTCATTTTAGTATACAATCTGAGAAACGGACTCTATTTATCAAAGAAACGAATTATATAATTATTTTGTGAAAATAAACAATTCAATTATCCAGACTTGAGTTGAAATTAATTGGCAACCCCTTGCCTCACGATAGGTAACAAGCAACATTCTTAAATTATTAAATCAAAAAACTCGATAGCTTAGAACGATTAATTATTAACGATTAACCTTCAGATTTAGTTGATGTTTTTAAATGGTCGGGGTTGGTATTATAACAACTTATTTTATTTGCCGCTCTTTTTTATTTTGCATCAAAATAGTAATATGTATATGTCGGCGCGACACCGCATTTATGAAAAACACGTCATATATAGTATTGTAGTTGTCTATTAACAGTTTCGAATGATACCCCTATTATAACAACATTTTAAAGAGTAGAGGGGGGGGGGGCTCTACTCTATTATACATAGCCCAAGTCACTCTGACAACTGAATTGATTCCAATCATATGTTATATGTTAGAATCCATGAAACCCAAACGGGCTGTATATGAATATGGGCTATAAACATAAGTAAATGAACATACATACAAACACACATAAGTAAGCAGTAAAAAACCAATACCCTCTTGACGCAGTCTGGGAAGGCAGATGGTAGAACCAGTGTAGTTCGCACGGAGACGTATCACCGCCACGCCTATTTCTAGTTGAAGCATTTCTTGCGTATAGAAGGGTTTGGTTGCCGGCACACTCTTATATGAGGTGACCATCATAGTCCTCGGGAGAAGCGACGCATCTGTGATTGACTTCAGATAGAATCCATGTTCTATATGAAGTTGGTTAGCGATGTTCATGGGCGGCAATGACCATGACCATCATGGTGGACTGCATGCTCGTTTGTTACTCTTATCTGATACATTATAATACTTAACGGGTACTCACGATATGCGGTTTATGAATTCTTATAGAATTCTTTTTGCCGATATTTCGACCCAGTTGCATGGATCGTGGTCACGGCCAAACTTAAGATCCTATATATCCTATGTGATAGAAAAAAAACACTTAAGATTTGAATCACGTATGAAAATTTCGCTCTGTGAATACCACAATAGTTAATGTTTCCATGTTTCCCTTTCAAATGAGTGAAAGAGACAACCTTGATGAAGCTTAAATAGGGCGGCCTTAATCCACCTGCCCTTGGGTTGGTCTAACAGGTCAAGGATACCGATTTTAGTCTGCTAGTTTACATACATTTGCGTCAATTTGAATACAATACGAACACTTTCTCTACATTTCTAACCATAGAACATTTGGTGACGATTTTATGACTATTTAACGATAATATACGAAAATATATTATTACTTTACGTTTAACAGTTTCTTTTCGTTTATTTTTTATTTATTTATTTATCGGATTGAAGTAGCAAATGAGCATGCAGTTCACCTGATGGTAAGTAGCCACCCATGGACATCTGTAATAAACTTTATACAGAACATGGGTTCCATCTGAAGTCAACCACAGATGCGTTGCTACTCCCGAGGACTATGATGGTCGCCTCTCATGTAATTGTGCCGACAACCACACCCTTCTATTAAACACAAGAACTGCTACATGCTAGAAATAGGTGTGGCGGTGATACTTCCCCGGTCGAACTACACTGGTTCTACCACCTTCGAATACATACGTTTATACACGAACCCAATATTTTTGAAGCGTAAGGTTAAGGTTGGAGTCCTGTCTAAGTATTTAATATGAGTAGACTTCTGTCTGAGTATTTCGGAGTAAGGTATTGTGTTCCAGTTTGTAATGTAATTGTATAGTCTACCAGTTAGTGTCTCTCTCATGAGCAGGGGTCTTCTCTTAAAATAAGAGTGTTTTACGCCATAGTCCACCGCATTGGCCACGTACGAATTGATAGTCTACAGGAACTCTTTTTTTAGAACTCCCACATGTTTAGATTTCCTCACGATGTTTTCCTTTACCGTAAAGTAATAAAAAAATTCTAATATACTAATCATTTGAGACAAAATCCCACGTGCATGCTTGAGTTTCCAACCCCGGACCACCCATTTGAGGTAGCGTATTTCAACTATTAGGCTATCACTGCTCATAAATTTGTCGCAGGGCAATATCTATAACACAAGGGCTACCAACTGTTCTTTTACCACCCAATTATTTTAAAATATGTTAAGTATTTAAAGAAGGCTTTGTTTTTTTTTATTTTAAAGAAAATATTAAGCAAAGCAAATACTTTCAATAAGGAATACAATACGGGAAAAATTATCAAAAATCCGGACTATACACAAAAAAATATTAACTGAAAAGAGAGAAACACGTACCTACAGGCTACTACAATGGAATATAAATCATATTTTATGTTGCTGCATGCTGTGACAAATGTAATTTCGGTTTTTCTGTAATTGTTGTTCGTCCCCGCTTTTCCCCGCTTTAACATGGCATATTTCAAAATCTGTCAAGCCGTTTTTACTGCAGAGCGTGCCAAAATAAATAACATTACTTACGAATGTTGACATATGTACCCTTGATTAAGATTACCAACATTTAGACGAAACAAGGTAAGGCGGTAGAACCAATGTAGTTCGACCAGGGGAAGTACCACCGCCACACCTATTTCCAGTGTGAAGCTTTTCTTGCGTTTCAAAGGGTGTGGTTGCCGGCACACTTTTATATGAGGCGACTATCGTAGTCCTCGGAAGTAGCAACGCATCTGTGATTGACTTCAGATAAAACCCTTGTTCTATATGAAGTTGTTTACACATGTCCATGGGTGGCAGTGACCACTTACCATCAGGTGGACTTCACGCTCGTTTGTCACATCAATGAGATAAAAAAAAGAATTGAAAGCTATACAGATTATTGCACCTCAGACCTCTAAAATGTTCTAGCTATTTTATATCTCAAATTTCTCCAATACTCGAACCTTAAAAATACATATATAACAGATTCTCTAGTACTTTTTATAAAATATATAAGTACATGTAACGAAACTCCAAATTAACCCTAATAGTTTGAGTTACGCATTCCAATTGTAAGTCATATGGGCTTACCTTATCAAAACAGTCGGACCATTCAATGAATTAAACAGCGTTGAATGAGTGCGGTTAAAGGTTATCGTATTTAGGACGCTGATAAGCTGAGGTGAGCCATATCCGATACATTATGCATAAGTATGTAGTGTGCTACACGTAAGCCATTTAATGTAATGTACTAAGTATTTTATCTCAATTCCTAGATATGCAGGTAAATAAAAATAAATGATTATACAATGTGTAATGTTCTACATTTCTCTGTGATCCTGACTTATCGTTTTTCAATCTGTTTTTATACTTTTTGTGCGATGTAAACAATCACATAAGCTTAAAACATGGTATGGTAAATATTAAGACCTATACCAGGATTCCACACAAGACCCTGGGGTACACACAACGTTGACTATACTAAAGTATTTGATGAATTAATTAACAATAATGTTAAGACTTAGATGCGAAGAAATGTTCTGCGTATCGAATCAAAGTCTTATAGAAACAACTAGCTTATTCCTGTGGCTTTGCCCGCTTGGGTTATGTTTTAGCGACAGAAAGCATCCTTTGTTAATTCAGGCCAGAAAATATGTGTGTGAAAAATTTAATCAGTAAATAAAGTAATATTAAAAGTATTTTTAAAACACGCTTTTATTTCAATGGACTAAAAAGAAAAAAATCTTATACTAGTCAAACCTACAAATTATTTTGCAGTAGTTTATTTAAAAAGCAAAAGTATAACTTTTGCTTTATATATAAGCAGCAATAAACAGATATACAGCCCGATTGTGTTTAAAATATGCCTCCCTTGTCAGTGATTAATAAGATTTTTGACGCATTATTATAAGATAAGATAATCATTTATTCGTTATGTTAACACACATTTAGCTATTACACGAGTAAAATATTTACAAAGAGAAAAGAAGGTGCAAAACATCACGAATTGGACACTACTCAGCATTATGTTGGCATCCGAGGACAACCAGCGCTGATCCCCGCAGTATCCAACAGGTGATATCACGGAAAAAAAATATCTTAACAATAAGTCGGAACGATCATGGACCTACTTTGTAACGTTCACGTTACGTTTGAGATCAGTTAGGAACGATCAAAGAATAATAATTTCACCCTTTGATTAATTATTTTCTTCATCTACAAAATTGTATCAGCCAATTTGGAACACGAACATCATATGCCCCGAGGTAAATTAATACCCCTACTAAGGTTGAAACTCACCTGTAACTCAGCGGCGATCGCAAGTTTATTGAAGAGACCCTCGATATTGGCCGCCGGCGTTTATCACCTTCGTGCCAGCTCGCGTAGCTCCTCGCGTAAGTCATCACACCACAACCTTCAGTCTCGTTTAACAAATCCACTGACATGTCCACAGTATCGTTTAAATCATTCACAAAACTCTCGTTCAGAAGGTGAAACTCGTAATCAAACGAGCCATTCACGCTCACACTCATATCGGTCACATTTTCACTGGAATGGTTTGTTAGCTCGTACACGCCATTGTGTTTTGGACTAGAATACACGTAAACTTGATTCAGCTCAGAATCGTTCTCTGTTTTTATTTTTATGCTCTCGTGCGTTCGAGTTTCGTTCGAGGGCCGGTGGTAGTCGTCGACGGAGGTGTACCATGCCTCTAATACTGCGATGTGTGTGTCCAACTCTCGACAGGTTAGTCGAAACTCGTAATCGTGGCAGCGTTGCTCTTCCACGATTTCTGTAACAAAAAATGAGGCTCATTACAAGTACATTTATGTTAATAAACGCCATCAAGACTTTCTTTGACACATATTTCTCGTAATTATCTTGAAAAGGTCCGGATTAAGACTAAATTAAGTTCAGAGTAATGTGGTGTATATATTGTCGATAGTGGAGCGTACTGCATTATAAATGAATCGGGAAAGTTAATTAAAACTTTAGACAACTTGGTTAATGAAACATGTTTACGCGAAGTTTTTATCTTGAAGCATTTTAGTTTTAGCTTAAGCTACTGCACAGAGCACAGAGTGAAAACTATGGGAACCACTTCCACGCTGGCCCATTTCAATATAATTCCACACACTTTAAATAATTTCACGATGAATTCTCAAGTATTTCACAGTCATTATTGTTATGGCAAGAATTGAATTGATTGATAAAACACTAATAATTTGCAATTTAAAAAGCTATTATACTATAAGTCCTGCAGTTAACTATCGTTTAGTGTCACTTGCGGTATAACTTTTGTATTTTTAAGAATTTTCAGATTCAAACGATCTCGTTGTCTCATTTGAGGGACTAGCCTATTGCTTCGTCCATACTGAATGTTTGATGTGTCATTTTTTTATCTCACTGAAGTAGCAAACGAGCATGCAGTCCACCTGATGGGAAGTGGTCACTGCCGCACATGGACATTTGTAACCAACTTCATACAGAACATAGGTTCTATCTGAAGTAAAGCACAGATGCGTTGCTACTTCCAAGGACTATGATGGTCGCCTTACGTGAAAGTATGTCGGCAACCACACCCTTATATCGAAACGCAAGTAATGCTTCACGCTAGATATATGTGTGGCGGTGGTACTTCCCCGGTCGAACTAAACTGGTTCTACCACCTTGTGCATATACGACGAGATAAAGGTCGTCTTTTACAACGGTTCTACTACTCAATAAATGTTTCAACGTAGGTCACTACGAATCAACTGATTAACAGTAAAAAATAGCCTAATCTTTAATACAAACTCAAAATTTGCACCTTATAGCTTTGTATTAGAAATGTTCATCGCCTGTCCAATACACTACAGTACTATTTACCAAAGAATATTTACGACCGGTTGATTACGGCTTTGGGCCTTTTACTTACCAAAGACGACTAGCGAACTAAGCGATATATCGACATACTACAATATGTTGAGTAACCCACTTATTAGAATGAAATTACAAATGCTTAGAGTAATACACTTTGGACTTGGGTTCTTTTATTTTTGAAAATTTTCAAATGAGACCTATGCATTAAAATAGTTTTAGTCGAAATGGGGAAAGAAGAGTTTATCTTTTTCCATGGATGCAATAATGGAAGTCTACATTACGTCACTGCAATAAATCGGCTAAGTCCAAGTTGAACTTACGCACGAAAGGTTCCGTACCGTAAAATAACTACATACTACAATAAAATTCATCTCATATATGTACTACGAAAAAAAAACATATTTATATGCTTAAACATTTTTTTATTCTATGTTTATTATTTGTGTTATAACGGCAACTTAAATACATCATCTGTGAAATTTCCAACCGTCTAGCTATCACGGTTCATGAAATAGACAGATGACGACGTTTTAGTAATAGGGTTCCGTTTTTATGTTTTAGGTACGGAACATTAAAAATAATTAAGCGATATATTTATAACTCAAGGAGGACTTTAATTTTCGTCAAAATCATCAAAACATTGTCAAACACGACTTACAGTCGAATTTATATACATGAAATTGATTAACGTTCATTGTTTACGAAAATATAGTTAATCGTTTGCTCCCCAACTGTAGAACAGTTGCAATTTTTCATTGAAAACATAAAATGTGACAGCTAATTTAAATTTATATTTGTTGGTGTATGGAAATCTTTACATACCTAACTGAATACTACATACTACCTGAATGCAAATGTTTCGTCACGCATTTTTGTGGTTCTCTATTAAACCAGTTGTTGCTTTCAATCAAAATTACTGAACCCTATAGAGTTTTGATTAACTAAATATTATAATCCTTTTATTGTATCAATGTACAATGTATAATTTCATTTCATTGCATGAATATAGAAGGGAATTCGTGATTATTATTGGTATTATTTGGATTTAATTTTATATAGAAATACCTCGGTACTTTTTATCAAATTATCCACTTTTAATTTTAGGACCACCAAAATTGTATATGATACCCAAATCTTTTTAAAGAATAGACGAATTATTGTTTACTTTTTCTTTCAATTTAAACCCAAATGTGAATAACGGTACATAAAAAAATAATAATCAAATAACTATATTGACATAAATTATCGTGTTTTATCGACGACTCTAAAGTTTAAGTGACCATTAACAAAATTTTACACGCTATATACTTGATTTAAAAAGTAAGCAATAAATCTTTGTAAGTGTTTAAGATCATTCTAACGATCATATTGTTAAGTCATAAAAGTTGCACGAAATGATAATCATTTATTGCCTTGATATTTATTATAGAACACAATTTATATAGAATAGATTATATAGATTTATATAGAATGCGGATAAAAAATGTAGTTAATTAACTTCATACTTACATAAAATGTCTTAGATTTGTTTCTTTGACATAAATTTCAATTCGATATACCTATTATCTTTCTGCCCACTATACTTATATTAAAAACGGCTCAACCGATCTTGCTAAAACTTTCACTACATACTAGGCTACATTACTGCAAAGATATAAATAAAATAAAAGAAAAAACTTGCGGTATTCGGGGACTGCCGCGGTAAAACTTTTGCATAACATTTTTTATCAACTTTTTTTTTCTTTTATACTTTTATACTATATAATTTTTCACAAACAGCTGCCTACATATTCGTCCGATTTCCAAGCAGCTCGTCTCGATCCGTGCTACCTTCGTACTGTTGTACTATACACATTCACGTTGAGCGAAGGCTCGGCCGAGCGCAGCGGGAAGTGTTAGGTTCTTTTTGTTACGGATTTTCTTAATTCGGTCGCCGCGCTCAAAGCCCGCGATAAAAGCTATGCAATAGCTTAAAAAGCGTTTAAACTTAACCAACGCACACTAAAATCTATGTGTGATTTTACAAATGTTAAAACATATGTATACTTTGTATGTTATTGTTATTTTTGTATGTGTTTATAGTGTGCAATAAAGATAATTCTATTCTATTCTATTCTATACTTTAATCATCCATCCATTTGTTTACCAAACTTTTGAAGTCCATTCTTGACCATATCCCCATAGTTCACTGGCTGTAGTGAGTGTTATAACTAATAGGAGCGTCTTGCGTGTTGGTTACCGCAGTAAGTATTAATGTGACACTATCCATCTCCAGGATTTTGTCTCTACGCCATCTACTATGACTTCCGCGGATTATACAGGATTTGTGTTTTTTAAGATTTACACCATACTACAAAGTAACTAAAGCATGAGAAATTATTTGTCAACATAACTCATAAAGTCAACAGGATACTGAGGACGCGGTCAAAGCGACGATAAAAAATTCAATAAACGCTGGCAAGCTCAATATGTGGGTAACGCTAGCTTTAAGCGCGTAAAGCTCACAATGTGGCTGGAACCTTTCTTCTGCCGCTGCATAATTCAGCGATCTGGCATTCCCGCACGGCCCTTACTGTAGGGTTGCCGCTTTACCTTTTTGTTTTTTTATTAATTGTTTCGTTATTTTTTTATTTATTTTATAGCATGTAGTATGTCAGGTTGGATATGAATTAATATTTTATTTTTTTATTCTTTTATTTTAAAAAAAGACACTTTGCTATTTAGTGTTTTTTGGTCTTGTATTATGTATATTGTCACATTCAAAATATATGGCAGTTGGTAAACCACATAAACTTTAACATACAACATAAGTACAGAATTTTAGATGTGAATATTATTTGATATTTGTCTTTTTGAACTCCACCGGTATTAGTAATTTGTTAATACACGGGTGAGAGTTACGTATTAATTATTTTAGATAAAACTTTAAAATATGTTTACAATATTTTAATTTGATAGCTTTAAATAAACTTAATAAAATATATTAAATCAAGTATTTGTTATTATTTTTATAACATCGATCGTAGCAAACGTACGATCTCGTAGCAAACGGACATGAAGTCCACCTGATTGTAAGTGGCCACTGCCTTCCATGGACATCTGTAAATAACTTCACACAGAACACTTCAACTACAGGTACGCTGCCCCTCCCGGGAACTGAGATGGTCGCCTCAAATGGAAGTGTGCTGGCAGCCACACCCTTCCACCGAAACGGAAGAACTGCTTCTCGCTAGAAATAGGTATGGTGGGTACCTACCCAGCCGAACCATTGTTCTGTCTTCTATTTATTTTTCCCCTTAATTATTTTCGTTCGCTTAAAAAAGTAAGCACTCGTGGCAGCCCTAGCTCTTTGTATTCATGCATACGGTATTGCGCTGCCTTTTGGGCCTCATTTTCAAAGCAAACGCCATATTAAAGTCGTAAAGCCAAACAATTCGCGTAGATTAGAGAAATAATTAAATAGAGCCCCAGCTTACAAATTCTTCATTTTTCAGTTTTTTCACAAAACCGTTTTGTTTATGACAAATAAAGACATTTTTTTATATTTACATTGATACCATGTGTCATCCATGTACCATCATCAGTGCTAGTTTTTTTTTTATCTGACTGAAGTAGCAAACGAGCATGCACCTGATGGTAAGTGTGACCACTTACCATCAGGTGCATGCTCGTTTGCTGCCGCCCAAGGACATCAGTAATCAACGACATACAGTACATGGATTCCATATGAAGTCAATCACAGATGCGTTGCTACTCCCGAGGACTATGATGGTTGCTTCATGTGAAGGTGTACTGGCAACCGCACCTTTCTATCGAAACGCAAGAAATGCTTCACGCTAGAAATAGGTGGGGCGGTGGTACTTACCCGGACGAACTATACTGGTTCTACCACCTTGAGTTAGTATCTAAGGGTCATTACACCTCTATAGTACTCTGGTGAAGTACAATAGTTGTGGTCACTGGGATATACATATATGTTTGGAATAGTCCCCGCGTCCGAAGTCGCAGACAACAACAGTGTTGACTGATTTCAGGAGTTTAAGAAAGGTCAATTACATTCTAACTCTATCCTCAGGGTAAGCATGTCATTAAGGCAGACCCCAAGTAGGATCTAAATATATAGGATTCTATATATTTAGACTTGGTTAAGTGGCATAAACAATGTAATAATTTTAAAGAGATATTCCACACAGGCATATGTATATATTACGCTTCCTTTAAAGCTCTAACTACTGAATACGGTACTTTTTTTTTTTTTGTTTTCGAGGGGGAAACCTTCCAAAGGTACCCGACGCCGTGGGAGCGACGCAGGGTTATGTGGGATTTTTACCGCACTAAAACCCCCCCGGTGGCCGTCCTCGGCGCTGAAAAGGAGGACTCCGGGATCTTGAAACGACTTCAACCGGAATCCTCCGAGCGCGCTGCCCCATCGGGCTCCTCCCAGATGGGCGGCTGGGCCCACTGCTCCGTCTAGTTTTTACGATGGTATGCGACCACACATACCGCCGTCCGTCCCGAGATTGCCTGACCGAACGGTTCGAGCTCCCACTCTAGCCGTCTGCAACCTCGGAAGCCCCTTTTAGTCGCCTCTTACGACAGGCAGGGGATACCGTAGCCCTATTCTGACCCCGAGGCTACAGGGATGAATACGGTACTTACTGCTAATTGACCTTAGATTATTTACTTATTTTAAGAACAAATGATTGTTACAATGGAGATAATGTTAAAGTTATTTATTACCAAAGAAAAGAAATCGTTGAGTTGTTAGGTTTGGAATTAAGATGTTTTTTGGGTCCCATAGAAAAGATAACCTAATAGGAGGTGAAGGTACACGAAATAAACTTAAGAATGTATTTAGAGATATATAAGGAAAATTATTATACTGCGTACACAGCAAATCAAGCACTTGTGTCCTACATTTAAAGCTGAATGCATATGAAATTTTGGGACGTACCTAAGTGCTTGAAACTATAAAAAACTTTACGACTCTAAAAATACAGCTCGGTATAAGCTTAAAAAATCTAACCGAATGTTCGTGTGACCTACTTCTAAATGATAACTACTCGTACGGAGCAGATGCGGAAATCTACTGCATTTATAATGTCTGATCGTGGACGGATACAAGACAGACGATAAAATATAAACATTACATTGGATTGAAGTGTGGTGAAGCGCGAAGCGTATCACCATATCTGTTGATTTTTTTTTATTTGACTGAAGTAGCAAAGGAACATGCAGTCCACCTGATGCTAAGTGGCCACTGCCGCCCATGGACATCTGTAATCAACTTCATACAGAACATGGGTTCTATATAAAGTCAACAGATGCGTTGCTACTCTCGAGGACTAAGATGGTCGCCTTATGTGAAAGTGTGCCGATTTTTGATCTAAAAAGTTAAGCAAAGTTGAGCATGTATTGTTCGGTTCGGAAGTATGAAAATCAGTAAATGTCCTCCTCGCATCTCAAAGAAATTCGTGAACGAGTTCCAATTTTTTTTTAAATAATGTTTCTATTAGATTTTTTTATCACTGCTTTACAGCGAAGGAAGTCATTAGAAAATCTGCAAACCTGACAGTTATTTAAAAAAGTTCTCAAAGGTGAATAGATCGCATTCATCTTTTAGAACCAATCGTATAAAACTCTTTTATTCTTAGAGAAGTCCCCTGCCCAACAGTAGGACAATAACGGGCTGAAGAAGTAACAAACGAGCGTCCTCTAAGAACTGAGCTGTATCATGTGCCAGTAATACGTACACAAGTACTGTAAAATGGCAAACTTCGATTTATTCAAACGCGAAACTAATGCAATTTGATGTGAACGGGAGCGAATGCGCAGCGCATCATTCCCTAGTGCACTGTCTCTTTCACTCTTTACTAAATTTTCTACCTGTCTCTTTCTAATTTCACCCCTTCGTTAACGTGGATCAGGCGTCGCCATGGCAACCATCTAAACAATAGTAAATCCCAACTCGTGTCGACCTCTCATACCCTCGCGATTTGTGTATATTGTATGCAAAATGTACAAATTGCAAAATTACCAGAGATCTGCCTAATCTGGTTCTGGTTTTGGATTAACAAGCCCTATCTATTGAAGGAAATTAAACGTTGGACGAAGGTATTAAAGAGTAATTTACTTTAATTAAGATGTAGGTGCGACAGTTTTCCGGGATAGTTTCGAGGGCGAATCGTCATGTATGATTGAGTGGTATGAGTTCCTTGTCGATTTGAACAAGTGTTTTTTGTAATTGCTAACGTTAGTCAATTTACATATTCACTAGCTTTAGAATTTAAAACAGCTGATGATATTTATGTAAAGTATTCAATAAGGAGTGGCGTCCCCAAATATAGGATAAGAATATTATAGTGGAAAGTTACCTACACATCTATACAAATGGAAATAATTTAAATATGTTTCAGAGTAGCTGATATTTTAATCTGTTAACACGTATAAAAACTCATTTTACGACAAATTATCACGGATTCATTCGATAGAGGGACATTTTTATTTTTAGTGCGCTGTCTGTAAGTCTCATAGACGGTTTTTCTTTTAGATATCAATGTTTATACTTTTATAGCCTACCTTCGACATTATGTTTATAGCCTAGCATCGAGAAATCAACATCCTTAATCCACTAGTACACACCCTAATGGTTGATTGGGTGGTAAGGTTGATTTGAGACCCCTACCTTTTGAGAAATCGTGATCCTTGCTTTTATAAAAGATTATTATATTTTTAGTTTTCCATGCACATTTTTATATGAACCATCCACATCGCTCGAAGGACCGAAGACCAGAGGGAAAGAAAGATCCTGGAGTTAAGACCACGTTTAAGCAAATAAAGCACGGGTCGCCCCCCGACTGACATGACCTGAAGATGACAGAGGGAAATCTCTGGAGTCAGAAGGCACAGGATCGATTAGAGTGACTCTATTTAGTGAAGGTCTATATCCTTCAATGGACCTCTATGAGCTGATGGATAAATGAATGGACACAGAAAAGTATTAAAAATATATACAGTATTTTGAGATATAGACTTAAATGATGTTTTCATTCTATATAGCTCACTATATTTTATCTGCTTGGCCATGTACTAAGGATCATATTTGTAGTTGATTTCTTCCGTTCATCTCTTTAACCTCTTCTCATCAAAATTTTATTTGTTACCTCAAATATTTCGAGAATAATAGTGCCACATTTAAAGAAATATCTTTCTTCCTTAGTAGCTTTAAACGTTTCACTAAATAGCTGTCTGTCTCCATATTCCCTTCGTTTTAATATTCAAATACCGGCAAATTCCCCTTTCTGTGAAGATATTTCACAATTTGACGGATCCACTTCACCCACAATAGTAGCAGCACCTTTGTCGCATCTAGGGAGGGAATCAATCCCGCGAAATATTGTATAGGGCGCTACCCTAAGCTGAGGGTTTAGGGAAGATGCACTTGCACTGTTTCCATTGACGGGACCTTGAATATTTGGATGTTTTTTTATGTAATGCCACTCCATGTATGTGGTCTGTCTAGGAGTATCAGTGATCCACTCTAACCAGTTAAACAATATTCCTAATGGAAAGTGTTACCAGTCTTAAGCACATTACTGGTCATTGGGATAACGTTGGTTTCCAAATATTAGTAAGCAAACTAAGATAATAACAAAAAATAATAAATAGGATCACGTGTTATGTTAACAAGCAATTGAAGCATTTTTTGTATTAAGTTAAGTAATAATTCTTCCATTACACACGGAATGAGCAAATCTTTTAAGATTATCATTGATTCATTAGAAAACATCCATTTACTTATTAACAACTTCAACAATTCCGTCAGTAAAACATCGCAATAAAAAAGTTAACCATCTCAGCAATTAATCTTAAAAAATATAAGTTGTCGTTAACTAAATAAAACCGGCTAAAACCGGATCGGACTCGCGCACATAGGGTTCCTGACCATTTAAAAAACGGTAAAGTTTACGTTTGTTGCATGGAAGCCAACTTAAATATATATTTTTATGTTTTTAATATTTGCTGTTACAGCAGCAATAGATATATATCAGTTGTAAAAATTTCAACTGCCTAGCTATCATGAATCATGTACAGACGAACATACGGACATACGAACAGACGAACAGCGGAGTCTTAGTAATAAGGTCCAACATTTTTATACCCCTTACCAATTTACCTTTACAATCTCCTTTGGGTACGGAACGCTAAAATACGTATCAATAATCTTAATATTTCAAAAAATTGCTAAAATGACGTATCAGATCCTACAATGGAAACATTTGAACGTGACCCAGTTGCTTCTGCGTCAACGTGCTACGTAACACAAGCACTTACTGTCGTAACTACGCATTGTCTGAGTACTTTTCGGATTTATTTACAAGAGCACTCTGAAATATCCCTGGGAAATAAATACAACGTAGAGTGCTGTAAATAGTTAGCAAGAATTCGAATCTAAAGTATAAATATACTTGTTTGTACATCGCAGTTTATATACTACTTACAATTTATTGTAAGTGTACCATAAATAAAGGAAAATTTATGATCATAATATTTACGTACACGTAGAGCATTTACCCACTACGCCTTTGTGAAAACGTCATACATGTTCATGACAAACAGATAACTAAAAAATATATTGCTGCCTATTATGAAATAGTTCTCCGTATAAAGGAAAAATATATACTTACTATATAACTGTCAATTTTAAACTTTAGATTCCATAGTCATACTATACCTTTGTCTGTGCGATATTTTTTAATTATTTATTTTTATTTGTTAGGTCGTGCTTAAATATATTACAATTTTATTAATAACTAATGTTCCGCCTAAATAATGTTAACTTTTTAATTAGTGATGTGTGAGAATGTTCTAAACGTAAGAGTAGACAAATATAATCAGAAAGCTTTAAACTGCTACGCTATCGGGAGTTACACGAGTTATTGTGAGTCAACCATAAAAGATAGACATATACTGTCGTGGGATATTTTTTATATAATTTTAAGAATAATATTTCAGTGATGCAAGATTTCTGTGTAGCTTTAACCATTAAAATTGCACACGCGACGGAAGCCTAAAAAATGGAGTACATTCTCCGGTTTTCTGAACAATTCCCTTTACTGCTCTGCTCGTATTGATTGTAGCGAGATGAAAAGTGTACTATAACCAGCTCAGAAGTATAAAGAATAATCGTACCAAGCTTCAATAAAATCCGTCCGGTAGTTCTTGTTTCTATAAAGGTTATACAGGCAGACAGACAGATGGACAGACAGACAGACAAACATTTTACAGATTGCATGTTTGGCATCAGTATCGATCCCTAATCACCCCTGATAGTAATTTTGGATATTTATTTCATGTACAGAATTGACCTCTACAGATTTATTGTAAGTATATATAGATAGAATAGAAGAAGATATAGAAGAAGAAGATATAGAAGATAGATGTTTTTTTGTTAAACTGCTCTAAACTGCTAGGCGGCTATTCAATAGCATTGTAGACTTAACGAAGAAATAAAAAATAACTACCTAAAATAACTAACTAAAAAATAACGAATAACTTAATCCTACATGGATGCAGAATATACATATTTACTTAATTTTACTTCGTCAAAGAATAATATTCATATATACGTACTTTATTAATCAAGGCAAGAGCGAGCCCGAAATCTATTCATCAATATATCCTCTCAATAATATTTGGCAGAATATTTGAAGACAATGAATTCATACGGAGCAACGTTATCCAAACAGCATAACATTACAGAGTCACTGTTTATGCGAAAAATGTGCGATGCTACAACAAAGAAAAAACTTAGGTACATAAATGATGATGTAACACAGCATCCCCCGTACGAAAATAAATGTTCCCAACAGACATTTTGAGTCCCTACGAGTATATTGTAAAACGTACTTCTTAGCAAATGTGCATGTAGTAGGTAGAATAAGTAGCTACGCTAGGTACTTAAGGGTTTTTTTTTTAAATTTCGACGATTCATGACTTTTACTTTTTTTGTGACGAGGAGGAAACCTTTAAAGGTACACCGAGGCCTTGGGAGAGACTTCGGTTTATGTGAGATTTTTACCCACTAAAACCTCCTCGGTGGCCTTCCTCAGCGCTTGCAGGGGACCCCGGGATCTCCAATGGAACGCACCGGTGCCCCCTAGCGCGGCGCCCCTCATGTCCTCGTCTCTTGGGGGACATGTAGTTGTCCCCCTACACCTTTTGGTGTCTACGACGACATGCAGCCACACATACTGCCTTCTTTCATTCTTGGGTTTGCTAGCTGGGCGGTTCGAGCTCCCAATCAAGCCACCCGCAACACCAGGAACCCCCTTTTGGTCGCCTCTTACGACAGGTAGGAGATACTGTACCCGTATTCTACTCCCCGACTACAGGGGACCAAACACATTTGCAACTTACAGTTACAAGTTTTACAAATTACTGCTAATGTATTAATCATATCTAAGGTTCGTATTTTCGTAAGGTATTTAGTCCTATTTGTCTCTCAGTAGTATTAATTTGGGTAGTTAAAATACATGTGTAATCGATTCCCTAGATTTGCCCTTCTATTAATTGATTGCTAAATTGCTCTGTAACCCACGTACCTATCTGCTGCTAAACAATTCACCACTTGAGATAAAAACTCTAAGTAGGTATAGATAGTTCGTTATTACGATCTCTTTTGAAAGGGCTATCTATAGCATAGTTTTCATAGGTGGTAGAACCAGTGTAGTTCAACCGGGGAAGTACCACCGCCACACCTAGGTCTAACGTGAAGCATTTTTTTGCGTTTCGAGGGAAGGGTGTGGTTGCTGGCACACTTTTATATGAGGTGACCATCGTAGTTCTCGGGAGCAGCAACGTGTCTGTAATTGACTTCAGATACAACCCATGTTCTAATTGACGTTGCTTACAGGTGTCCATGGGCGGCAGTGACTACTTGCCATCAAGTGGACTGCATGCTCGTTTGCTACTTCAATCAAATAAAAAAAATAGCAAGTATGTCTACTATTCAAAGTGAATGTCAGTTTAAGGCTGGCTTCAGTTCAAGGATCATATTCAAGGACCAACGTGGCGCAGCGTTGCATAACTCTGACCTTGCGATATGAAGCGAAAAGGCGGAACTAAAATGAAATGTTTAAAGCTCTGTGGAGCACATAATTTTTGTTCATGTATATATTCTTCATCACAACATCATTATTAAAGCTGGTAAAACCATTGGTGGGTGGTACGGGTACGGTATCGGCGGGTACCAACGTTGCCAGATTTTTTTTCTATGTCGGGATTTGGGAACTTTTTGGGTAAAAAGCGGGACTTTGTAGTCAAAAGCGGGACAGAAGACCTCGCGTTACATAGGACACTGCGCTTCTCCTTGATGGAGGAGGACCGGAGAGAGATTTGACGACATTTTTTTTCTTTTGGTCGACAAACTTAACTTCCACTATATATTTTTTGAAAAAGTCCGGTCCTTCCGGGATTGCGCCTGTCCTTCCGGGATCGCGCGGGACATTTAATTTTGATGAAAAAATCGGGACGTCTGGCAACCCTGGCGGGAGCTGGTTTGAGAGGCATGGTTTACCCTTGTAAAGGTATATAGCATACTTATTCGAGGCGTTCCAATTTAGTCTTTTGAAGTAGTATCTGAGGCTAATCGCAGATCCGACTCTAATCATATTGGGGGTTGATTACACATGTGCATATAAAATATACATACAAAAATTGTAAATAATCATCAAATTAATCATAATCATTCTCAGAGTTACAATAGATACTTTATGAAAACTATCGAAGCAGTTTTCCGACAGGCATCATCTATCTGTTTAGGTCTAAAAAGCCGTGATGTCTATTAGACAACTTTGAAAAATGTGTCCTATTTTTAAAAGTCTAAGCCCGCTTGTAGTCGAAAAACAAATGCTGAGCTAACTCAAAAATAACAATGTAATCAACAAATAAACAATAAATCTCAGCGTACGGAGGGAACCGGGAAGTGTTTTCCATTATTAAGGCTCTGATATACTGCAGTAGTTGCTTGTTAATATTTGAAGAGACTCACCCCACCTGAGATCCCGAGGGAGCCGTTTTACAGCGATCCGGGAATCATGGGGTTTATAAATTTGTTAACTGCGCTACAAAATTCGAAACAACATTTGGTATACATCACCCATACAAAATTTGATATTAAAAATAAACTAAAATATTAATGTGCTTGAAGCTCGTCTTGTGTCGTAAATATAGCAACATTTATATAGTTGGGTCACGTCTTCCACGATCCTGAGTATTCCATATGTAATTGTAGGTCATAAACTATGTGTCCTACATTACACCGAAATTCGGCCAGAAAATTTGCGTGATAGGACCACAAACACACATACTTCCTCGCAAACTGTCGGATTTATAATATTTATCAAGTATATATTTGTAGAGTGTATAGTACAATTAGATATCTTTACCCCTTTTCTTTCCTCTTATCAGTCAGGCATCCCGGATGCCAGCTTTCTGATTTTGAAAATGATATGCGTTTGAGAAACATATTACGGTGAAGGTAATATTTTTTTTTTGTTTTTCAGGAGGAAACCCTTACGTCATCGCTGTGGTAGTGACTCTTCGTGATGTCAGATTCTTACCTCAATAAAACGCCCCCGGTGGCCACCCTCGACGCTGCAAAGAGGACCCCGGGATCTCCAAAGAAACACGACCGTTTAGGACCGTAGGAACATTTGCAACAACGTGGCGCTGCTGGTAAAATTAACGGTACCAGTATTTCTACTTATATAGTAACTAGTTGACCCGGTGAACTTCGTTCCGCCTAAAAGTTAAAAATCTGGAATTATCACTGTATCTCTACTGTATTATACCTACATGCATGCATGAAAACCTTCCTCTTGAATCACTCTGTCTATTAAAAAAAACTACATTAAAATCCGTAGTAGTTTTAAACATCTAAGCATACATAGGGACAGACAGCGAAAAGCGACTTTGTTTTATACTATGTAGTGAAATAGTTCTACTACAGTGCCAATGCAGTGAAATTACGACGATTTCTACAATCTTTTTCGTTTTCTTTAAGCATGTGTTAAGAACACTCGTAACCCTATCCCACTAGGACATATAAAACACGTTTTACGTAACTTCTTAATACTTAAGGAGTATCGGCTCACCTGCGGCCCCAAGAGTGTAAAGGAATCAGATAAAATGGGACTTTTGAGGTAAAATAAGGTAACAGAGAATTCTCAAACGTTATTTTAATTGTTAATTACAGTATATTTATACAAAATTAAAAGCTGATTTTTTAAATTAAAGAAGGAGATTAATGTTTTTCTATTACAAGTTACTTTAGAAAATATGTTTTTGCTCTATAATTACATACAGCGTAAACAAGAGGTTATTTGTCAAAAAAGGTTTTATTCGCCCTTCTATAAAACTACTTTATAAGTAAAATTACAGTCGCAAATCATATCAAATTGACCGCCTAGACAAATAAAGTCAGGTTGTATGGTCCTCTATAGAAATCTTTGCCGAGTTGTGATATTTGTTTGGTATGTACAATGAGTAGCGTAAACTATTTCATGAATCATCACATATAAGATATATTATATATTACATTAAAAGTAGCAAACGAGCATATAGTCCACCTGATGATAAGCGGCTACTGCCGTTCATGGACATGGTCACAGATGCGTTGCTACTCCCGAGGACTAAGATGTTCGCCTTATATAAAAGTGATGCGAACACACCCCTCCATCGAAACGCAAAAACTGCTTCACGATAGAAAAAGGCGTTATGGTGTAGTAGCGCCAGTACTTCTCCGGTTGCACTACTCTGGTCCTACCACCAGGAGATGTCGTTGGGTTTGATTTCTTCTCACAAGTTTTCTTGACTATATTTCAATACCAGAGCTTTTAAGAATTTTACTGCAAAACCTAATTCTGTTTTAAATACGAGATTCATTTTTTTAATACGTGTCTTAGTTACACTTAAGATAAGTCAAAGAGAAGCCTTGTTAATATTTAATGCAGGTTGTAAATACACACTTGGATGACGACAGTCGCCCCCTCCTGTTTTCCCGAGGGAACAGTTATAGAGCGAAGTGAATCCGAAACGGTATCGTTATGTTTTTATGGAGGTGGTGTAAAATAACCTACATTTTAAGAATTGTATCAAAATCCTTGTAAGTAAACAAAATCTTCATTTGAGTAGACGTCTCAAGTGGTTGACTGACAGTGTGTTCTGGATTAATTCCCCGGCCAGACAGACCTAAATTACGAAATTAAAATTTATGATATTAAAAATTAAAAATTATTAAAATTTATTTTTATCTTGGTATTTGTTTATTCGTCTTTATGTATCCATGGCATCCACGACACATACTGGAGCTAACTTTTATTACCCATGTAAAACATGATGGCAAATAAAAAAAGATATACAAAGTAAAAACACAAACCGAGTTTCTTATCGGATCTTCTCAGTTGAGGTCGTGTTCCGATCCGGTGGTAGTGTAAAAAAGAAATATGTAAAATTGACAATTTGTAAGCGCCTCCGTAGGCCTATGCAAAATAAAGACATTTCATTTCATTTCACAGAAAAAGTCATAACGTGACTTTAAGTGGAAAAACGTTCATATTATCGTCTATCATGCCCATGTGTCAATTTGTGTGGGCTAATATTAGAAACTTCTGAACATAATTGAATGGCTGATAAGTTCTTTTGTACGGAGGATAATTGATCTTAATAAAAAAATAAATTATTTAAAGGTGTAGTATCATGAATTACATGAAAATGTTGTTTTCTATAATTGGACCTAAAAGTCCATGTTTGACAGTGACCATTTAATACCATCCACAGAGTAATAATAATGACATTTACATTTACGAAAGAACTTTTCACTTCTGAGGACATAGCTAAAACTTTGTAAAGGAAGGCCACCAGTAGTTATTAGAAAAAAAGTCGGCTAATCTCAGAAATTTATTCTTACTCTATGGAAAGAAACAGAAGAAATAGACTACGATAATTATCGACAAAAAAAAGAAAAAACTATCTAGCAGTTTGAAGCATTTCTCGTCTTTGCTAAGGACTCAGGGCTCCCTAAACCTATATTTAGGAAAGTTACCTTATTAGTAATAATACTGGTGAAAATCAACAATTCTAGTAAATAAAGCCTCTACGTCAATACCTTCTTTATCAAATAAATGGCATTGGTTAATACCGCCCCGAGGCTCACATGTAACTAAAACCCTAAATGACACGAGATAGCTTTTACGCGCAATTTGTCTTGGTTAGGTAAGATAAGGGGTAGTGAATGGGTCAAAATTAAGGGACGTTTTATATTTAATTTATAGGAGAAGAGCCTTTTTGCCATTCGTAATTTCGGATATTTTAAATACTAAATCGATTAAATCACTACATAGTATAAAACAAAGTCGCTTCCCGCTGTCTGTCCCTATTTATGCTCAGATCTTTAAAACTACACTACGGATTTTTATGCAGTAAAATGTAATGTTGTTGTAAAGTTGTATCAGTCGGCAGTTTATAGTGTAATGTGTTATTTAGTAGGGATTTGCAACACCTTATCAATATTATAAATAATATTATACTAGCTGTAGGTACCCTGCGCGCGTTGCCACGCCACCTCGAAAAAATATTTGTGGGCCCATGCACAGCAAATTTGTTAAATAATCATCACATGATCAAATACATGATCATACAGGTTATGATTCTATAAAGGACATACAAACAAACATTATTTTTTATATGTATAGATACGATAGTTTGTGAAGATGGAATGATATTTGTTACACTTTTACGGAAATTTCATCTAAATCTAATTAATTTGGAAGAAATTTGAAATAAAGATAATTTATGACCTGGAGAAACACATAGAATACGTTTGCTGCTGTTAAGAGAACGGAGATGAGAGTAAATACTAGTAAACCAATTTTTGATCTTCTACCAGGATCTCATGTTAAAATAAATGGGGTTTTGACAGGTAAGCGGTGTTGTAGCAGTAATAGAGTCATTCATCACACGTACAGTCGCTTAGGGCTACCATGGTTAACAGTAATTAATCAACCAGTTTTGTACCGCGTGTTCATACATTAAAGATAAATTATATTTTCATTAAGCAGTATATTAAGTATATTATCAGCAAGTATAATAATATTAATCTAATTAGTTAGTACTTACAATTAATATAAGTCATATTAATTGTAGTAATATATACTACTCACGCGTCGGAATAGACGAAATTCGACCGTATTTAAACTCAAAAACTAATCTTGAAATTGTCCAAAGTAGCTACTAAATTCGATTTTTATTAATTTTTAAGTTATTTTAATACACCCGAAAGGTAAAAAGAGGTTTATGTGACAAAGCTGCATTTAAAATCAATAAAGGGTATTTTGACAAACATTTGTCATTTTTGACGTTCTGTGTTTAATTTTGTTTATTATTTATGTGTTTGTGACAAATGCACAGTAGTGTGTTTTAGTTGATTTTATTTATGTTATATGTATTATTTGAAAAAATAATAACATTCTGCACTTCTCTACGTCAACGGCATATTACTTAAAAATGTACCACAAGTTTTTCCTTCACGTATTAATATAAAGATGACTACTAGTTGACCCGGCCAACTACGTTCCACCTAAAAGTCAGAAATCTAAAATTATCAGTGTTTTTCCACTATATTATACACATGTATTAAACATAAAATCCTTCTTTTTGAATTACACTATGTATTAAAAAAACTGCATTGAAATCCGTAGCGTAGTTATAAAGAGCTAAGCATACATAGGGACATACAGTGGAAAGCGACTTTGTTTTATACTATGTAATGATTGATACAAGTGACCCAAACTCGATGGGATCATTACAGAGCTTAAGCTACAGACAACGGATTCATATAATGAACCTAGACACCCACTAAGAAAGATTTGCAATATTTCTATGGACTATTTATTATACAAGGGCTTAATGGTTTATTATGTCTACACGTCGCTGACAACTGATAGTAACTTCATAATTGTTTTTGAAAGTCCGAAAGTCTTTGTTACTAAGTTAGATCACGAACATAAACAACACGAAATATATGGATCTAATTTTGTGTGACTATTTTATAATAACTATACTAGCTATATAGTGTTTATATGATTCTTACATTGCGTGTAAGTCAACCCCATACGTTGTCAAACACCTCTTCCGTTCCACTTAGCGTGATAAATTACTATATTAACTCCATCGCACGAAGGTGTGGAAACCTCATCTGTTTACCATAATCTAGAGTGCCAAACTTTGACATGTAAATGAGGTCCACGGAATTGAACAGTATGTTGTAAGGACAAACATAAACGCATTGTGGCGTTGCATCACCAATTCGGCAACGCTGCCTAATGCTCAGCAGTATTATGTGTAGTTGAGTTTGCTTGATGAACAATGATAGCCTAATAATTGAAAGTCGACCTCTGAATAGAAGGTCCAAGGTTCGAATCCCACAAAGTTTACTAAAAATGATGTGCTTAAAAAATAACACTGCTTAACGGAAAAGGAAAATGTCGTATAGGATTCCTACACACCTGACAGTTTTCTATCAAACAAAAGTTCACAAAAGTGTATGAAGTCTTTCAATTCGCAACGCGGTAGACTGTAGCCTAAAACGAAAGTTACTACGTCAAAAATATTTTTTTTAAAAGGAAATTAGTGCCTATAATGAGTTGACGAAGTTTATTTTTCAAGTAAACTTAGTATTACAAACGTTACGCTTTGTAACGTCGCATCAACCCATTATTGGCCCACTGCTGGGCACGGGTCTTCTCCCAGAATGAGAGAGTTTAGGCCATAGTCCACCGCGCTGGCCAAGTGCGAATTGGTGGTAAATAAGCTTTGTAACGCGTTGCCGTAATGTAAAAAGTTGCATTGTCACATCGCACCGCTTTTATTTATGTCAGCCCTTTTATTTTGATTAGAATGTACATCTTGCATCGTGCATATCTGTGATCAATCGATCTAATTTGAGATTGATTTGTCCGTAGATAGCAGCAACCACTTATACTATAGGTGTATTACACGTCCATCCATCCATCAGCCTTTTAAAGTCCACTATTGGACGTAGGCCTCCACTTAATGACATCACTCCAACCGGTCCTGTCTTCTTTAAATCCAACGGTATTCCGCTGTCTTCTTTAGATCATCTATTACACGTACTATTTTTATAAAAGTAATTTGTAAAGTCATTGGTAAAGCATGAGAAGATTTCATACCAAATTTGTTTCTTGTCGTGATAAGATTTCCGTTTCTTTGTCATCATACACTATACCAATTTAGAAAATTGGCTAGATCGGCGGCCAGCGCATTAACGTCTATTGTGTGCCGTATCTCCTTAGAAAGTTCTTCTGTAATGTTACTTATGGTATTGCAAGTACGATGAGATTTGGTTGGTGTATGATCGAAATATATTATTAGTTTCAATATCGGCCCATGCCGGGAATTCCAAGTTAGGATCCCAGGTAAACATGTTTAATATATAAAAATAAAACCGACCAAGTGCGAGTTGAACTCACGCACGAAGGGTTCCGTAACTTCTATAAAATTAGATCTTGTTTGGTGTATGAAAGCCCCCCTTAAATATTTATGTTAGTTAATTTGAATATTTGTTGTTGTTGAGCAGTGATAGCCTAATGGTTGAAACTTGCCCTCTCGATCGTGAGGTCCGAGGTTCAAAACCAGGCACGCACCACTGATTTATGTGCGTATTAGAAATTACTTATCCCTGCTTTTCGGTGAAGGAAAACATCGTGAGGAAACCTACACACCCGAGAGTTCTTTAAAAAAAAAAGTTTTCGGAGGTGTGTGTAGTCCACCAATTCGTACTTGGCCAACGCGGGGGACTATGGCCTAAAACTCTCTCATTCCGAAAAAATATGGTGGTTGAATTAGTAGGATTAAACCTGAGAGGTTCCACCGTCACACCTATTTCTATGGTGAAGTAAAGTTATACTTTACTTCACCATAGAAATCTCTAGATATCTCTCTAATAGAAATCTCACATAGGAAGGATTTGAAACACATCCATAGCTTTTCTACCTTTTTTATAAGATTAAAGTAGCAAATGAGCATGTAGTCTACCACATGTAAAAACATAAACAGGACGTCGGTAAACAATTTCATATAAAACAAGGATTCTATCTAAAGTCTATCACAGATGCGTTTTAAGTTCCAAGGACTAGGATGGTCTTCCACCAAAAGTCAAGAACTGCTTCACACAAGAAATAAATTTAGCAGTGGTACTGGTCTGCGGTCCGCTCCGCGGTCGCACTTTACTGGTTCCACGACTACATAAACCTGGCAAGCCTGGTTTCAAGCTACCCTTATACCACCACGGGTAAGACTTCAATCCTATCTCACGATGCTTACAATTGTTTTTATGAGCAGAAGTGGCCACATTTGTTTATCTGTCTAAAGTAGCAAACGAACATGCAGTCCACCTGATGGTAAGTGATCACTGCAGCTCATGGACATCATACAGAACAAGGATTTTATCTAAAGTAAATCACAGGGGCATTGCTTCTCCCGAGGACTAAGATGGTCGCCTCACATGAAAGTTACGGCAATCACACCCTTTCATCAAAACGCAAGAACTGTTCCACGCTAGAAATAGGTGTGGCGGTGGTGCTTCCCCGGTAGAACTACACTGGTTCTACCACCTTGAAAGACACCACATGTGGAGAGACAATAACACATCTATTAAGTCGAGCCTGCAATTTAATTATGATTTATGATCTAGATTAATACATAGCTACATATAATAACATATACGGCTATAACTATAGTGGTAACGCGTCCGAAACGGGTTAAAGAATAGTAATACCTAGTACCCAGCAGTGGGACAATAATGGGTTGACGAGAATACCTAGTAAAAACACAACTAACCAAACAACAAAATATTTAAAATTAATTCAAGTTTAGTATTTTTAACGTGGCTCGCTGTTTGCATTGTATTCACGTCAGATTACGTGAAGCGTGATCGTACATTGTTATTGAAAATAACAGATTGCATTCGCACATCTGCACAAATATTTTTTGTTGCAAACATTTCGCATTACCGCATACGGTGCTATGCACTTTTATTAAAATTATGTGCAGATGCCATTAAATTAAGCTTAAGCTTCCATTCACCGGATAAAGCTCTTCTCTGTTACAAAATATACATTGAAATAAAAAGCAACGTATCTTTAACAAAAACGTCTGTAAAAAGTTTTATTTGTGATCTGAAAGCCATCTATCTATTTTAATAAGTGAACTATATGTAAAGATTAAAAGTGTTTATTCGATTTTTTCCAATCCATAAACTAGAGGCTCGTTGAGGTGGGAGTACCTATTTTTATTAGCTTTTTATTAGCTTCACCTGTATGTTTGTTTGTAACCGACTTCTTTGGGCGCGATTTTGACCCACTTTAAACGGCCAGATTTCGTTCAAACTTTGTAGATTTATTGAGGACCGATGACAATACACTAATTTGATAAAATTATTCCATTTTTTAATTTGACTAAAAAGTAGAAAATAAATAATAGTTTAAAAAACTAAAAAACACGCTTTTTATAGAAAACCGAACTAAAAAATAAAAAATAAATTTAAATGAATTTAAATTAAGAAAATAGTGTTAAAAATTTCAATGAATATAAATTAATAATAGTGTGAATAAAAAAAAATATATTTTATTTTAAGCGTGTTTTTTAGTTTTTTTAAACTATTATTTATGTTATTGAATCATCGTAAAGGAGAACGTTTCAAGTCTTAGGAATGAGAAATTAGGACAACAGCCACACTTAAAAGTCGGAAAGAAACAGCCAAACAAAACATTTAAATGCAAATATTTATTTTTCCTGCCAAAAAACAAACTACAATTATCACGTCGTTAGTCGAAAAGTGTAAAGAGGGTTCAAACTTAATTGATAGTTCGACACGTATCCACGCATCTGCGAGACTATTCAATCAGGACACAATGGACAACCCTAATGTTAAGCTCGTTTGCACTGTCCGTCCCCGCACACAATATAGAACTGATCCGAGGATATTGGATATGTCAAACCACGTATCGAACCAAACGAGACACGATTGTGCTTTTTGTTTTTATAGAAATGTGTGTGACAGGCGTTGACCATTCATACGTAAAATAAAAATAATGCGTAGCTCAGCGTTGTATGTGAGCATAGATAATACAAATTGCTTAAAATTATGTATTCTAGAATCCGCTATTGTGCCTGTCCTAATTAACAGCCAATTCGCCAGTCTATATTTTTATAAAGCCCATATACGACCACACAAAGAAACACACATGCTCACATACATTCCTCACTCCTCACACGCATACATACGCTGTGTGTATGAGGAAGTGGGCACACGAATAGTCGAGCAGACACAAAAAAACACAAATTTACGCATGTATGTGTGAATGCATGTATGTATGTATGTATGCGCACACAAGCAAAATCATAAAGCCTAACACAAACTTACATACGAACATAAACTCATGGGTCCGCGCGCAGTTCTCTATTCATTCATTTTTAAAAAGGTACAATAAATGGACGGTGTATAAGCCACATAACAATAAAAATTGGTCATACGATAGTTATAGAGCATTTAGAAAAAATATCGAGGGTTCCGTACGACGGATTAATGGCCGCATGTCATAAAGTTTTACAAAATAATCATCTGCACCGAATTCCAAATTAGAACGGGGGAAATCAAATATGGGGGATATTTCAATAGAATATTTTGTCTATGAATTAATTCCTAACTCTTTGTCTATGAGTTTGGCTTTGCATACTGTGGTCCCCCACAAAATATATAAGAAAAGACCCAAGATGCATCCAGAATAGAGAGAAAAGAATTCCATTCATTTCGTTTTTATTCAATCTCTACATACAAGACGAAATTGAATTCTTTGTTCTAAAGGTATAATGTTTTAACCAAATTTTGAGATTAGTTGCGCGGTTTCAGATGCTTTAGTAAATGGAACATAACTTTATATTGTAATAACATTTGACCGAGTCGATTGTTTTTTTTATGTAATAAAGATTAATTAAATAATAGCCCCATTTTTTTATTACTTATTTACAATCCAGATTATATTTGGCAAAAATATTAATCGTACCACCACGATTCATAATTTCACTTTATGTATGAACTAAATCAGTATGACTACATTGCAACATTTTGCAATTAATCAGCGCTATCATTTCATTATCTGTGCCAGCTAATCATTCCATGTGTCTGCAAATGTACGCTGAGCAATGTATCACTGCTAGCTCCACTTTATTGAGACTAATGACAGCTTAATCAGGATAAACGGTACGTAATTATGAGAAATTCCGACTTCAGTAAGTCATCATCACTAGTAAACTTAGTTGTAGAAAGGTTCGTGGTAGTAATTTCGCCTCAACAACCGTATATCGGGTTAATTAGTAACTAATTATGTTATCAATTTTTTCATGTCAGTTTCTATATTTTTTTGAAGTTTTGTTTGCCTGTGTGTTTAAAGGCATATCGAACTAAAACTACTGACTTTAATTTCAAATACTAAACGTATTTTTATTTATAGTATATATTTATGATTTGGTCTTTATTTCATTAAAATCCGTTAACTCTATCAAAAATTATTACAATTTAAAATTATGTTACATTTTCTACAAACAGATGAAACCGCGGTTCAAAAATAGTTTAAAATATTTATTGTTTTAAAAAATATGAACGACAGAGTCAGATGTATCGAATTTATCTTTTGTTGTCAATAAAGAAAGTTTTATCAACAAAATAAAGTGCTAATTGCATGACTGTGTTTAAAATATTGACAAATGCAAATAAGTCACCCTCCATTCAGGAGTCGAGTTTCCGAAACCACTTCTTAGCGAATGTGGGCGATTATGTCATGGAGTAACGTGACACGACAAAGCTTAGCTTAGCTGGCAATACTATCTTACTAGTGCAGTCAAAGCAATCCATTACGACAAGACAGACCAGTCTTGCTGTAATGGATTCAGAAGAAACTGTTATTATATGTGTGTTCGTATATTTAACAACTTGCCAGACTCTCTCAAAGACTTGCCTCTTCCACGATTTAAAAAATGCTATATGAATTTCTAGTCCTACATCGATTTATTCACTTCAAGATTTTTTTAATTGCAATAATGTAATAATATAATATAATATTTTTAATCGAGCTCACATATTGTTATGTTTTGACGCCACGTAATAGATACGTTAGTATTAGTAGTATTAGTAGTACCACGTTAGTATTCCTAATATGACATTGTACGAAATTGAAGTGTTTGTAATTAATTTATTAGGCATCTGAATTTGACATAGATTTCATTGATTGACATAGTAATTTTTATATTAATTAAATATTGTAATAATTTGATTCTATTAATGATTTATCTGATTATGTAATAATACTGATAATTGTACATTAATATATTTTAAATTTGTATATTTTATAAATTTGCATGCCTTGACAGGTGGACCTTGGCGAACTTATATGTATACAAAGAAACTTTGATTAACACAATAAAGTGCTAATTGCATGACTGTGTTTAAAATATTGACAAATGCAAATAAGTCACCCTCCATTCAGGAGTCGAGTTTCCGAAACCACTTCTTAGCGAATGTGGGCGATTATGTCATGGAGTAACGTGACACGACAAAGCTTAGCTTAGCTCGCAATACTATCTTACTAGTGCAGTCAAAGCAATCCATTATGCTATATTTTTTAGTATCCTGAAAATGATTAGATTGTCAATACATTAATCACTACATAAGTATACATACGACAAAATGCTGTAAATGTAATTTTTGAGTCCAGTTACTTGAATAAACAAATTATTATTATTATTTATAATTATACGATTAGGCAGGCTACCTCATGAAAATTAGTCATCGTCGCCTATGGACATTTACAAATTCACAGAAGTCGCCAATGCATGGCCGGCTCTGATAAAAAGCTTTAGCATCTTTTTTGAAGAGCCCTGTATGCAGCATGTGAATACCTCGCGTAGTTCATTCTATATTTTCGACATGTTTTGTATCCTCAAAGCTATGGCAATAAATGTATGGATAGAATTACTAACGAGATAATATTCCGTACATTAAAAAGAAACAAATACAATTAAATTCTTTTAAAAAATATTATTTAGCTACACATCGACATTAAATAGTTTACTTTTTACCCAGTAACGAATATTTGACCAACCTCGTGTAGGTTGCCAATCCCAATAGAAAATTGATTACAGATAGGTAAAAACGTGTAAATGCCGGTAAGCTTCCCTAACCTTAACCCACAGGAGTTACAAAACGTCTGTTAATGTTTTAAAACTCTTGTTTTATACAGAGCTGGTCGCAATGTCCGTCAGCAGCAGCGGTCATTTACCATAAGGTGCTTCATCAGTAGTTTTGATCTTATAAATAGAAAACCTAACTTGTTATGTCTCCCCAGAAATTCAGTCATCAGTCCACCTAGTGTGGGGTCTGTCATTTAGCACTATATAAAGAATACATATATTTAAAACAAGTCGACCCGGCGATCTTCGTTCCGCCTTGAAGTCGAAAAATCTAAAATGATCAGTGTTGCTCCATTATATTATACATAAAAACCTTCCTCTTGAATCACTCTATCTATTAAAAATAACAGCATTAAAATCCGTAGCGTAGTTTTTAAGATTTAAGCATACATAGGGAAAAACAGCGACTTTGTTTTATAGTATGTATGCATACTGTATATGTATGCATACTACTGGTCTACTTTGTAGGTTTTGTTATGTTTGTATGTATTTATAGTGTGCAATAAATAGTATTCTATTCTATTCTATGTAGTGATATATTCAGAAGACCAATGTAAAAAGGTAAACTAGGTATATGACTAAGAAACTTTCATGTTACGGTTAGTAAGCCACAAGAGTATAGTCGAAACGAAGGTAAGCCCTTGGGGGTCGAATTTCGTACAATCCGCAATACTTATTATCCTTCTCGAATTGCAAAATTGATTTATTGACTGTATATGTATATAACGAAGTGGGCGTGACGTGAGGAAGGCCAGATGTCTTCATTACTGTCCATTCTTGAAGATTTCAAGTAAAACACAGGAGTAAACTTCTTCACACCTGAGTAGGTCCGATCGCTTCCACGGTTAAATAAGAATTCTTTTCTACCGGCAGGCGCTCGCCTTTTTATAATAAAGTGAGGTGACAATAACAAATTTATGGAGGGTAAAATATGTAACATCCTTAGAAATCACTAAATATTGCTAATTTAATAAACAAACAATTTTGGATCTATAAACTAACTAAAATAATTATTTTCGGTAACCTGTTTTCCATAAATACGCGGTGTCCCGCCGACTTATATAGTACTGAATCTTAGTAAAGTTGTATAAGAATCAAATGACAAGTTAAGGGTACTTGTCATTTGATTCTTGAATTTATTATGCTTTCTCAATACAAGCATTACAATATATGCAAAATCAAGAACAACGCTTGTTTTGAAGAAACATAATCAACTCATGGTAAGGATATTGCGTGACCAAGTGGTTGCAATTCCATACAGTAAGTCCCGGATTTGATTGACCAAGCAAAAGTATAAATGTCTGTGAGCCAGTCAAATTAAGGGGCCTTCACATTCAGTCGGTTAAGCCTTGTGTGACTGCAAGCAACTTCGGTCACCAAGCAATATAAACAACATTTCGGGTTGTTATCGCCAACAATCCATTGCAGCCCGTTTATGATGACCGGCTGATGTAAAAAGAAATGAAATGATTGAAATGACATGTCTTTATTTTTTGTATAGGCCTACGGGGGCACTTACAAATTGTCAGTTACATTTTTTTTCTTACACTACCACCGGATCGGAACACGACCTCAACTGAGAAGATTCGGCGAGAATGCGAGAAACTCAGCGGGTTTGTCTTTTTTGTTATTTATAGCCTTTTTTATATAATTACAATCATGTTTTTTTACATGTGAAAGATAGTTAGCTCCAGTATCTTGCCTTACTTGTTACTGTTGGCGGCATTCGGTCAACTGGTTGCTGTTTGGGAATCGGTGGTCGACCTAACGTAAACGCGCCATTGGAATCGCCAACTTTAACCATTTTCTAGAAACAATTTAGGCGATTTTTAATTTCACACATACATACATTTTGTAATTGTTAAAAAGCCAAGAAAAAATATAGAAGTGACGTGTTTAACGTACCATTTAACTTATTTTTAGTTTTTCTTTCTATGATTTTTTTTATATCTTTATTTAATTACTATACAACTTTCACCTTTACAATATTACTAGCTGTCCCGACAAACGTTGTTTTGCCATATAAAAAATAAAAAAAAATGTTAAGGGTGGACAACCCTTAAGGGGTATGAAAAATAGATGTTGGATAATGGATAATGGATGATTCTCAGACCTACTGAATAAGCATATAAAATTTGGTAAAAATCGGTCAAGCCGTTTTGGAGGAGTTTGGCAACAAAAACTGTGACACGAGAATTTTATATATTAGATTAAGATATCAGACGAGTGTCTTGATTTGAAAATTATACGCACCAACTCTTGCGGCACGCAGTACCGCAAGTGAAACGGACACCTGACATAATCCAATAACATTGCAATGTCTATGACCTCAGGATCTGAAAGCAGTCCGTAATTGATGGTCATATTATCATACATTGTATACTTCAGTTTTAGTAAGTTTTAAGTTTACAATTAACTTGTTGAAGTTAACGGAAAATTCGTTCCGCCTAAAAGTCAAAAATCTAAAAATATCAATGCGAGAGTAGCACCAATTCGCTCTTGGCAAGCGCAGTGCACTATGGCCTGTAACTTTTTTTTTTTTTTGTTTTCGAGGGGGAAACCTTCCAAAGGTACCCGACGCCGTGGGAGCGACGCAGGGTTATGTGGGATTTTTACCGCACTAAAACCCCCCCGGTGGCCGTCCTCGGCGCTGAAAAGGAGGACTCCGGGATCTCGAAACGACTTCAACCGGAATCCTCCGAGCGCGCTGCCCCATCGGGCTCCTCCCAGATGGGCGGCTGGGCCCACCGCTCCGTCCAGTCTTTACGACGGTATGCGACCACACATACCGCCGTCCTTCCCGGGATTGCCTGACCGAACGGTTCGAGCTCCCACTCTAGCCGTCTGCAACCCCGGAAGCCCCTTTTAGTCGCCTCTTACGACAGGCAGGGGATACCGTAGCCCTATTCTGACCCCGAGGCTACAGCTATCTCATTCTGAGAGAAGACCCGTGCGCAGCAGTGGGACAATAATGGGTTGACGACGACGCGAGAGTAACCACTTACCAACAACAGGTGGTCTCCATGCTCTTTTGCTACATCAATCTGATAAAAAGACAGGTCTAAAAATTTAAGGAGATTTGGAGGACGAAGAAATGTTTGGATTAGTTTAGATATATCCATAGTTTTCTATAAGCTTATGATGTATCTCACGATGTTTGAATAATATAACAACCGAGACATACAAAGTTATGAGTTAAGTATAGAAGATTAGAAATTAAAACACAGAAGCTTAGGAAAAAAATTTTTTACTAGGGATCACCCATTTAAATACCAACGCATCGACACATTATATATGTAGAAGTCGTTGGATCAGTTATTGTTGTTACTCATATAATTGAAATAGGATTTGCAGTATCTATCGGCCATAAACTAAGTGTATATATTCTACATCAGATTATAAATATCAAGAAATGACAGAAAATGTGTAATTATGTCGTACCTATTTAATTTTAATTTCAATTTTTTTAATAAAAGGGAATGGTACCCAAAAAAATCAGATTCCCTATATGTTAATGTATATAATGTAAATAGTATGTATTGATACTAATAAATACATACATTTACACATATGTATGTATGTTTATACGTGGTTTACCAAATACAAAAAACGATACGTGGTACGATACGATATTTTTGTTCAAGAGTTTATTTTGCCAGCACTGTGACGTAACCACATCCTGCGACATGTTCACCTCACGTCATAATGCGCGAAAACTAACCAAAATTATCCGTAAAGGATAGGTACTCGACATAGAATAAATATAATACTCTTTGTCATAGACAATGCAATGAAGATTAGTAGCATGCAAGAGGCAGTCTTATCACTAGGCAGCAATCTCTACCAGACAACCTATGCATGGAATTAGTCGGAACAGGAATAAAAGATGGGGAGTTTGTGTAAGGTACATAGTATATGTAAAACTATTTTATATACACAAATTTCTAATACACATATGTAATTAACTACACGTAGGTTTCAAGCTAAAAAACTCTCTCATTCTGAGAATAGACCCGTGCCCAGCAGTGGGACAATAATGGGTTTACGAGAGGTTTGAAGCCCTCTATGAGTTCAAAGGCCATCCGCCTCAAACTACTGAACTTACTGAGAAATGGAGTGTCCCATTGATAACAGGTGGTCTGCATCTCGATAAATATAACTATCAATAATCACAAAAAATCTCTTTAAATTATTAGTCATTTAAGGTTTACAATTTTTTCGAGGCTTTCGTTTTTAAAAGCCTACAGAGACATTTGATGTAAGTAGATATATTTTTCTTAATTGTTCTGTTCTATATGTTGAGCACTCTATTTCTACAATATAAATGTGGGTAGATATAACTTTATTCTCACCGAAATACGCGATTATAGTAAAATTTTAACAATTCACAAAAGCTTTGTATTTTTTTGTGAACCGAAAGCTCTACAGTTATTTGATAAAATAATATTGTAAATAAAATATCCATCGACTGTATTGTTAAATAAATGTAAATATGCTCCTTACCTATAAGTCCATCTGTTCTGTACAGGCACAAAGCCAGACACAGCAATCCTGTGAGCGTGCATCGTATCCGAAACACCCTCACCATTTTTCCAGACTCGCATCCTTCGCCGACATTTTCCACCCAAAACCTCAACAACACGTAAACTTCAAACACATATTAATTACTCACTCGCGGTCGCATTATTAACACAAGTCATTGACGTAGTTTACAACGATAATTGGATTTAGAGTTGAATGACAGCGATCGTAAACACGTTCGCGAGGCGTCGGGACAACGAACGACACAAACTCTCTCTTCAAAAGCCACGGCGGTACTGATCAGTTTTATTAATATTTCGTTGTAAAAGCTACACGAAAGATCGTAGCAGTTCGTAGCGGGAAAGTCCGCGACACATTGATCGAGTTTTCATTGGAACTTGTTCGTTTATGGGAATTTTATTTTTATTAGTCTACTATGAGCGTAACAAAACTGTATTGATGTTTGTTTGTGTTAAGTAGGATGATAAATTAGGAGCATAATGCATGGCGCATAACTCATGAAGTAACTACGGAAAAATAGTTTAATTCATCACATTGTTAAAACGAAGTACCAAAAAAATAAGATTGGAAAACCAATATTCCATACAACTGTTGTAATTCGCCTTCTTATGCAAATTGTGTAATTGCTATTACATTAAATTATGCCGTACAGCTTCGCATTTAAGCATATCTCACGCAAGTTACCAAATTATATAACAACTGTTTCATTCTTTAATTCAGAAGAAGATGGTAGAATCCGTGTAGTTCGACCGGGGAAGTACCACCGCCACACCTATTTTTAGTGTGAAGCAGTTCTTGCGGTTCGATGGAGGGGTGTGGTAGCCGGCACACTTTTATATGAGGCGAACATCATAGCGTCGGGAGTAGCAACGCATCTGTGATTGACTTCAGATAGAATCCATGTTCTGTATGAAGTTGATTACAGATGTCCATGAGCGGCAGTGATCACTTACCATCACGTGGACTGCATGCTCGTTTGCTACTTCAGTCAGATAAAAAAAATGAGCCCTACTACATCTTTACGTAAGTACCTTCTGAATTAAAACTTTTGACCTTTACAAAATTCACAAGAACAAAAATAGACTTAAAGTATTTTGTGCCAAATAACCGTTGGGTCCAGAAGGTACTCGACAATTTGGAGAGACGTTAATAAGATAGGCCTTTGTTCAGAGGTCTATTGGATCGCAGGCGACTAGTGAGTGGATGAAGATGAATGTTGACATAATAGCTTAACGAAAATTGCTTCAAATTTTCAAGCTGGTAGAATCAGTGTAGTTCGACTGGGTAAGTACCACCGCCACACCTATTTCTAGCGTGAAACATTTCTTGTGTTTCGATAGAATGGTGTGGTTGCCGGCACACTTTCACATGAGACAACCATCATAGGCCTCGTGAGTAGCAACGTAACTGTGATTGACTTCAGATGGAACGCATGTTCTATATGAAGTTCATTACAGACGTCCATGGGCGGCAGTGGCCACTTAAGATCAGGTGGACTGCATGCTCGTTTGCTACTTCAATCAGTTAAAAAAAAACTTCATATTTTTTATTGTTCGACAATTCACAAATGAACCGCTATATAGAACATAGGTATGTTAGTATTGTAGGCGGTTTAACCTTGCAGAGTCATCGCCAACAAATATAGGAATGAACTTCGAAATATTTGCTGTGTATGTGAAAGTAATACATCATCTATTCAAATTCTTCTATCAAGGCGACCGCCGTTTCTATTACAGGACATCGATCTACGTGATCGGACTATGAAGTCTGTGGCCCTAAGGACTGCTGTAGGACGAACACTAATAATGTGACCATATTTTTAAATATCTAAAAACAAAATAAAAAATCTATTTTAATATAAATACCTAATATAAAAATTTAGTGACCACCTTTTTTAATGTATCGAAATACATAAAAAATCCAAAACATACAGTAGAAAACTTTAGTCGTAACTTTAATCTAATCAGTTCAAAATTGCTAAATTCCTACCTAAAGTCAGTATAGGCTACAGCTGTGTTAAGTAGAGGAATAGCGGCAACAGCGGCAGTCGGTGGGAAAGTCTGCAATTGTCAGAGTTTTTAACTCTTCCTTAGAGCGAATCCTGGTATAACTAAGGGTCAAACAATTAAGTAAAACCCTAGAAGTGCCGAAATGTCATTGCATTTATGGTGCAAACAAACTCTGGATGCCGTCGTTAATTGAAGTGAAACTTCTTTATCGGGGTTGGAAAAAAATTTAGTGTAACATTTTTTCGTTACGCGCCATCTTTTTCTGTTACGCGCCATCTTTTTTTATTTTTCGTTACGCGTCATCTTTTTCTGTTACGCGCCATCTTTTTCTTATCCCTACCACGCGTGATATTAGATAGATTATTATAGATTAGATTATTAGATAAAGTTTAATAAAAGCCTTTTATTAAACTTTATCTAATTTAACTTTATTTAACCAACTTCTGTAAAGTTGCATAATTATAGTAAATTATTTTTTGAAAAATAACGTCATAAAGAACTTTCACTTCTTACGAGTGTACGCTAGTACACGCACACATTTTTCCTTTTTATATATGTTTATGATTTAAGTAGCAAACAAGCCTGCAGTCCACCTAATGGTAAGTGGTCACTGCCGCTCATGGACACCGGCAAGCCATCTCATATAGAACATAGGTTCTACTTGAAGTCAATCACAGATGCATTGCTACTCCCAAGAACTAAAATCATCGCCTCATAGACAAGTATGCCGGCAATTACACCCTTCCATCGAAGCGCAAGAACTTCTTCACACTTGAAATAAGTGTGGCGGTGGTACCACCCCAGTTGAACTACACTGATTCTACCCTGGTAAGTAATTTAAAGATTTGCTCCTGATTACTAGTGTATGTTTTATGGCCACCCTAGTACCGCGTGTTCGTAATATTGGCCCTTTATCCATACTAATGCGGTTAACGCGGCGTGACATTGATTCCGTGCGATACCGAGCTTGATGTCGGCCGACATTTCATAAAGGATCCCCAAACAGTTATAATGTAACACTTTTTTCATAGTCACAGACATTAGCTATTTGTTTTATATAAGTATCGAAGACATGAACATCGAATCCTGGCCATCATGGTTTCGGTAATAGGTGAAGTGAAGCCTCTTTTCTTAATAGGCAGCCAACCTGATGTTATGTATTATTACCTAATAATTATATAATAGAAATGAGTAAAATCAAGGCACAGGTTTTTTTTTGAATTGAGTTGCAAACGAGCTTGCCATTCATATAATCAGCACTGATGCTCGTGGACATCTTTATCAACTCTATCGTATGAGGACATCGCGTAAGGTTATAAAATGTAGTCGGTATTATAAAATAAATAAATAAACTCCATGTAGAACGGGGGTTCTGCTCAAGCCGACCAGAAATGAGTTGCCACTCTTGAGGACTAAGAGTATCGCCCTATCACTCAGTCGGCATTGTCAGCCGGCATCTATACTCATTCATCATTACGCAAAAGTGCTCGCGCTAGAAATAGTATTGGCTGTAGCATCTCCCCGGTCAAACTATGCTGGTTTTTTTGAAAAACCATAGTTTAGCATATTTAAACAGGGCCTGCTATTTCTTAGCGTAAAGGAACTGATAGACATAAAAGTTAACGTTAACCTCGCGTCCTTCATGTCATCAGACCACTTACCTACTTTCCTTCACGAAATACTTATCGTCATGTTATCACGCTGGCCGTTAGGTTTCCTTATCAGAGTCTTCGTCAAATCGCTACATACCTGGTATAAAACAAAGTCGCTTCCCGCTATCTGTCTCTATGTATACTTTCTCTTGCTAGATCTTTAAAGCTACGCTACGAAATGTAATGCACTTTTGAAGTGAAACTTCTTTAGGCGCATGAGGGTAAAATTTTTACAGATGAAACGTCACGCCGGTATGCAACGGAAGTGTCGGAAAAGAGAGAGAGAGTGATCGAGACCGATTGAGAGAAAAAGTGAGACAGAGCGAACGTCGTATCACGCCTTTTTCCCTTCCTCTTAATCTTGGAAATTTAAAGTTTTAGATTTGTATGAATATAAACAAGATTTATAAATTAGTTCGCCAAAGAAGTTTCACTTCTGACATGTGTACTTTGTACGCACGCATGTTTTTTTAATACATAGAGTGATTCAAGAGGAAGGTTTTTGTGTATAATACAATGACATGCATAATATAGTGCGGAAACACTGATAATTTTAGATTTTTCTAATGTGATGTCGTTTTTCCGCGCTTTCATTGCAAACACTGGCTGAACCCCAAGAGATAGGTACATCCATATTTTCAACTCCCAAGTCCAAGCTTCCTTGCGTTACTTGGACACAGAAAAGAAGAACAAGTGCAAGCAGCCCAAGTACTGGAGAAGGAAGCAATGAAGATGGGTCTTAGGATTTCATAAGTAGGTAGGTACATAATTATTTTAAGAACTTACTGTCAATAATAAATCATGTATTTTGTTATTAATTCAGTTTTAATTTTTCGAGACATTGATTCAAGAAAGGTGCGAAAAGAGCTCTCCTACAAAGCCGGCGATGCATTGGCGACTCCTCTGGTGTTGCGAATGTCCACAGGCGACAGTGACTACATTCCATCAGTTAGACCGTCTGCCTTTGCGGTTAAAGTATAAAAAAGTGAAGCCACTCTTGCGTTTCGTTGGAAGAGTGTAGTTGTCAGCTCACTTTCCTGACCATCTTAGTCCTCGGGAGCCACAACGCATCTGTGATTGACTTCTATGCATCTGTGACGACTTAGCGCGGCTGTGACCACTTATCATCCGGTGAAGTGCATGTTAGTTTGCTATTCCATCGGAAAAAAAAAACAAAAAGTGACTTACTAGGTATTAAGGATTCATAAAGGAACTACATAAATAGCTACCAGCAAATGAACACCTTTCAAATTCTGGATAAATATGATAGATTTAGAAACATTCTAAAATAAACAACTTATAAAAATTTTAAAATGTTATTTATATAATCTTAGAACTTATTCATCGTAATTAAATTTCGAATCCTATTTAATTTATACGAGTAGGTAAATCTAAGGGATTATTGAACATCGCAAGAAATTCAAATAGTTGAAACGCAAACAAAGGGCTCAGTTGGGATTTACAATTAACTAAAACAAACAAGGCCCAAGTCTCCTCCCTACATTCGAACTAGCGTTGCCAGATTTTTTTACTAAGTCGGGATTTGGGAACTTTTTGGGTGAAAAAGCGGGGCTTCATAGTCAAAAGTGCGACAAGTCCTCGCGCTACATAGGTCACTGCGCCTCTCCTTGGTGTAGGAGGACCGGAGGATTTGGCAAGCTTTTTTTGTTTGACAAACTTAACTTCCACTTATATTTACAATTGGAGACCATTTTTTTGCAAAAGTTCGGTCCTTCCCGAAAAGCGCGACTGTATATGACTGTATAAGCTTTTATTTAGGTAACTACTTCAATGTGTACAAGCTCGTATAAAATATATATAAATAATTTGATAAACTAATTACCTGTCAGTGAAACAAACTTCTTGTTTTAATCATTTGTAAGTAAATCCTTTGATGATGTCAAACGGATATCCGTAGAGCAATTTTATCGACTGTATTTTTTGGCAAAAGCGCGCATTCAAAAGAAAGATAAACACGAACGTAACGCAAACAGTCGTAAACAATAAAACTCATGTCCAACACAAACAACGCCGCGATCGATGTTTATAGCATCCATTGTTGATGTAGCTCTCACAATGATGGAATCATCAAAAGTATAAATCGATACGATACAGCCTTGAATTTGTCGCTTGGAAATAAATGGCCAGAAAAAAATCTCTGTACACTCGGCAACAAAATAAAACTACGGTATACTCGGCTGTCGTCAGAGGCTACTAAAAGTTTTGTATTCCGGACGGCTTGAGTTCGAGCCTGAACTACCCAGCCACCTACCTCCAGGAAGAACGAAGGAATCTATGACAGCATGACGTCGTAATAACTGCAAGGTATCCATACCATTAGCTATAAAATACGTTTGCAACGCAAAACGTTGTTACATGGGAGGTACCTTCAACTGTCTAGCAATCATCATCTATCACAGATCATGAGATACAGCTTGGTAATAGACAGCAGTCTTAGTAATAGGATTCCGTTTTGACTTTTTGAAATCGGAAAATAGGTAAGTGGGCGAAAAATAAGTGTTTTCCGTTGTGAATTAATAGTAAGTCTTACTGGTATGCTTTACTAAGTTTTCTGCAACCATTTGTAAAATAAGATAACCAGAGATGTTCAATAATCTTTAACAAAACGTATTGTCTGTGTTAAAAACACAACAATATATGCGACACCAAAAACAATTCACTGCCGCCTAAAATACTGATGAAAGATAACTTGTCTATGGTAGTTTATTTTTTTTTTTGTTATCTCACATAATTTTAAATTATTGATAAGGCCATTTTAACGCATCTTTTTATTATGATGGAAGCATTATCATATATCTTCAGCATAAAAAGCCGTCCAAAAACTCTATAGTATCTTCACAACTTTTCTTTCTCTTAAGTAAGACATTTAAGAGAAAGAAAAGTTGTCCCATAACATGTTTGAAACGTAAATAAAAACTCAAAACAACACTTAAACATTTATTTGTGGCGTTTATATCTAAGCACGTTTCATTTTAAATCTGATAATAATACATATCTTTATTCTTATGATTCTAATAGTGTATTTACTAAAATCAACAGACTTTTCGCTTTATTTTACATCAAGTGTTTGTTTATGTCAGTAACAATAATAAGAAGATAGTTAACAAAAATAATTAAACCTTACTGGACTATTTTAATTAAAGGACAGTAAATTACAAGCTCAAAAATTAAAATTTAGTTTTTCGATATTACAACATAACTTGGTGTTTTATTTATTCTTATTAATAATATAGCATTAAACTTCTACGCAAGTATATATTTTGTATATTCTTATTATATTAGGATTAACGTTACATATTTTGTTATCTACTCATACTTACTGATATACGATTAAATATTTATTTACTTTAAATGTTCCTTCTGATCAGTTTTTCCATTTGTACGGAAGACCCAAATTTTTTGCTCAAAGATTGAAATCCTTTAAAATCTCGGTAAAACCAATTCAGCTTTAAATCAAAACACATTTCAAAACTGATTCTATTTATTTCTATTTAACTACTTTTTCATGCAAATCTTCATAGAAAATCAAGCATTTGTTATGAAACTGATTTTTATGTTTATATGTAAACATAATTTTTTGTCAGGTATACCATCAAAATGTTCAATTATGAAACATAAGAACACTTCACACACACAAAACATATAAATCACAATAACATCAGTTATTCATTACAAAGTAAACAGTAATACTTAAAACTAAATTTAACAACTATTTAACCACAATATACTGCATCGCACTTAGGCTCCATACATAATTAGGGATACATACTTACATTTTTCATATTATAAAACTGCTATTTTCATATTTGTTCTGCTGTCTATTCGAAGTTTTTGCAATATGAATAACATATTGCATATCCATATTGCATTTGGATGTAGCAGTAATTCTAGTGTATAATGAAAATATCAAACATTGAACTTATGAAAAAATACTATCTTAGGAAAATGCATAATCTTATACAGATGTCTTCTAAATAGTTAATTACACAGTCATACTTAAAACGCAACGTTTTAAGAGACGTTTGTTATTTTTTTATTACCTGCAAATTATATTACACATAACACGATAAAAATGTTTGTGATACTATACTTTTGTTCACTTTTTACTCGAAAACGATAAGAATTTAGTATGTTAGTGTATGCAGAAATTTATCAACCGATTTCCCAAAGGAAAGGTTATTTTTGTCACGTATATTTTTTTAATCAATAGTTCGAACCTCCTTGGCTTAGCTTTTGCGGTGTGATAATAGTATGTCAATCGATAACGTGATTACAAAAAGTGTATTATCATATTATGGGTATAAGTGATACTTTCTAAAAAATCGCGGTCAAGGCCGTAAAAATCGCTTCGTTAACCAAACACATTTTATCACTAGCCGTCAAAATGAGAGTTTCAAAATAGCATACTTATATGGTCCCATATAAAAAGCTTACAATGCTCAGAATATGTCTAAAAGGGTACATAAAAATGTGCAAATTAGTCCCAAAATATGATATGCAGATAATAAAAAAACTCAATATATATTAATAAAAAATACATGAATGGTGGTGAATTAATATGCAAGATCCCAATAAAACATGTCATTATTATGATGTCGACTGATACTGAAGCATAATACAAATTATATATACTACTCTTATATAAATAAAAGATGAGAGAATTTGAACGCTGCGCTCAGTGCCGCACAGTACGGCGAATTATTTTAATGCGAAGAATGGAATAAATTTAACTGTAAAAATAAAATTGAAATTTCGATGGTGATTATCGTCTGCACCAAAACAACAGAGAAGTTTCGCGTGCCTCATTATAGTTATGTCTTCTCGTCGCATTAAGAAATCATTGCAGTACGTACGAGCAGTGAGCGCACGCTATTTGTATAATTTGTTACCCTATGATAAGGACCTGTCAGTCAATTAATGGACCTCGGATCTACACTCAAAAACGTCCGTACTACAAAAGGAAATAAGTACTATGATGCACCAGTCCCTTATCAACATCAATATACAGAGGCATTCTTACTAAAATTGTTCGCAAAACTCAACAATGTTCATTAGATCAATTGCTATTGTTGACACAAACATCCATGGGACGATAGATCTACTGTACACACTCAGTTCTCACAGAATGACAAAGACGAATCAGTGTCACTGACCAAATCAGGGCCGTCTTAGATTATGCTGGGGCCCCGAATTCGTGCGTGGGCACACACGAATTCGGAGCTCTTTTGGAATGTAAAAAAAAGTATGATGTACATTCCAAAAGGGCCCCTACTACTTTCTTGAAACGAGAAAAATGTAATGCGCCCGACCATATTTTCATATTAAATGTGAGAAAAATTGTCGGGGCCCTTCGGGGCCCTCGGCGCTGGCCCCTAGTGCCCATATGCTAAAGACGACATTGGACTAAGTGCGCAATGGTACACTTCAAAAACCTTTGTCAAGGTTTTTAGATTCCAAACACATTTTCGTTATAAAAACAAGAAATACTTGATATTATTGACAGGACTTTATTTTTCGAACAAATCGGAACGGTCCGTGCCTTGGACCCAGAGCTCCATTTCGAGAAGCCAAATTGTACTCGTATATGAATGAAATTTATGTACAACAAATTATAATGGGATATCAGCACCAATATATCGTAAATTCCTAATGAAGTGCTAATTGCAAACCGTATTGTGACATGCAATATTTGTGATTAGAATGATTTGATCTATATACCATGAATACTCTACTCCATAATATAAATTGTCAAGAAGAATTGTAAGAGCGAATTATTCAGTCGAAATTGTTTACCATATAGGAAACAGTCAAATACTTATAAGTAATTATAACTTTTGAAAGTTAATATTGAATATAAGTTTATTATGATAGTCTACTGTGATATAAGTTTCTAGAGCGTTTATATTTATCGCTCTTTGCGTGAAATTAAAACTTTATCAATTTAACAATCATCACATTTTAATGTCGTAAAGCAGTGTTCAAACATTTGTGTTTCAAAAAGAAGACATAAATAATGCTACAATGTAGTCCTCAGTTAGAACAACACATATCAGACTGACCAAACTGAGTTACTTCAAATTTCAGGTTCAGTTGATTGAATATTTAAGATAGATGTCACATTGAGTGATGTTTCTGTGTAAAATTTAGTACAGAAAAAACACAATATCTAGTAGTGAGAGCCAATTATTCCTAACATGCAATTACCTGAGAAATCAAAAGGCACCATGTATATACGCCTTACCACACTATGGTACTAAGTTTTTTTTTTATCAAGTGATGGTTGAAGCATGCAGTACAACTGATAGTAAGTGATTTCTGTCGCCCATATAGGTACTGCTGTAACTTCATATACAACAGAGGTTCTAAAAGTTAATTACAGATGCATTGCTATTGCGAGGACTAAAGTGGTTCTACCACCTGGTACCAATGTAGTTCGACAAGTGCTAACATGTTGAAGTACACTTCTGTAAAGAATATAGATTGATTAAATTTTTCTTTACCTTTACGATTTGTCGATACACATCACACCAGACAATGTAACATCAAATTACATGACATCTCATCACTTCTCTTACATTATGTTGAGTCTAAATTTGTTGCTGGTACAAGGCCATAAGTGGTATTAAAGTCACGCTTCTCAGTTGAAGATTAAAGTCCAAGATTAAATAGTTTTACCTGGAAATTCCGTCCTTAAATCGACTAACAATAAACTACTAACAGTATATTACGAATATATACGATTAAATGGAGAAGTTTGATCAATTTACGAAACATAAAGAAGCATATACAGTAGAGTGGCTGAATATGGAACGGTTGAAATTTCTTAAATTCATCACATTTGTGGCAGGAACTCGATGGGTGTCGCGAACTTGAAGTCCTCAGGGAACAGCTTGGAAGCAAATGGGTACATGAGTTTGTAGGATTGTCTGATGGTGACGTCAGCCACTCCGGCAATGTCGCCAATGTCCTTTTGACTTCGCTTGTCTTCAGATGCCTGGAATTGAATGTTGAAAGTATTCTATACATTGAAATAATTGGGAATATCTTTTAGGATTTTGTGGAATGTAACAGAATATTAGGAGACTCTCATCAATGCCAAAAAACGTAAAAATTAAAACTAGTTCATAATCTATTTATATATTGATTCTGTAATTCATAAAATTAATTTAAATGATATCTACTTATTTACTAAAAACATGATATTGTGTGAATTAAACTAAAAACTTAACCTTCCTTCTACATGATTCTTCATAATTACTTCCAAAAGTTTTTTATTTTTTTTAAACACAAAAGTACGGCAAAGATAATACAGGTATTTCTGCTGTACTTTTTGGTTTTAGGTCTGTCTGTCCAAGTATAAATGCCTCATTTGATTTGTATACCAATTACATTATTAGTATGTGTACCTATCTTTGTTTCAGCATAGGTAGGTACACATACAGCATAGGTACATACAGAAAACACTGGCATATTTTAATTTCTAATATATAATATTATACTGACTTGTGAAGCCATGTAGATAGCTGCAGCTGCCACAGATATGGGGCTTCTTCCGGAAACAATGTCCAATTCGCCAGCCTTCCTGGCTATGTGTGTCGCAGCCCTTTGCACACTGTTGGGCAGTCCAAGGTTCGAGCAGAACCGAGACATGAAATCAGCTGTTGTTATGAGATCAACAGAGGTCTCCAAAGCCTTGAGGATCAGCTTGAAACACCTGCCAATCTCTTTCTTACTGATCTTGCTGACTGCACAGATCTCCTTGAAGGTACGCGGCACGCCTTCCTGGCGACACGCGATGTAGAGACATGCTGAGGCGATAGCGTCGTTCGCTCTGCCTTTCAAGTTTTTGCCATCATGCACCTGTAATTGCGTGGACAAAATATGAATCACCTGGCAGTAGTCACCTAACTGGTCTAATATACTGGTTTAGAGTATGAGAGAAGAAAGCATTATTTATCTCATTGCCAACTACAATTACTTAAATAAATAATGTTGTATGGGGACAAATATAGTAAACACCCCAAATACAGAAGACGACTTGAGTGGTGGAGCGGTTACCATACCGGTCTGACGCGCTATGGGTCCCGGGTTCAATTCCCGGCCAGACATGTATCTGAATGATGAGTTTAGATTTTTGTTCTAGGTCTGGGTGTTTATGTATATGTCTTGGGTGTGTCCATGATACCCACGACACAGGAAAAAATTCTATTGTGTGGCCATAGGTGTAGAAAGCGTGTTTAAGCACATCCAGTATCCTCACCCATCCAACTTGAATACAAAAACTGGTTCATGCTAGAAATTCTGGTTCTACCTATATACATATGCCTTTTTTTTTTGTTTTCGAGGGGAAAACCTTCCAAAGGTACCCGACGCCGTGGGAGCGACGCAGGGTTACGACTTCAACCGGAATCCTCCGAGCGCCCTGCCCCATCGGGCTCCTCCCAGATGGGCGACTGGGCCCACCGCTCCGTCTAGTCTTTACGACGGTATGCAACCCCGGAAGCCCCTTTTAGTCGCCTCTTACGACAGGCAGGGGATACCGTAGCCCTATTCTGACCCCGAGGCTACAGGGACATATACATATGCCTTAAATAGTTCATTCACTGATGTTCTTGTAACATTGTAAATAACTAAATAGATAAAACATTACCTGTTTGAACAAATTGTTAGCTCTGTCAATGATAGTTTTGGGAAGGTTGATGCGGTCAGCCATTGTGTTAATTTCTCGGAATGCATTAATAAGAGCTCTATCAGTACTGCTGATATTTCTTCTGTTCTGATACTTGGAGACACCAAAGCTGTCAAAGGAGGCATCCCCCCTGCCAGGTCCAATAATGGTGGAAAGATCTCCACCAGAAAGCAATGGGTTTTCTGGCCCACCCACACGGGATGGGTCCACTCCGGATTTCTCATTGCTAAATGTACGCCACTCTGAACCTACATCGATGACTCTGAAAATAGAAAGTAAATAGTATTTTAAGCGTCCTACACTACAAATAACCCACATCACATATTTAATTATTATACCTGACTATGGCAAATCAAAGGCTTTTTACCCAAATAAGTGTAAAATTATAATTTTACCTAAATTATTTTATCCATGAAATGTTTGTAAATAAGTGTAACAAGCTATTTCTAAGTATAGCTATTGCTTAATGAGGAAACTGTTGTTGTCTACCAATACCATAATACCTTATTACTAAGGTGTTATCCATCAATTGCCTCATACATAATAAATGTAAATTATGTTTATTTCTATTATTTATAAGAAAATCCACAGATCTTACACAGTACTATTGGTCAAAGAATGGAAATCTACGAAACGTCAAGTTTATTATGTTACGGCAAGACAATTGCAAGACGTGCAGCCTTCGACCTGCTTAGCGTTATGTCCAATGTTTCGCAAATAGTGATGTATTGAAATTTGTACCTGTCGCCGACCACGAGACCGCATTCGGAACATATCATGTCCCCAGCCCTGTAGTCCTCGATAAGCGGCGCGTCGGGGTGAGCATAGCACACCACTTTATTCGCCTCCGATCTAAAACCACAAAGGAAAGTGTATCAAAACTTCCCAGTAGAAATCCATCGGGCCACCGCGAGACCGCAACACTTATAATCACCATATCACCAACTTACGTAAAACTATATCACTTAACAACATTATTCGGCTGAACAACAAACAATTATCTGCATTAGAAACGAAACAGCAATAAAAATAAATCAGAAAAACAGACCTCGACGTGCTCGCCATGATTGTCAAGTCGCATAGATAATAGAATGTATACGAATAATAAACAAACGCTATTATTTTTTAAATGATTGTAGCTTTGCGTGAACATTTGGATTTTGGTCAGTCCAGGCAATATCACTTAAAAGTAACTATCAACTAAAACAAAATGAATAACAATAAATAACTATCTATTTAATGTCAAAAGAATTTTAAATGTAGTACATTATTAACCTGTTTATTTAGAAATAAGCTATGCCCCGTAGGTTTGTGCATATGTCTACTAGATGGCGCTACATATCTCAAAATTATTAAAAATCTTCTTCTATGTATTGACCTTTTAAGTTTCAAATTATTTTAAGTACTAGCAGGGAATATTACAATACGCCTATTGCAATACTAGTAGTCTAGTATAATATATCCAAAAGTAGTATGTGATATTCAATTACCCGCTTTCCATCGGAATTTGTAGCTTTTTTTTTATTCTCGAGGGGGAAACCTTTAAAAGGTACCCCACACCGTGGGAGCGACACAGGGTTATGTGGGATTTTTACCGCACTAAAAGGTGGCAATCCTCCCGGGATCTCCAAGGAACGCAACCGGAATCCTCTGAGCGCATTGCCCCATCGGGCTACTCCCAGATGGGCGGCTGAGCCCACCGCTACGTCTACGGAATTTGTAGCTAGACATTCATAATCACATTCTGTTGTTAAATTAAGCCACACATATTTCTTTTGAGACTTATGTAACATAAAGATAGTTAAGATTATCGGATAATATTTAAAACGATTACGTTATAAATTATATATTTCTGGTTTCAGATGCTTACCTAACTGTTAATCTCATGTAATTTTTGTAGGTAATTACTTAAAATATGAAGATATACATAATTAAATATACCTATACCTATATGATATGACCTTCGCACACTACCTTGGAAAACATTAAGTAGGTAGGTTCCCAAGGCAATACCCTTTTTATGCATTATTGATCTAAACGGGTAATGTATCCGCTAACAAACATTCACTAATGACCTAACAAACACCTAATTATGGACTAATCCGGCCACCCAGCCAAAGATTGGCGAAGATTTCGTGTTCAGTAAGGAGGGCAGTGGGTCATTCGTTACCTACAGCGCTAAAGATTTGAACTTCTTACAAAAACTAGCTAAGTATTTTATTTGACAACATAAGTGACTCAATTCCCTGCTATATGCACAGAGAATACTGAGTTTGATCCCGTTCTAGGCAAAGAAACAATTTAGAAGTTTATATTACTTGCTAGGTGTTTCTTCGCTTCTGTTACTATGTGTTCACGACCCTCACGAATCCTAATACACAGCGAGTCATAGCGTAAAATATGAGTGCATTTTTTTTAACCTCCATAAATATTATATACATAAACACGTAGTAACAATAAGAAATGAACAACAGTATCAAATACGTACATAGATCTGATATGATGGTAATATTTTATTTATGTTTTCTTAAAAACATTTACTTATTTCGGTAAAAACTCAAATTTCCATACAGCCAGAAGTACCTACCTATTATCGTACTCCTATCTTACCTATCTTAATCTATTTCGATAACATCATATACCTACTTTATATTCATACACATAAGGAAGATAAACATTTAAATTTATTATCCTGTGTATAATATACTTTACTATTGATATCATTAAATTATATAGAAGTAACAAAGGAGCAGGATATAACTATCAACCGCCATTGTTTTCGTACTTGAGCGGTTTAGTCTGCAGTATTGTAAAGGTGATAAAACACTGTTCCTACCATGTTTCAAAGCACAAATAGGTACAAAGATGACTTAAGTTTTGTCTGAAGGGGATCTAAGACTACCACTTTTTTAACTATTAATATTTTTGGTATAGTACAAGGCAGAAAGAAAAAGTACAAATTTTCAAAATACATTACAATTTATTTTTATCTATTTTTGGGGTTCAAGGTAACTTCTAGGATGATGCGTCAAAAAAGATACGTCGGACTAAAAAAAGATAGAAATCTAGATAAAATGTTTGAGATAGAATGATAGAATCGATTGATAGATAGAATGTTTGCTTCACACAAAACAGCTTACGAGTAATCATTTTTGTTATTTTTCTCAAAAGTAGGTATTAAGTACCTACAAGTAGCAAGTCTGGCAAACCTGGTCCTAAGGGGTAACAATACGTCTGGAATCATCTCGGTGAAAATTTGTAGTTGGTTATAGGTGACCACGATCAACAGTGACTACTCACCGTCAGGGCGGCTGTATGAAGGTCTATGGACTGTATGCACTTGGAAGTGGTAGAACCAGGGTAGTTCGACCACGAAGTACCACCGCCACACCTATATCTAGCGTGAAGCATTTTGGTGGGTTGCCGGCACACTTTTATATGAGGCGACCATCATAGTCCTCGAGAGTAGCAACGCACCTGTGATTGACTTCTGATAGAACCTATGTTCTATTTGAAGTTGCTTACAGGTGTCCATGGATGGCAGTGATCTCTTAACATCGGGTGGACTCCATGCTCGTTTGCTATTTCAAATATATACAAAAAATGCTTTTTTGCTTCCGTGTTATACACAAAGCAAATAAGCATTTTTACTTAATTTTCTGGTAACCAATATTATAAAGAAAAGGAATAAAACCCCAGTACAAGGATGTTCATATTAAAAATTTATTGCCTACTACGTTCTTACATATTTATGTTAATTTAAGATATCCACGAGTGTAGAGCTCACATGCGAAATATTTACGTGCCGAATACATTTTAACAAGTCTATGCTATTTAAATATAGCTAATTAATGAAATAAGTACCTACAAGCCATATCCGCATGTTGAGAACAATTAACACCTAAGAAATCACGTTCCCAGGCGACAGAAAACTCGATAAAGCAAACAATTAACAAAGAAGATCGATCACGTTTCGTTTCACGGACTGTTTACATCAGCAAAAACAAAATGAGAAGTAAACAAACACTTAGAGTTTCCACTTACCGATCCGATATCGGTCGGCAAACTATGTTGTTATTGGCGTGAATTTTATTTATTTTTTGTAACTCTAAGGCTGAAGCTGGGAATGCTCACGCCACCCACGTGGTGTTTACTAATCGCAGGGGCAAGCTACACGCATATCAATGATACGGGACCCCGGATTTCATGGCCCCCGGACAACACGTCTTGGAGGGCGGCAAATTTGAAAATCTTTTTAGGTTGCCTATGCGGCCTAGTACTGGCGACCTTATTTTTGGTCGTCAATTTGCGTGGATATAAGTAGGTGTCGTAGGGACTGTTTCATTTGCGCCGAATAAGTTTACAACTCGGTGGACGGCAATCTTTACCCTTCCTCTGGGCCCCCAACTATTGTTGATACAGGGCCCCTTGAAGGCACGCTACGACACTGAGTAGTCCGTACAGCTTATGATCATCTGTAACTTCATATAAAACAAGGGTTTTTATCTGAAGTCAATCACGGATGCATTGCTACTCTCGAGGACTAATAATTAAAGACAATAACACACCCAACCATATTCCTAGTCACTTAGATATCTGTCTTACCAGGAGTCGAACTCGGTACCCACTGCATGTCATACCGACACGATGATCGCTCCGCTACGCGGTTCGTTTGTGACGTACTATCTAATAATAATATGCGATACACTATCAAAATTGAAAACTATAATCGAAATTGCTACAAATACCGGATAAGATAAAGCGGAAAAGTCCTCCATGGCCTCTGTCGGAAGTAGCTGGCCACACGTGTAGCAAATTAGCATACAGTACCTAGTATAGAAATGTTGCATATCCGAGACAAATAACATTGAAAACACGTTGTTCAATTGCTAGCGTTACCTATTGTTTCATACATCCATAAGTCAAGCCTAGACAGTCTTTCTTTCAAGGACGTCGCCAGTCGTTGACTTAAGGGTAGTTCATATGACGCGACGGTTTATGTATTTTTTGAGGAAAGGGGTAGCCTTTAAACTGCGCCACACGAATATTATTATTGCCAACCGAATCTATGCCTGCTTTATGCATCCTCTATCACTTTTGTCAAACGAATTTGTAGGTAGGTACTCCACCTACTAATAAGTGGGGACTATCGTTCTTAAAAATTAGCTACCAAAAGGTTGCCAACAGGATTCTAGTCTTGGCTGAGATCGTCCACAGATACGTTACTCTTGAAGATTAAATTGGAATGACAGGAAATATCTACTTTGCCACACCCTTTAATCTAGAACACGTCAGCGCTTAGAACTATTAAAGCAAAAATAGGTGTGGCGGTATTGGCACCCAAGTCATACGACAGGCAGATCTATTTATCTAGATTCTAGGCTATTGCGGAAACACTAGTCGTGGAAAGCAGGTAGCATGTGAGGAAAATTAGCATACAGTTGCTCACGTACGCAGCAGATAAGCGACTCGTAAATTTGCAGTGACATGATAAATATGTATTTGATATCATACCGCTTTTGGGGACAGTGATTTTGATAAAGATAATGCTTGTTGGCTACGGTTGAGCTCGTTCGGTTCGAGTGTGGTATGTTAATAATGATATATGTATTTATACTTATCTTTTTGATATTTTTGCTGGTTTTCCCGGTCTTAGCGTATTATTATTGTCTTAGCTTAAAGGGTATTAGTCAGTATACCTTTACAGTCTTACAAATGGGATGCGAAAAATACCTCAGTAAAACTAACTGACATGGATGTTTTTTACGTCATAATCTATTTTATCAAGGGTAATTAAAATTAAACGCGGGTTAAACGGCGTGCAAATGTAGGTCTTGCAAAAAAACAGTTATAATTGACAAAAATGTCAAGCAAAAATGGTACAAATGTGATAAATTCAATTTGTTTAAATAATATAAACACTGAACTCGTAATTTTGCTTATCAGCTTGTTAAGGTATACCTACTTTACGTGTTCGACGTCTTTCGTGAGTTTTCTGTCGGTTTAAGAATTAATTTTGTTAATTTAATTATCCAAATAATATAGATATACTGTTTTTTTGCTCCCACAGTGATTAATATTTGTTTACCAATTATATTTTCCACCCTAAATAAAAAACGCCAACAATCAAAGTTATTCTGAACAGGGAACCGAAATGTAGGACACGTCCACGATATAAACTTACCGATATCCTATTAAACTTATATCTTAAAAAAATCATGGCGTTTATGTACTATTTATTTGTTACTTTTTGTACTCCATTTTGTACCTACTCCACAACATTACAATAATCACTCATTCAAGTATAGTACAGTACATAGGACTACTTATTTAAAAATATAATTTAGATAATCTAACAGCCCTGAGATCGGAATGAAAAGCAACAGAGTAGAGTTATATAACATCGAAATTATTTCCTTATCATTAACAGTCGGGCTGGCATATGAATCAGTGTTATCACTAATGAAACACGTATGCTAATTTGAAAATATTCCCCTCATGTTTATTTGGACCTGTGTACCTACCGATATGACGCGAAATATCACGAAAATGTATGAATCATATGATTTCACGTGACTAAGTATAAATTTCTAAATTTCTTTAGTGAGTTACGACACTACGATATCTTGAAACAAAGCATATGAACAACTTACGAATGATTGTTCACGGCCTTTATATAACATTAAAAATATTCATTATATTGCTCATTTGTGTGTATAATTCAAATATTTAACAGAGATGATTTATATTTATATCGTACATTGACTTTGTTTCTATAAAAAAACAGTTACAATCTATTCAGGATGACAAACACACTGGTGTTTACATCACCATAAACATACACTTTTTTACCGAACTTGGTTAGTACTCACTACACGGTTATTTCTACTGAACCGTAAACAGGATTACATTACAACCTCAAGTCTACCACGGATGGGTTGCTACTCCTAAGCAATAAGAACATCTTTTGTAAGCTTCCGCCTTACTACTTTAGTAATTATGGCAATGCCACACAGTTATAAAGCAGGATTAGGTGTGACAGTGCCGTCACCGTCGAACGAGTTTTGGTAATTAGTTCCTTAAATTGCAAGATACATATAACGAGACACAATCTCCATTAAGCGCTGATTGGTTCTTGTTTGACTGGGTCTGGTAAGAGTGATATAGGCACTTATCCAAGCTCGAACTGTCCAACCAGGCGATCCCGGGATGGACGGCGGTATGCGTGGTCGCATGTCGGTGTAGAGACCAGACGAGCGGTGAGCCCAGCCGCTCATCTGGGAGTAGCAACGCGCTCAGAGGACTCCGGTTGCGGACTCATTTGGAGATCCCGGAGTCCTCTTTGTAGCGCCGAGGACGGTCACCGGGTGGGTTTAAGTGCGGTTAAAATCCCACATAATCCTGCGTCGCTCACACGACGACGGGTACCTTTTGAAGGTTTTTGCCCTCGAGAAAAAAAAAGTGTAGTAACACATCTGTGGCCAACCTCAGGTAACTCTTTATTTTATCTGCGGTTGATTACAGATGTCTTAGAGCAACAGTGGGTAGGTACTTAGCATCATTTGGACTGCATGATCTTTTAGTTTCTTCTACTTAGGTATTGAAAAAAATATTGCTTCACACCATTTGTCAATTACTCATGAAACATGAGGATTACTCAGATGTTGCTATCATTGGTAATCGTACTATGCGGAAGTCCCCATGTAACATGAGTCAAGCGAGAGGCGCCGGCGGCTTCAAGAAGTCATGAGTAACGCTATCGCTAGCCAATCACTCTTTATCAGCAATATCAGCTGTTTATGTTTACTGTGTACGTGTGTCACATTTCCAGTGTGAAATATAATAGGTGGTTTACATATTCGGTTATAGAACCATATGCATATACAGCTTTGTTAAGGGGGAGGCTTTACAGCGGCAATCAGCGAATACGAAGAAGTAGGCTAGCGTCTGATTTTTTTTAATACTTTAGGGGTAGGAGGAATAAATGGACTCTAACATTTGCTTACAATAGAATGGAAGAAGGTTGAAATGGTTTTTGTTTTCTTGTCGATGTTTGGAGCTCCGGGCCACCTAAGCCACCTCGCCTTATATTCGACTATGCATAGAATCATTTTGATTGGTGGTTGCCGGCACACTTTCACATGAGGCGACCATCATAGTCCTCGGAAGTAGCAACGCATCTGTGATTGACTACATACTCGTTTGCTACTTCTGTCAGAAAAAAAAAATCTTGTAAAGGCCTCTGATATATTAAGAAATTGTATGTGTTTTACAATGAACCTATTATTTGTTTAAACTGTGCAGCAAATAGATGAACATATTTTATGTATACTTTTTTTCCTCCACGCTGCTTCAGTGCAGATCTGCAAAAGCAATCATGTAATTCAAAGACCTCATAATGCATGCGACGTCTTTATCCTATGAGTTAAACATACCTACCTCAAAACTTTATAGATCGGTTGAAAATAATCGAAATCTACACAAGTCTTCAACCGAACAATAATAAGTCCTTCTACCTATACATATGTACATTTTTATTTGCGTCACAATGAATATATTATTATCAGTATTATCATAATCATAATTCATAATTTACATCGTTGTAAATACTATTGCACTAAAAATCACCTTCTGAAAAATAAGTACTCGAATAATTCTGTAGGCTGATAATTGTCGTTAACCTATTATTGTTCCAGCTGGGTACGGGCACAGAATTAATATCATAGATATTTGTACCGTGGTACGGGTCTTCTCTCAGAATGAGATTTTTAGATTATAGTCCACCGGTTGACTAAGAGAGAATTGGTAGATTTCACATCCCTTTATGAACTATTTTTAAAAAAATTTAGGGTGTGTAGGTTTCTACACAACGTTTTCCTTACCGTAAGTTATAACTACTCTCTTACACGCTTAATTTTTTTTAGAAAATTCAGTGCTGCGTGCCTGGGTTCGAATTCGACTAAAACTGCTCTAATTGGTTATTAAGTATAATCTTGTATTTTGTTTGTTTTTCCTTTTATTTGTGCCGGGGCTAAGCCAATGTTATCCAAATGTTCAACAATACTTATGAGCGTAAGTAAAACTACTTGTTCATACCTTTAATGCCTTATAAGCATTTGTTAACTAGGTAAGTCCCGTAGTCCCTGTAGTTTCGGGATTAGAATAAGGCCACGATATCCCCTGCCAATCGTAAGAGGCGACTAAAAGCGACAAAAGTGGGAGTTCGAAGTTATATAGTTCAAGCGACCGCGGGAAATACGGCGGTATGTGTGGTCGCATACCGTCGTAAACACTATAAGGTACGGTGGATTCAGCCGTGAGCCCGAAGGGGCAACGCGCTCAGAGGTCGGAAATTCCAAAAAAATCCGGCGTTCCGTTGGAAATCCCGAAGTTCTTTGCGTAGCGCTGAGGACCTTCAACGAGAGATTTTAGTGCGGGAAAAACTCCACATCCGGCGTTCCTCTCAAGACGTCAGGTACCTTTTGATGATTTCCCCTTCGAATTCTAAAAAATACAAAAATGTCAGTCCCATAGCTGCGCAATGAGCCGCAGCCACGTCCACTACGGAAATGAGTATAACCTACCACTTTAGGTTATAAACTATGTCTGTGCAAAATTTCAGAGAAATCCGACCGGTAGTTTTTGCATGATATAAAACACATATACATCCTCACAATTGTTGCATTTTTACCTAATATTAATAAGATAACATCTACTTATCAACATATTTATATAATACGTGTTTATCTGCATTAATCTTGAAAAATTTTGGCCCCTTTCTAAGATTGTTTACTGATTGAAAGATTATTAAAATGATTAAAGATATAAGCGCTTATCACATATTTTTGGTGACGGGTGGAGATTTTAAAGATGGTGGTTCAGTTTTATTATATTATGATTATATTATTTCAAGGTGGTAGAACCAGTGTAGTTCGAACGGGGGGTACCACCGCCACACGTAGGTATCATAGGTATCTAGCGTGAAGCGTTTCTTCCGTTTCAATAGAAGGGTGTGGTTGCCGGCACATTTTCACATGAGGCGACCATCATAGACCTCGGTAGTAGCAACGCACCTGTGATTGACTTCAGATGGAACCCATGTTGTTGAAGTTGATCACAGATGTCCATGAGCGGCAGTGACCACTTAAAAGGTGGACTACATGCTCGTTTGCTACTTCAGTGAGATAAAAAAATTAAAGTTCGATTCCTAAAACACTACAAATTAACCTATTTCTGCCCAATAACAGTATCAAGCGCTGCTGTGAAGTGTGAGAGGTGTGGTAAAAGAGACATTCTTATCACATTCGTCCGAAATAGCAACGTATTTGTGGCAAACTTCAGGTAAGACTATTATCTTATCTGTGGTTGATTAAAAATATCCATGGGTGGCAGTGTTCAATAACAAAGTGGAACGTCTGTACTTCTATATAATAAAATGTCTTGTTAGTCAAGAAAGCTGTATGTCACAACATCACATCTGTTTATTATAAAAAAACATCAATAATCTAGAATTTTTAGGTTTATAATGTACAAATGTTGGATTCAGAGGGCACAGGACCGGTTGGAGTGGCGTCATTTAGGGGAGGCCTTTGTCCAGCAGTGGACCTCAAAGGGCTGATGGATGGATCGATGGATGAATGTACAAATATACGTTTGGATAATGGATAAGATGTTTTCCTCAAATACATGTATTTTTATGACAGAACGTAAAAATGAATAAAAAAAACCTACGTAATACGTTTTTTTTCATTCTTTACACATAGGCAATAATATTCTAAAAACGTTTACCTACTGTGATCTATCTGCGTATCAAAGATCGTAAATATTTATAATGTTAGAGGAATTTTTAAAAATATTTTCCTACTATAGACGAATTACGCCTATTAACATAATTTTAATTTACTTTTTATGATAATTTATGTCCTAGGGAAACTGAGCACAATAGTTATGATCTATAAATTGTAAACTTAAGTTCCCCTATTACACTTAATATATTATCAGAACTTTACGAAGTACATCATAACTTAAGAATGTAAATAAAATAGTCGTTTTTGCTCCTTTTTCACAGGACGTACAAGAAAATAATCAATCAAAATGAGGTGTGGTTTAGCATAAAGAAAATTGGATTGTTTGACCAATGTTTCGACGGGCCCCTAGAACAAAATCGTATGTGAAAAATTACCAATTTGCAGTGTGAAGCCTACAAGTTTTGTAGAAATACAAACATTGATTACTTACGGCAGAAAAGACGATCTATGGAAAATCATTGTAATAGTTATTTAGGAACATAGTTTATTAGAATCAACAACTTCATACTGTAAATTGGTAATTTTTCATATACGATTTTGTTCTAGGATCCCGTCGGTTTGTAAGCATTGGGTAACCGAGGAGCATGAAGCAAGCCCTTCCCTTCCCTTCAGAAGTTCAAACACTTAGCACTGAGCATTAAACAAATTCATATGCACGTTCTTATAAGCCCAGGAAATATCTCAAGTTGTTACAAAATTCGCTGAAATTCACTGAACGAAAGAAGAAAATCATTTGTGACCCTAAACACCCACGGGTTTGTGTTGTACTACATGTATCTATCCTTAGAAGCGTCTCACACTTAATACCCTCTAATCTGGAGTAAACGTGAGGCACTTAGAATTTTTATCCGATTGTAATTACTTTAAATGAGTTTGCAGTCCATCTGTTGGTGAGTGGTCACTACCGCATAGGCATATCTTTGCAGATGTCGCTTAAGCAATTTCATATAAAACAGGCCTTCTATCTGAAATCAATCAAAGATGCCTTGCTACTTCCGAGGAATGAGATAGTCGCCTCACATAAAAGTAGGCCGGTAACCACACCGTCCACACCCTTCCACCAAAACGCAAGAACTGCTTCACATTAAAAATAAGTGTGGGGGTGATGCTCTCCCGGTCTAACTACACTGATTCTGAAAATAGATGCCAGTAAGTCCTCGGAAAATGTGATATATCATCTTTATTTGAGTAAACAAGGAAACAGGAAAGGTACGTAAAGCAAGAATATCATTTCATTATAAACGGAGTGTTGTTTACATCGCGCTATATACGCGCTGATTCATCTGCGTAATACGTTTTCCTTACGACCTCGTGGTTAAATGCCAATGAATAAGGAAGTGAATGTGTTGAAAGTTATACTTTACCTGTGTCATAATAATATATATCAACTGAACAAACATTAGTATTGAGGGTGCATCATCTGCGTGGGCGTTCATAATATTCATGTCGTAAGTTACAGTTCAATGGCTTTCCGGTTTCCTTCGTATGAGATCCTGACTGGATAAGGTTGGTATATTATAAATATTATCAAGGTGGTAGAACCAGTGTACTTCAACCGGGGAAGTACCACCACCATACCTATTTCTAGCGTGAAGCATTTCTTGCGTTTCGATGGAAGGGTGTTATTACCAACACACTTTCACATGAGGCGACCATCATAGTCCTCGGGAATAGCAACGCATCTGTGATTGACTTCAGATGGAACCTATGTTCTGTATGTAGTTGATTACAGATGTCCATGGGGGCAGTGGCGCCTTACCATCAGGTGGACTGCATGCTCGTTTGCTACTTCAGTCAGATATAAAAAACATATATATAAAAAAAGAATATATGACACTTCATATTCATCCAGCATCCAATAGTCGAAAGTCCACTGCTGCATGAAGAGTTCTCCTATAATGACTACCGTAGTCAGTTTGGCTGTACGGATTGATGACTGTTAAAATATATTTTTATTGATATATGAGATGACGCTACCACACATGAATCGCGTTATCGATTTTTTCTTTAAATCATGCATAAACAACAATTCTAATTTAAGGCTGTCGAGCACGGCGGCCTCCAATCATGATCACCTCATTCGGCGGAAGATCTCCGATTTAGCAAACTTTATTGTTGAAAATGCTTTAGAAGAAATATATAATTTTGCTTTTACTCTTGTGTGCCTGGTGATATGCGTGATCTATCGCAAACGAAATAAAGTGTTCGGAAAGATTTGAGTCATCGTATCAAATCGCGGTCACATGATGCAACATCTATCTTACAGAGATATATTTTACGTACGGAGAAACGGAGAACAACGAAAAAATATGTACTCGTTTCTTGAGAATCAATTCACTTCAATCAAAAACATGTCATTTTTGTATGCCTTAGAAGTGGCATACAAAAATGTAGTCCGTTTTATATTCAATGCAGTCATTGCAAGGCTGCAGTGAGTGCAGGGATGTAGGCACAGACACCTGTAATCATCCCTACATAAGCTAAGTTAGAATACTAACTCTAGGACGATCACAGATATTTGTTGCCCCTGAGGAATACCCCCTTACCACACCTTTCCAACCAGGTTATAGCAGTGCTTACGAGTATATTACACATTGCTATTATTAGACAGACATAGCTGGTGATGTCTTCTGGGTCTACCACTTATCTACCAATTTACATTATGTTCAATATTATAATCAAAGTTCTATCTTGTACTATCTCCAATGAGCTGTTTTAATATTTCTCATTATAAGAAGCCTTTGCTAAGTAGGAAACATTACTTTCTAATGCTTTATCTTGATTTACTTTACGCTGCCATTACATGTAACAAAGTTAACTAGGCTTTTAAAATTAAAGAGTTTATTGGCTATAAAAGTTATAGTAATAAAATACTTAATTTGCAGTATAATTTTAAGGCTAAATAGTTACTGCCCATGACACCGCGGACAGGTTTAATGCTATGCTAAAAGTTCATGTTAACCGTCTTCGTAAAATGCCTGTTGCCACGAGCATTTGCCCATAGTTATTTCACCCTTAAACACCAATTTTAATATCAAGACAAGTCAAATACTATTTGGATATTACGCGTCTGCTGTAAATTATGTAAAGAGTATGCAAAAGTACAATAGTTTTTAAATGAAAGAATAAACTAGCATACATTCCACTGGTCGCTGCCGCCCATGCCCATCTGTAAGTAAAATTTTAGAGCAGAAAGAACGAACAATTACAAAAATCACAACAGCGTGATGAAATAAGGCCAAGAACCAGACATTTTTCAATTAATTATTACTTAGTCATGAGTTCAAATAGTTGTTTGATAAATAGGCATATATTGTACCTAATGTGACTTATGACGTAGCCTTAAGACCATCTGATCAAAGCAAATGTAGACGATTTTAATAGACATTTCAGGCTCATCTCATCCATATTATATAAGGTTTCCGTGCAAAATGTATTCTTGTAGACACATTAACTAAAATTGTATGTTACCTGTCAGTAAGTCAACGCTTTACTATTGCATTATTATTATGTTTTGTCTTTGGTTAATTCCTTGAGTAATCGAATTGAGTCAGTATTGAACAGGGCAGAAAAAGTAGGCAGCAAAACGAGATTATTATGAAAACAAAAAATTCGACTAAGCAACTAAAATGAACAATCGTGTATTTTTCTTTTTTACTTCTTTGTTCAGTTCTTTTATAAATTACTAGCTGTCCCGACAAACGTTGTTTTGCTATATAAAAAATGAAAAAAATTGAGGTGTGGACCACCCTTATTATTTAGGGGTGTGAAAAATAGATTTTAGCCGATTCTCAGACCTACCCAATATGCTTACCAAATTTCAGAGGAATCGGTCAAGCCGTTTCGGAGGAGTATGGAGACTAACATTGTGACACGAGAATTTTATATATAAGATTTAATATAACGCGTTTCAGAAGTTTGCGTCCAATTGGCAACATGAAGATGTTATAGTATATACATGTATATCTGTAAAATAGGTATATTATATGTCCATCAAACCATTGGGCACTTGCTATACATGTGCTAAAAAAATGGACATACAAACATACGTACATACCTACGCTCAAAACACGTTACCCTCACTCCAACTCAGTTGAGTAAAAATATTATATAGAGCACATTAGGCACAAATATAACCTTAGCGTAATTTATTTGCTAATAAAGTCATGAAAAATCGTGTTATCGAAAAAACAATGCGATATACGAAAGTGTGTCAGGGCTTGCGAACCTTACATATTATTATGCAAATACATTATTATTGAGGTTAAGCAATTATGGGGCCAATTCACGATTTTATTTATGAAAATAATAAGTAAATCTCAGCGCGATATAGTCGCGTCGCTCTAATATCCTGTATAACGATCAAATACCTGATAATGATTAAAAAAATATATAATTTAATAACACATTTTACCATTAATAATTTATTTAGAACTCATTGTTGTGATATTTAATTGTTCAAATTAACATTAACATTAATATATCCGTGGAACGAAATGACTTTATGTAAACAACACATAAAATAAGTTATCAGATGTTTGTGAATTCTACCAATCCGTACTTGGCAAGCGCAGTAGACTGTCCCAGAACTGTCCCATTCTGAGAGAAGACCCGTGACCAGATGCTAATGAATAAATTGGTAGCGCTAGTGTCGTAGTCAACCAAAAACTGAGAATCTGTTGCAAAATTCGCAAAAAGGCCAACACGTTGGTACATAAACGGCACATTTTTAATTTATTCCATTATTTTCGTTATCAGCAAGCCTCTCTCATGTATTCACATATCACTCTAATTACCTCTGAAGTGTTAGGCATTCAAATATCTAGATCGGCATAGATTATGTGGCAATACATCGTTTCAGCGGCGTTTCATAACAGTGAAATTTATAATAAGCGCCCAAATAGCAATGCCACCGCTTTCAAGGTTAATTGGTAATCGACGCAGCATTGAGCTTGTCTTGCGTGTACTGTGTTTACAAAAAGGTGATTCGTCAACCCATCTCTGTCTAACTAGGCATGAGATAAACAAGACTAAAGCCGTACTGTTATGTTCTGTGTCTTATAGGTGAGGAACGACATGTAAATAACGGCATGTTGTTACCACATTAATCGACTATGCCAATGGCATAGACGACGACAGAATGGCCCAGTCGACGCCAATAGACTCTGTCCAGGAGACCTTTTATATATTTTTTTAACATTGTACAAACGAGCATACATTCCACTTGTTTGTAAGTGGTCACTACCGCTCATGGATTTCTGTGAAAAAGTTCAGAAAGAACTAGAGTTATATCTGAAATGAGTAAAAGACACATTGCTACTCCCGAGGATTGAGATTGTCGCCTCAAAAAGTGAACCGGCGTCCACCCCCTTACACCAAAACACAATCGATCGGCGATGATTCGATTCGAACCAGTTGTCTATTGACCTTTTATGGATACGTGAAGCTCAATGTCAATCGATCTATTTCTTAGGTTCTCTTAGATTGCTGCCGCAACCAGCAACCCGAAGTTGACTGTAGAGAATGCCATTAAGCATTAAGTTCGATCTATTGTAACTATTATTTTATAGAGGTACATTGGCTACGATCGACTAGCATGTGGGCAGTGGAACACCCTTTTTTACACTTGACATTTCAACGTAGTCAGAAGTAGCAACTCTCGTGTGATTAATTTCAGACAAGACCCGAATACTCTTTGAAGTTGATAACGGATCTCACCAGGTGGACCGATTACCTGAAGAAGACAGCGGGAAACCGTTGGATTCAAAAGGCACAGGTCCGGTTAGAGTGGCGTCATTTAGGGGAGGCCTATGTCCAGCAGTGGACCTCAAAGGGCTGATGGATGGATGGATGGATGAACGGATCTCAACTGGTCACTACGACAACTTACAATAAGATTGGCTGGCTAGCCTGAACTGCATTCTCGTTTCCTTCTTCTTAAATAAAAACACCTATTTGTGTTCATTGCAAATTCTTTAATTTTTCATTACACACGTATTTGATAATAACATTTTCATCTCAATTAATTAAACCATCTCATCTCGAATCGAGATTCCTGATACGCAATTAAAAATTATTTTTTTAACAATTACCTACGCTTTCATTGACCATTCCAGTTAAAATCTATAGGTAGATACTACTTCACGTAGTACAAACATATTTACATAAAGACTTTACAATTTCTCATTTATTTTATTCTGATAAAGTCTTGGTAGTCCACCTAAAAATTGAATGATTGGTAATCAAACGATGTACAATTACGATTCACGCACAATACACATGCACATAAAAAAGATATAAAGCATTCCGGATGCGCGTCTCACGGTAAAAATGCCGATTTTAATGGAATATCTCCGAAACGAAATCAATTTACACTGCTATTAAATAATATGACATGGAGCCTGATATTTTTTATGTCTGTAACCATCAGCAATTAGCTTATTTAGTAAGTTGTTAAAATCACAAGTTGCATACTCATAAGAAATTTACTATTACAGTATAAATACCTTTCTCTCGTCAATCTATTATTGTCCCGATGCTGGGCACGGGTCTTCCTCAGAATGAGAGAGTATTAGACCATAGTACACCGCGCTGGCCAAGTGCGGATTGGTGAACTGCACACACCTCCGGGATTTTTTTAAAGATCTCTCGGGTGTGTAGGTTTCCTCACGCTGTTTTCCTTCACCGAAAAGCACAATTCATCCAATACAAAAGCAAATTACATAGCTTTACATTCGCTTAAACAGAGTAGAAATAAAGGAATTTCCTGCTGCTTTAACTCTTGCTAAGTGGTAGATCGAGTAGGCTTGACGCAAAGGTACCGCCACCACATCTATTTCTACCATGAAGCAGTTCTTACGATTCCATTCTGTAGAGGTCAAATTTGTTATTATATTAGGCGAAGGTCTTATTCCTCAAAAGTAGATATACATCTGCGATTGACTTCAAATAAAATCTGTATCTTAAATTAAGTTGCTTACAGGTGTACATAGGAAGCGGTAATCACCATCAACAACTGCATGCGTATTTGTTTCTCCAATATGATAAAACTATTAAACCCGTGTGCCTAGTAGCATTACTTAATATCACCATTACGTCCCTTGGGTCCTAAGTAGAAATCGACTAAGAGATGTAGTCCAGAATACGCAGTATATTTCTACTAAATAATTTATACGAGTACATAAGTGCTTGTTCCTTAACTGTGGTCACTAACACAACCAAGAACGGTGCAACGGTAGTCAAATTGTTATTTTTAGGGGAGATTTTCTGGCTAATCTTTCACAGTAACAACAGGATAAATACGATAAAACACGTGCATTATATGATTATCGTAATATCACTATGTCTACTAACCAATTTGTATGACTAAAATATACGTTTTGTCTAAAACATTGTGCAATATTGGAATTTGTACCGCAATAACAATTGCGGAAAATGATTAAGCATTTTGATAAACTATACACGTTGAAGCATTAGTTGCTTAAAATTGGATACATGAGGTAAACGAAATTATGTTGTAATGAGCATGATGTATAAATCTTATTAATGCTGTAAGTCCGAAAGTTTGACAGGATGTGTGTTTGTTTCTCTTTGACGCCGAAACTTTTGTTCTCGAGGGGGAAACCTTCAAAAGGTAAGAGCGACGCAGGGTTATGTGGGAATTTGACCGCAATAACAGGTAACCGTCCTCGGCGCTATAAAGAGGACTTCGGGATCTCCAAAGAAACCTGAGTGCGTTGCCCCATCGGGCTCTTCCCAGATAGGCGGCTAGGCCCACCGCCCCGTCGAGTCTTTACGACGGTATGCGACCACATATACCGCCGTCCTTCCCGGGATCGCCTGACCGAACGGTTTGAGTTCACACTCTAGCTGCCTGCAACCCCGGAAGCCCCTTTTACTCGCCTCTTACGACAGGCAGATGCCGTAGCCCTATTCTGATCCCGGAACTACAGGGACGTCACGGCGAAGCTAGGAATTTTGCACACAGATCATACATATGACATAGAGCAGGGTTGCGCAAAGTGGTACGCGAAAAATACATTTCGTTTGGCACTTTATATTTAAATGAAAACCTATCTTTTATTTAAATGAAAACATTATTTTCTTTGACTGCCAATTTTATTGCTTTCTTTGGGGGGAGAGAGGATTTAATTAGTTAGTTAAGTTAAGGGGGTTCGCTGTCACTTGGAAACTTTAACAGGGGAAGTGGAGCCAGAAGTTTGAGAAACCCTGACATAGAGTAACAAATAAGATAATACCCTGGTAGACGTGACCGAAGCCTACGAAGCCGAGGGAATAACCTAATAATGATGTTAGGATTTGGAAAACAGAGCTCTGTCCATGTCCACACTATCAAGACAACAAAATATATTACAGAAGTAATTAGTAACATAGCAACAGTGGAAAGTGGTAAGAATGATATACTTAGCTATATAAGTATTATTTGTTTCCTTTAGAGTTTGGTCCTGGGTTTTTTATTTGGTGTGACCAAATTTAAATTTGTACACATTTGCCGTTTTTTACTCTTAAAATTGCAGTTCTAAAGAAAGCGAATATATAAAAACAGCGAATAATCGTTAAAAAAATAGAAAAAAAATAAAAGGCTGTGTAAAATTAGCTTTCATCCCAAGTCACAGTCACTATATTGAAAAGGTTAGGAACCACTGGTTTAAAGGAATGCCAAAAGAAACTAATTTGGAGCGATACAAAGTAACTTTTTTATAATAATGAAGTAGCAAACGAGCCAAAAAGCATCCTTTAAACACTTTGCAAACTTCTGGACTGGACTCCTTTTGACTGGATTGTTTGTGATTAAAAAAAACTGTGCTTTTATGGTCTACGACGACTAGCCGCAAGCGTCTAGAGAGGGACGTTGAACCGTCCAGCCAAGCGGCCCCGGAAAGGACGAGCATGCAGTCCATCTGAATGTAAGTGGTCACCGCCGCCCATAGACATCTGTAAGCAACTTCATATAGAACATGGGTTCTGTCTGCAGTCAATCACACATGCGTTGCTACTTCCTATGAAGTCTACTAAGTTGTACTTGGCCAGCGCGGTGAACTATGGCCTAAAATACTGCCATCCTGAAAGAAGACGCATGTCCAACAGTGAAACATCTGAGAGAAGACCCGTGCCCAACAGTGGAACAGTATGAGTTGGTTGACGATGAGTTCTATCTGTCAGATCATTACCTGTCAGACCGCAAATAATGCGAAAGTAAATATACTTACAGGTGCCAAGTGCTAAGCAAACTCGATAAAACATAAACATTGTAACGTTTACCTACAGGCTCCAACTTCCAAATAAATCTAACGAATTCCTCTCTAATTGAAAGCGCGACCAGTTTTCCTTGAGTATTTAGGCCCAACTTATATTGACTCGACCTCCGATGCAATGCCGATGCACTGATCAAGATTTTTGCACGACCTATGCAAGTGGATTGCGCAAGGTTAGTCCTGGGCTGTAGGTACTTGGAGATTAAGTAAAAGTAATCTTTATAACGAACTACAATAATTTAAGAAATCAAAGTTCAAAGAAATATGAAGTAACAGGTGGTAACAATAAATATACATACATGCCCTGCACTAGAAACGTATGCACTATTAATTACCTGATGCAAAAGAGTGGTATTATAAGATTCAAAATTTTATTTATGTTTGAGTGTAGATCACGGGCACTGGAGTGTAGATACAATTGGGCACAACAGATCTGAAACAAAGTAACCTACTTTTTTCGTAATTCTTAGACATCGTAATCTTAGTGTAGATTTAAAGTTGTACGCTCTGTACCGGATATATTTCTCTGACTTCTGCAATAGGAACTAAAAACTTGTCTACATTATTGTCACATAATAATGACAATTCTGTCACTTAATTTTATCACACGTCACTCGTACTGACCCCGACCTCGAATCACTCGAATGCACTGCAACGTTGAAAAGAATATCGATGCAACTCTAAACTATTGCCCAACGTTTCAGCAATTGTAGCGCTAACAAAACATATACTAGGCTTTAAATTATAAAATAACTGCGTTGTAAACTGATTTGATTGCCTAATTACTTGGAACATGCTTGAAACGCTTGTGTTAAATATTTAGGTCGCAACGCTGTCAGGCCTTCGGGCGGTTCAAATGCGTGTGACAAAGTTTGCTTGCTACCCTGTATATGAAACACTTCGCACTTAATGAAGGTTTTGGGTTTATGGAAATCCATTCTCTTAAAAACCTTCCACCGTTAGTTTAAGTCAAAAGTTTTTCCATTTATAGTTCTTTTGGTTAGTTTAGAGTTTTAGACCTAGAATTTGATTTGACGAATTTGAATTAGCTTCGGCAGATATCCAAAAAAAAGACTGGATTTTCAATTATTAAATTAAACTGCCCTTTTATGATCTACTAGCCTTTGCCCGCGGCTTCGCTCGCGTGGAATTTAGTCTGCCACATAAAGTTTGCAAGGTTGTAGAGCAATGGTTCAACCAGGGAGGCATCACCGCCGCACCTATTTCTACCGTGAAGCAGATCTTGTGTTTCATTTGAAGGGTGTGCCTGCCGGCTCACTTTTATATGAGGCGATCATCATAGTCCTCGGGAGTAGCAACGCATCTGTGATTTACTTCAGATTGAACCCTTGCCCTACTTCCTAAGGCGATTAACATACGGTTCGCTCACTGCCATGGTAGGCAGTGAAGCAGATCTCATGTTGTATTGGGGTCTAATAAATCCGTTGATGCCTCACAAACGTACACCGACTAACCGCGCGGTCCAGCTGTGTTCTCATCACCACCGTGTCTCCGCGCGAACGACAGTGCGGGGGGTCGGCGCCTCACACACGGGCTGGCGCCTAACCGCGTGGATCATCGTTGGAGCAAAAATGCATTTCAATGTCGAAAAGTTTATTTTGATGATCGGTCCATCCGCGCGTACATGTGCGTAAACCGCCTTAGGCTACGTACTCACGGCGCGGTTTTCACCCGCGGCCGCCGCGGTTGCGGGCCCGCAGCTTTTGTGCGAAACTCACGAGACCGCCTATTTTTGCGGTTCCGCTGCCGTCGCGGTTGCGATTATCGACCGCAAACGTGGCGGGCGAAAACCGCAAGACGGGCGGTTTACCATCAGTCGAGGTCCTGACTACTGCACGCGCCCGCTAACTGACCGCAGAGCGCGCGGGCGCAAACCGCCGCGGCTGCGGCTGACCGCGGCCCGCGCGGTTCTACAGGTTGCCCGCCGGTGCAGCGGGAGCCGCAAACAACCGCGCGCATCGCGGGCGAAAAACGCGTCGTGAGTATTGCTTTAATTTTTTACACTTATATCTGCATCCTACAGCCGCGGTGGTTTGCGCCCGCGCGCTCTGCAGTCAGTTGGCGGGCGAGTGCAGTAGTCAGGACCTCAACTGATGGTAAACCGCCCGTCTTGCGGTTTTCGCCCGCCACGTTTGCGGTCGATAATCGCAACCGCGACGGCAGCGGAACCGCAAAAATAGGCAGGCGGTCTCGTGAGTTTCGCACAGAAGCTGCGGGCCCACAACCGCGGCGGCCGCGGGTGAAAACCGCGCCGTGAGTACGTAGCCTTACCGCGCGGGGCACCGCTATTCGCGGCGGTGCGCGGTGCCGTGTGTTAATCGCCTAAATCAGTGTGTTCAAATTTCAAATCACAGGCACGTATATTAATTTGAATTAGTTTTGAAATAAGACTTACTCTAAAATTAAAAGTTTTAAGAAAGGGTCTCAAAACGCGTGACGGTTACCAACGCGCAGTTAGCTAGCGTAGTCAACTACGACCTAAACTACTGCTAATCTGACATATGTGCCGAGTTGTGTTACATTAAAAGGTCGATGACGATTGAATAACATATTTGACCTTTCCGCTGTTTCATTCTCATTGACTTTTTTTCTTTTTTGTCGAGGGAGAAACCTTCAAAAGGTACGCCGTGGGAGCGACGCAGGGTTATCTGGGATTCTTATAGCACCAGGACTCCGGGATCTTCAAAGGAACGCAACTGGAGTCCTCTGAGTGCATTGCCCCATCGGGCTCCTCCCAAGTGAGCGGCTGGGCCCACCACTCCATCTGGTGTTTACCACGATATGCGACCACACGTATGCCACCGTCCTTCCCGGGATCACCTGGCTGGACGGTTCAAGCTCCGTCCATCCTGGCTCTCACGATAGCATGCGACCACACATGCTGACATCTTTCCCGAAGTTGCTGACTGGGTGTTTAGAGCTCTCCGTCTAACCGCCCGCAACCCCGAAAGCTCCCTTTTAGTTGCCTCTTACCACAGACAGGGGATATCGTAGCCTTATTCCCGGAATTACAGAGACGTCATTGAACTTTCACATTTTTCTCCGTGTTTTATAACCATTCAAATATTAATATCATACAACTTCGTTGTATACGGCGGCGGCGCACGGCGCGTACTGCCGGTCAATCAATTGACTACGCAATATGTTATACTCGTAATATCTTCTAAACTACTTATCCAATTTACATGGTGTAAAAAGCAGATTCAATCTTTATTAGATGTTTGATTTTTTGAAATCATTTATTTTGATAAGGATTAATATTTAGTTTGTATAAAACCCATGGAAACATCAACTTGATATTTTTAAAATTTTCAAAGTATAAAAAGAGTTATTGTGGGTTATACATAAAATATAGACATATGCTGTCGCGGACTTTTATTTAGATCTATGTGAGCCAAACAATCCCACGGTACATTATATTTGGATATCTCCAACGGTTTAGGCAGCGTACGCGAAGATAGCTCTCAGAGCACAACTTTTTTTCCGACTAACCTGATATTTCTCGTTATATTATAATCTTATAAAAAAAAACATTACAAATTATAGCCCATGTGTAATTCTGATGTATAACCTATACTACTGTAAAGTTTCAACCTAATCCGTTGAGTAGTTTTTGCGTGAAAGAATAACAAATACACATACATCCTCACAAACTTTCGCATTTATAATATTAATTAGTAGGATATAGTAGGACGACAACTAGCCTCAAGCGTCAAGAGAAGGAGGTCGAACCGTCCAGCCAAGCAACCCCGGGAAGGACGATAGCATGTGTAATCGCATGCCGTCGTAAACATCAGGAGGCATATTGACCTCAAATGGTCACCGCGGAAGAGCCCGAAAGACGCATCGCGCTCGGAAGACTCTGATTGTGTAGAGATCCCGGAGTTCTCCTCGCAGCGCTGAGAACGGCCACCGGGGGGTTTTATTGAGGTAAAAATCCCACATAACTCGGCGTTGCTCCCACGGCGTCGGGTACCTTTTGAAGGTTTCCCCTCGATAACTAAAAAAAAAAAAACATAGGAATAAGTGTGGCGGTGGTTAACTCCTGAAGCATCAGAAGTTAAACCACCAACCGTTTTATCACCAATATAACCTATTATGGAGAGGGATCAGGATCTGCATTTGCCGTCTCTGACGCACGTAAATTAATTTCTAACAGGAATTAAAATCACTTCAATGCTAATTGCACGGGAAAATCCAAATTTACTATTTTGGGTTCTGATTTCATTATTGCACAATTACGGGACAAATGCGGAATTAATTATTAATATGAAATGTCATACTAAATTATACCTAAGCGGAAATTATTTTGTTAATGGTATCTCTATTTATAGTTGAATGTGTGCATATGAATATGTTACTTAAATCATTTAAATAAAAATATTGATTTCTGGCATAAAGCAATTCGACAGAAGAATGTGATTTCCAGCTCACTTTTATAATAAGGGAACAATTTAGTCCTCGGGGATAGCATCGCATCTGTAGTTACCTTTAGATTTCAGGAGACATTTGCTCGTGAAATTTTACAAGGTATAAATAAAAGAGCGCTTCGACATTAGGTTCCAAAATACTACCAATTCTATACCACTAAAACCTACCCAGTGGCCGTCCTGGGCGCTACAAAGAGGACTCCGAGATCTCCAAAGGAACGCAACCGGAATCCTCTGAGCGTGTTGCCCCATCGGGCTGCTTCCAGGTGGGCGGCTGGGACCACTGCTCCGTCTAGTCTTTACGACGGTATGCGCTGGACGGTTCAAGCTCCCCGCAACCCCGGAATCTCCTTTTAGTCGCCTCTTACGACAGGCAGGGGTTACCGTTGCTCTATTCTGATCCCGGAACAAAAGGGACGGACGGGTACCACCCTAGTCCTTTATGACAATTGAGTGACATAATGTCGGACTTCTATGTTATCATGGTTTATTTACATACATGAGCGGCAGTGGTCATTTACCGGGTGATCGCTTGCGAGCATGTATATCATGTGAAAGTTAGTCATAATAAGAAAAAACCGGTCAAATGCGAGTCGGATTAGCGCACGGAGGGTTCCGTCGCATTATCTATAAAAACGGTAAATAATTACGTCTTGGATGGGAGTTATCCTGTTTTAGACAATTTAGCAACATGCTGAGCTTGGCAACAGGCTGTAGCGTGCTTTGATCGATAAAAAAACATGTTTGTTGTATGGGAGCCTCCTTAAATGTTGATTTTATTATGCTTTTATATATTATCATATCTGTGAAAATTTTAACCGTCTAGATATCACGGTTCATGATGTACAGCCTGGTAACAGACAGACGGACAGACGGATACCGGAGTCTTAGTCTTAGCGTTCCGTTTTTACCCTTTGTGTACGGAACCCTAAAAAGGATAATTTTATTGAACTCAATATCTCAAATTGTAGGTTAAAGGCGAAGTGGTTACGCTCGTACAACAGATAAGGCGAGGTCAGTAACTTCGTACACTTAAATTAAATTATTATCGAGAATTTATTTAAATTAAGACTAAAGAATATTACGTACTCATTTTTAAGATTACGGCGAAGCAAAAATAATTTTTGACTGATAAGTTATCTAACTATAGCTGAAAACCCATTTTAAATGAAAAACGGAAATTTCCCATTTATTTGTTACGATTTGTATCGTAGATAACGGGATTTGCCAGTAAGATAAAATTAAATTAAATCCACCGCCACGCCTATTTCTAGCGTGAAGCATTTCTTGCGTTTCGATGGAATGGTGTGGTTGCCGGCACACTTTTATATGAGGCGACCATCATAGTCCTCGGGAGTAGCAACGCATCTGTGATTGACTTCAGATAGAACCCATGTTCTGTATGAAGTTGATTACAGATGTCCATGAGCGACAGTGACCACTTACCATCAGGTGGACTGCAAGCTCGTTTGCTACTTCAGTAAGATAAAAAAAAAATAGAACTAGGAACTACCTCTACATCGCATGATTTAATAAAAATAACGGAACAGGTACAACAGCTGACTAATACAGGTAAAGCTGACGTCACTTATGGACCAGTTGTGTGCGATTATACCCCATAATCGCTCATATTTAATCATGAATTACGTATACACGTCATCAACTGAGAAACAGTGATGGAAATTAAAGCGTGCGTTTACGTCACGTTTCCCTATCCGGGTTTGCTAGTGCCGGCTATTGGAAGATATGACTAAATAGGTAGTAGTGATGTAGTGAATATTCACATTCGCATTCGCAAAAAATGTGCGAATATTGAATTACAGTGCCATCCAAAAAAAAGGGTCGTCAAATCTATACAAATTTAAATTGAACTGCATTTTGACCACCAAAAACAAATGGTTGCCAAAAAAAAGCTCGCTAAATCTAGTAGCTCACATTGTTGTCAACCCATTATTGTCCCACTGCTGGGCAAGGGTCTTCTCTCAGAATGAAAGAGTTTTAGGCCATAGTCCACCGCGCTGGCCAAGTGTGAATTGGTGGACTTCACACACCTCCGAGCCTTTTTTTAAAGAACTCTCGGGTGTGTAGGTTTCCTCACGATGTTTTCCTTCACCGGAAAGCAGTGGTAATTAATTTCTAATACGCACTTAAATCAGTGGTGCGTGCCTGGGTTTGAACCCCGGACCTCCCGATTGAGACAGCAAGTTTCAACCATTAGGCTCACTGCTCTCAAATAATAACATTTGTTATATCACTAGTACTTAGGTATACTTAACGTGACCGTGACCGTACCTCTGATTTTTAACGTTACTGTCCCGTTCTTCAATTCGTCTTTCGGATGTTCCCCATAAAAATGTATATAAAAACGCAAAATTGTCCCGTTTTTGCTAACATGGCTCGTTTTCTCGAACCGCGGTGATGATAATTAAGGTGAATTGAGGACATTTTTTTTTGCAGATGCTTTTCGCAGACAATTTTTCGCTTAATACTTATGAACTTGTGATCCGTTTTTAAGATTCTTGCCGCAGACGGAGGGGTATGAAATTACACACGGTTATAGGTGATGTAGAAAAGGATTATGCAATGCTAATTTTTTTTCAAATGATGCATAAAGCATACATACAATCAATAAAAACACATTACACACACTACGTTGCATTTGACACAAACACATACACAATAAACGAAATAAAACAAACAAAGTCTTATGTAAACACATAACGTCAAAATTGTTTAATTTTTTAATTTAAATGACTATGGTAACTACACCAATTACAGCTTTTTCACGCGAAGAGTTGAAACAAAATGAAATGAAAGAAACATTGAAATGAAGTAACTATATGATTCAAGGATATAATTAAACAGCGGTACAATAAAGTTATTTGACTGACTCAAAGACTATACAACAAAATTTTACCTTCCTGACTCATGTTATGGCACGGCAAAGGAAGGAACGGTATGGTACGGCCAGGGCTGCTACCCACTTTATAATAAAATGTTGTATTTTATGTGGCGTAGTTGTAGTGCATTATAAGAATAGTAAAATACTCGAAAATACCTTATGGTACACGATCTTGGATTTTGAAAAGTTTGGTCGTTAGCATATTTGTGTGAAACAAACATTTTTTTACAAGATTTCTATTAAATTTTTCGACCTTTATTCCCCTGAATCAAATTCATCTCGCTAGATCCTAAAAGTTGCCTTAGGCCGGCACGGACCTTAAAGCTCATTTCGTATTAAAATTTAACTGTATTTCAAAAGGGGAAAAAATAAGGAGAAAGGTAAATTGTTCTTTATTTTGAAAATGCGTATATTCGCATTTCGTTCGTGCGCTGCGCAAACTGACACAAATATGTGAGAAATATGTCAGTGCACACGGGCTCTCGTACAATGTCGGGAAAAGTTAATTGTTGGTCTTCAAAGCGGAGAGTTTTAGCAACGTGTCACCCAGTGTGACCTTGAATGATGTACCGTTGAAAAGTGTAACACAATTTAAATATCAAGGCCATATTGTGAATTAAAACCTCTAAAGAAAAAATCTATGATGTGCAGGGTGCGGGACAGTCCCAATCTGAGAGTAATTGTTTCACAATTAGAAAGTCCCATATGGAGGCACTGGAACAATTTACATGTAACCAGATAACTTATTTGATATAATTGATCTCAAATATTTACTAACAGAATTTTAATAATTATTCTAACACTATGGATGTAAGTCTGAATTAAATATAGGTATATTCTATTCTATTCAAATTCAGTTGCTTAAAAAAGTGGCAACCCTACGTTTTTAATGGCACGGTATGGTAGTTTAAAATTATAAAAAAGCCGTAAGTCATGCCGAAAGTGTAAAAGGATAGTGATAAAGTATTTCTTAACTTGACTCAGAAGTTCGGTTAAGGATTACTCATGGTTTCGAGTATCCTTTCTTTGTTAAACCTCTGAAATATTGTGACACATTTCGAACGAATCGGTGTTACTTGTTTAGCAACGTTGTGACATGTTTACAATAATAATTAAACATCATTATTGCACAATGCTCGGCTTAAACCACTTACTGGTGACACAACATGACCCAACGTTCGCAACTGACAATGATAGAGTCTATTTATCAAGGAATTGCTGAGCGCAGGACGAATTGAGCACGTTCTATGTATTGAGGTTTGAAGGAATCGAAGGATACTGATTGCATGTATCGGGTTATTGCCAATCACAAGGATGTAGCAATGTCCTGATAGTCTCGTGGTGACCACGTAAGTCAATAGGTAAAAGCTTTAGCGTGTGTGTAATGTGTGTAAAATTATAAAAGGCAGCCAGTTTGGTAGTAAAGTAGTTATTGTGGCCAGCCTAAAAGTATTGTTGCTCCTTTAACTACTTAAATTTAATTAGTCTCAGTTCTTAGGGATGGTAATGCACCTGAAATAGACTTCAGATAGAACTCTACATGATGTAGCTTAGAAATGTCCAAAGGTCACAACGAACATTTACCAACAGATGGATTAGACGAGCGTTTACTTCTTTTGAAAATGAAAAGACATGGAACTTACAGAACATATGCTCTTTTTGAATAAGAGACAAATTTAGCCTAAAATCTTTTTAGGTGTTCTGGCTTAACATCTCTCCCCACAAATAGTTGAGGCTTTGATCATACTCCGAGGCTAAATATAGAAAAAAATAGTTATGAAATAGTTTATTCATAATGCGTACACACCCACACAGTTAAGGACACAATAATAATACATATTAACACAATAACAATAATACATACATATATATTTAAGGACACAATAATAATATTAACAACTAACTTTTTGACCTGGTGCCTTCGTCACCTTTTCTTCACCGCACCACTCGCCGAAGGATGAAGTTCCATCCACACCAACTGGACTCGTGGCGGTCCTCCACGGTTCGGTTTGCACGTTCGTTTTTGGCACGGACGTGCAAGTTGTGGAATGAGCTTCCTCCTGAGGTATTCCCGGAGCTATGACATGAGGTTCTTCAAGAAAGGTGCGAAAAGAGCTCTCCTACAAAGCCGGCGATGCATTGACGACTCCTCTGGTGTTGCGAATGTCCACAGGCGACGGTAACTACTTTCCATCAGGTAGCCCGTCTGCCTTATCGTTAGGTTAAAGGATAAAAAAAACTACCATTAGATGCGTGAGTGGTATACATCACGAAACGGGTCCCTCTCATCATTATGCTAGTTGATTGTTTTCAGCCAGCTCTGATCTTCCGAATATACACGATACTGAAGTACTATTTATATTTTCCACATTGACTAAGTCTACGTGACTAATGGTTATTAGAGCGAAAATCGGTAAAACATAATTGAATGTTTAGGAATAGCTAACCTCGTTTAAGGCTAACGCACAAAGAATTGATGCATCACCTGACTGCCAGTAATGACTAATACTCTTGAGCAATCCAACAGTTATGCCATCGTGGCTTCCTCGGTACGCAAACGATTAATTAGTAAGTTTATACAAATACGCATGTATCGATGTAAATGTTAAAAACTCGAGGATTTTATTTCCGTGTTAACTAGTTTTACAAAACTGAAGTTATATGGACCATTAGTGTATGTGTGTTAGAGAAGAGAAAGTACGTGTTAGGTCTGGGATGTTTTATTAAAACTTTGATCATCTGGTTTTAGTCGATAAACACTTAAGTAAAATGTAGTTAATAAATTGAAATAAACTCATATTCTTTCTGTTTTCTATAAAAAAGGTTACATTCAATTTTTACAAAACAAATGTTGGTTCAATGGACATTAAAAACTTTTATTATGTTCCATTTAAACTACTAAGGTTCTGAAATATATCCGCTGCTACCCCATTGAGCCAAATTTAAATAAACAAAAATCATAAAAAGTCACGTAACAATAAATTCCTCTCTAATCCGTTCGGGTTTCCGTTAATAATATTGTTATGCATATTAAAAATCTTTGCATACAAATTAATTAATAAACCATATCCATACTAATATTATAAATGTGAGAGTGTCTTTGCTTGTTCCCCTTTCACATCGCCACATAGCTATTATATGATATGGTTCATGCATACTCGCCGCCCTCCTAACTATCTCCTAGAGATAGTTAGGAGCGCGGAGAGTGACGAAGACTACATTTTACCGTGCTCTCATTCCTATGAGAATATCGATGTTTTGTTAGTTGGTAGTGGTACATATTTAATAATTCCAGACGATGTTAATAGATGGCGTTAGTAAAATTCATTTGCAAGTTCCGAATCACGCTATCAAATGCTAATATAAATTCCCTTTGACCTTGCGGGCGAAGCCACGGGTAAGAGCTAGTGCCTATATAGATGTATACTAATACAATAAGTTATTCAAGGTTTACGCAAACTGCAAACCATAAGCGTGGTGTCATAGAGCATATATTAAGTAGATATGGTCAGCAAAATTATCTTTACAATATTGTCATCGGAGTGATTTATTTTCCAAATCAGCTTATCAATCAATCAATTTGAAGTAGCAATCATATAGAGTAGGTATTTACCATAGTTTAAAAAAAAACTTAGATAATGGAATCATGTCTTTATTTTTGACATTCTAGGAAATTCGTTAAATGTAGAAGTTGAACACCTCCATCAGCCCTTAAATCTTCCCAAAAAGGGAAGTTTTACCGTAGTCTGCGCGCTTGACTTGGAGATAGCAATAGGTAGGTTTAAGAATGTATTCAGAACCAGATTTCCTTGAAATGTGACAGAATACCCAATCCTGCTCAGACACGGTGCCCAATCAAAAATGTAGTTTGCTGGAACAAATGTAGAATTCAACATAATTAATCTTTCGAAGCGATTTATTAGATTTCAGAGTTTCTATTGATTTAACAAGAAAAGCTTTAATTTCTAACCCTATTTCTAACCCTATAGAAGTGACGTATGAGTCTTATTTGAGAATAAATTCTTTAAACCTATTTCGACACTAAGCGTTATTATTCTTAAATTGAGGAAGGAGGTGGAGGTATCGTCAACCTATTATTGTCCCACTGCTGGGCACAGGTCTTCTCTCAGAATGAGAGAGTTTAGGCCATAGTCCAACTGGCCAAGTGCGAATTGATGGACTTCAAACACCTCTGAGAACTTTTCTTTTTTTAAGAACTCTCAGTTGTGTAGGTTTCCTCGCGATGTTTGCCTTCACCGAAAAGCACTGATAGTTAGTATTTCTAATACGCACATAATTTTATGAAAAATCAGTGGCGTGCCTGGGTTTGAACCTCGGACCTCCCGATCGAAAGGGGAAGTTTCAACCATTAGGCTATCACTAGGTGGAGTATAACTACAGACAATATGTCACTTTGTGTGTAACTTTTATTTACCATTTGCAAACTGCTTGTCTGTTTCTTATTTGCTCTGCGTTCAGCGATCCTGTCGCTAATGACTCAAATGATACGAGACCTGTCGCACGTAGACGGCTGACGTAGTCAATGATCTTATTGATGTTCGGAATAAAGATATTACCAATTTTGTACGTTTTTCCCAACAACCTGCTCTAAATGTTTACAACTGTATTCCCTCTTCTGCGTATTTTATGTAGTAAAGGGAGCGTTTAAGTATTAAGTAACGTAATTTTTGAAGATGGGCATGTGGCTAATCGAGCCCTGTCTGCAGTGCTGGATTAGCCACATAGCAAGAGTAGCAAATGCTACGGGCCCCGCGAGGTAAGGGGCCCCGCGGTCCAACACCTACTATTTATATTTTACTATCTTTGTTATCCAGAAAATCTTAAGCTGAAAGAATTACATATAGAAAGTGTCATCTCTAAATTTTGCCAGATTGAATCCAGAAAAGTTTATTTGTAACAGTTTTTTTTATTCAATACTCTTACTTAAGGCAAACTATGAGCCACTTGTCAGAATTTGCTACAGGCCCCGCGCTGGCTTAATCCGGCACTGCTTGCCTGCGACTAGAGGAGACCTAGATTTTACTCTAACATGCTCCAATACTGATACATATTATGATCCCTTTTTTAAATTATGCATTACAATAATATGTATGTTTATGAAGACATGCAAACACCTGACGTTACTCTTTAGTATCAATCCCAAGAACTTGATTTAAGAAAATGTATATATATTCCCACTTACTTTGCTGCTCGCCAAATTGTAGAGAACGTGCAGTATATTTAAAAGATTGCAGGTAAATTGGAATGCTAAGATATCTAAATGAATATCAACGTCGTAAGACACACGAAACCAGCGAGTATGAGAATTGGGAAGAAATTAACATTCCTATTACCAGCCACGGGGGAACGACACGTCAACTTTGAAAACGGTTTTCGGTGGGAATGCATCTTTGATTTATATCAACAATATTTTACGTGCAATCCATGGTAAATGATAATTAATTTACCATGTATTACGCATAAAATATTCACAAACATTTTTTTTTAAGTTATTGGTGTCCTTATTAGCTTAGAATTTGATTTCCATTTTATAAATATTACGTATATATCTATTAAATTGAAATTAAGCACGTATAGCATAAATTAAGCAGGATTAAGCCGGCATTAAGCAGGTGACAAACAATTTTAGGATGCTATTAATTAGAATTACCGAAATTCCATATCCATCCATCCATTCATCCATCCATCCATCCATCCATCAGCCCTTTGAGGTTCACTGCTGGACATTGGCCTCCCCTAAATGACGCCACTCCAACCGGTCCTGTGCCTTCTGAATCCAACGGTTTCCCGCTGTCTTCTTCAGGTCATCGGTCTACCTGGTGAGGGGGCGTCCTGTGCTCCTTTTGCCTAAACATGGTCGCCACTCGAGGACCTTCCTTCCCCATCGGTTATCGGTCCTACGAGCGATGTGGCCGACCCATTGCCATTTCAGCTTGCTAATTTTGAGAGCTATGTCGGTAAGCTTTGTTCGTCTACGGATTTCATCGTTGCGAATCATGTCTCGTAGCGAAATTCCGAGCATAACCCTCTCCATAGCACGCTGAGCGACCCTTAGTCTCCGAATGAGGCCTACAGTGAAGGACCACGTTTCGGCGCCCTAGGTCATCACTGGCAACACATTCCATAATTCCATAACAAATTGTAAAGATTATGAAAATTCAAAATATTAATTTCATACTAAAACAAAATTATTCCTCCTTCTCAGTGACAGCCCCTACTATTCAAATTAGATTTTTTTCAAAAATGTTATTACCCCCTTATTCTGTTACAACTACATAATTAAAAATTATTTGTTATTTTATTTAAAAAATGATTACCAAAGACTATAAAACTATTACAAAGTTAAGAAATTTATTAGTTTCTAAGAAATGGTGTAAACAATTGTGAAAGAAAAGTTACCTACTGCCTACTGTATTCCAACTTACCCGCAACCTAAGTAAAATGTACCAATATACTATCTACCAATTGTATAGTAGTATAGGTATAGTATATAGTACCAATTCATACTTGGTCAGCGCGGTGGGCTATGTCCTTTAACTCTCACATTTTGAGAGAAGACTCGTGCCCAGCAGTAGGACAATAATGGGTTTACGCCAAGTAAAATGACTTTTGGGTTTTTTTATTTGGATACAGATTTTAAAACGGTTTTGATTTTTGTTTTGTTTGGTTGTTAGTATTATTAAAGTTTAATAATTTTGCAATAATTTAATGCATTTTGTTGGTCTACCCCGTTTATTAAAGTCACTTTATTCCTTAGGCCTTCGGAAAGTCGTCGGTGAACTATAAACTGTCGTAAGACAAATACATACATTGTATTAAATTCATTAATTAAAATATACCAATATTTTCCCCTCCTCTAAATAATTTCATACATGTAGCTCTTCCAAAATGATTGCATTTTGTGTGTATTAGAATCTGAATCTTAAGCCTTAGACCATTCTAAGCATTAAGGTTTTTTGAAAATGACTATCGCAATAAGGGTTTCGTAGCAATGGGTTCGTGTGGTTGCCGGCACACTTTTATATGAGGCGACTATCTTAGTCCTCGGGAGTAGAGACGCATTTGTGATTGACTTCAGATAGAACCCCATATTCTGTATGAAGTTGCTTACAGATTTCCAGTGACAGTGACCACGTACCATCAGGTGGACTGCATGCTCGTTTGCTACTTCAATCTTATAAAAAAAGGAAATATTACACACTAGGCAAATTTTAATCAATGATAGTAATAATGTTTATGTATACTTGCTTATCTTATTAAAAGAAAACGCGAACTAATGTGATAAAAACCTTATATTTAACTCAAGTAATAAATCTAGAGTAATTATTGTTGCTATATACGATAAAATGAAAAACCCAAGATTACAAAGGCTACTTTAACCAAAAGGAAGAGTAGATTATTGCTGCTGCTAATTAAAATTCGAGTGTTTTATTTAATGTTAATACGTGATAACTAAAAACAGGTTTTAGAACTCATCAAGAACATAAAAATATGCAAAAATGCAAGATTCGCAACGCATATCTTTTGCCAAAAAAGTAGCGTGATCTAATGTAAAACAAGTCGATTAATTTATTCAGTGTACCAGTCCAAGCTTGTATCTAACATTGTCATAAATTATTTCTGAATTCAATAAGTAACATTTTATAGTGACCGAACATTTGACATCTTTATTTCTTTAATTAATATTAACCCATCATTAATTAACGCCTATTATATTCGTAGGTAGGTAAGGTAGGTATTATATTCAAAAGCAGTGATAGCCTAATGGTTAAAATTTGCTCTCTCAATCGGGAGGTCCGAGGTTCAAACCCCGGCACGCACCACTAATTTATGTGCATTAGAAATTAAATACCACTGCTTTTCGATGAAGGAAAACATCGTAAGGAAACCTATACACCCGAGAGATCTTTAAAAAAAGTATGCGAAGTCCACCAATTCGCAATTGGCCAGCGCGGTGGAACTAAAACTCTCTCATTCTGAGAGAAGACCCGTACCCAGCAGTGGGTCAATAATGGGTTGTACCCATGAGAAATATATTATAATTAGAGCTATCGTGGGGGCGCAAATTAAAAAAAACAATTATCGGTAAAATTATCAATTAAAATTAAATTATCAGTAGAATATTTTTAACAATCCAGCTATCTCTACTAGTACCACGAAATCGTAAAACATATCACATGTAGAATACGTTTCCATGCGTCTTCTCTTTACATTCAGCTTTCACTCTAATGTTATCAGGGTTTCGTTACAGATATCAATAGGATGCAGTGGCCACTTACTCCCATAGACTGCACGCTCGTTTACTGCTTGTATATTATAAAAATCCACTCAAGAATTCTTTTTTTGTTTTGTTCTCGAGGGAATCCTTCAAAAAATATCCGACGCCGTGGGAACGACGCAGGGTTTGTGGGATTTTTACCGCACTAAAAACCCCCCCGGTGGCCATCCTCAGCGCTACAAAGAGGACTCCGGGATTTCCAAAGGAACGTAACCGGAGTCCTCTAAACATGTTGCCCCATCGGGCTCCTCCCAGGTGAGGTATGCGACCACGCATACCGCCTTCCTTCCCGGGGTCGTCTGATCGAACGGTTCGAGCTATCACTCTAGCCGCCCGCAACCCCGGAAGCCTATTTTAGTCGCCTATTCCGACAGGCAGTGGATTCCATAGTCCCATTCTCATCCCGGAACTACAGAGACGACTCTGACTGACTCTAGACTAATAAAGACATGGATAAGTAATAACATTTTATACGGAAAGTTATTTACTGGATTGACTATAGCAGCAAAAGATTGAGGTATTTCAAATTGTTCTGTAGAGTAGACACATATTTATTTCAATTTGATTTTATTTGCATTTATTTAAAAATGAATGCAAAAGAAACTATTTCTTTCTTAAATAACCTTACGTCACGAACTTTCAGTCCTTTATTACACTAAGTATTAAGATATTAATTGCCTATCGTCTTGTACCTAATATAGAAAAAAAATGATAAACAATGAACTTTATCGCAAGAATAGTTCCGTTTCCGAATAATACCTACCTACGTAAAAATAAGTATTATTAAGAAAAGTATCTTTATAAACGCTTCTTATAAACAAAATTATAAATGATAATTTTATTTACTCTGAGCTTATAGTTCTTATACTCTTTATCTACTCGTGTTTTGCTGTCTACGTAACGAAGGAAGTGACGCGATGAATATCGCTAGTTTATACTAACTTAAGTTACTAAACAAATTCCCAAGTTGTATGATTCAATGTAATTGCTAGTTCCTTATATCTTTACTCATCTGTACTAGGAATATAGGATGAAATGTACCATTGCACAACAAAAAAAATATTGTGCAATGTCAAATTATTTTGAACCATAGCATGTTGGCTTTATCGCTCACATTTTATGCTTCGACTGTGAAAGGTACATTACCTTTTTATTTTATTTCAACGTGCGCAGTGTTTTGTCCTACGATTTTTGGTAAGTTACATTTATTAATGCACTTAGTAATGTCACATGCCATTTCTATACCTAATATTGAAGTAGGAAACGAGCTTGCAGTCCACCTAATAAACTAAGTTGGAACGCCTTCAATAAGTCTCCGTTACCACACCCTTCAGGCCAGAACAAAGCAACGCATAACACTACTTACTTAGATAGTGATAGGTCACACCCATAAAATAGTTTTAATAATCATTTGCAGCTATTCGCATTATATATGTACCACTCTGCATATTTTTAATTCGGTAGCAATAGTCAGGTACTCGTAATAAACGCGTAAGAACCAGAAACTATTACCAACAATGTACAGACCGGTCAGACGCGCAATGAGTCCCGGGTTCGATTCCCGGCCAAACAGGTCTCTGAATGATGAGTTTAGATTCATGGTCTAGGTCTGGATCTTTGTGTTTTCGTCTTGTGTGTGTCCATGGTACCCACGACACTGGAGAAAAACCTACATTGGAGCTATGAGTGTAGAAAGCGTGTGTGTATATGTAACATCTTAAAACAGATCTCCATCAATCTGTTTGTCACATTTACTCCATTCCTTCCATTACTTGCGGTAAACTTTTAGTTCCGGAACGAAATTACAATTATAAGGATTATTACATTTTACCTCACTTGATATTCACTTAAACCCAGTTCCAGTATTGCAAATGTAAATAAGCTTTCAGATCTCGTGAGGAACGCAAGCTTCTCTTGCGTGACGCCCTTAGGATTTCCTCGCAAGTAGCTCCAGCCGAAGCTTCATTAAGTACTATAATTTATAGCCACAAACAAATAATTCTCGAAGTTGTAAACGTCCACTCACTTCAGCACAGCAAATGTGTATACTATTTTAAAATATTATTAGTTTTATAAAAATATATTGTATACCATAGGCATTTATGACGCATCGCTCTTATTAAATAGGTACAAAATAAAAATAAAATCATTATAAATTAATGCTTTATTTCAGTCATATTTAGTGGAAGCAATTTAAAAAAGGAATCCCCTCACGTAAATAGTTATTTCCCGCCATACTTGTTTACCTCTCAGGGTTACCTATTATCATCCGATCTTAATAAAGTGTATAGGTACAATGTTTACATTGCGATTATTAATGAACTTAACGTGGGTACCTTTTCTATTTAGTACAAATTTTACGCGTTAATGAATTTCTAATCTAAATGGGCTAATTTTGGACACGGATCGATTGCACCGAACCTTTATTTTTAATTCCGTCAAAATTCATTCACCTGATCAAATTATGTATCATCACTACATAGTTTAAAACATAATCGCTTCTCGTTGTCTGTCCCTATGTATCTTTAGATCTTTATAAGTACGCTGCGGATTTTAATGCAGTTTTTTTAATAGGTTTTTTTTGATAGGATGTGGTTCAAGAGGAAGGAAGAAACTCTGATAAATTTAGATTTTTGACTTTAGGCGGAACGAAGTTCGCCGGCTCAACTAGTGTATAGTGCCATTTGTCTCCCACAAAAAAACTTCCTACTTAATATTTTAAAAATATTCAGAATGAGTTAATTGTACTTTGTTATTTTTTACACTAACACTATTGCTTCTTATTAAGTATGTGTTATGTACATATATAACTAATTAATTACATAACACATCGTACAAATGAGGATAATGACGCATAGATTCTAGATTTTACTGAGATGGGAAACGGTAATGCAAGGGCCATGTTAAAATAAAAAAAAAAAAATTGAATTAAATACATATTTTGCAAACATCGATATAGAAATCATCATATCATATCATCACCAATCATCGATATATGGAACTAAAATTTGTTATTGCACAAGACTGTACTTTTATTTCTGATCGCGAATAACTAGTAATTTTGATTAATTGCCCAAGTTCATGAAGCTGAAAAGTCGAATACTAATTATTACTTATTAAACAAATAATAACTTTCTTTAACGGTTAAATGATTTAATATTTAACGTTTACACCCAGAAAATAAAAAGAAGTTGTACGTGTTTACAGTCATTTTGTTATATGTTTTGTTATTATAATATCGCAATGCTGGTACATTGGTTAACCGCGTTATATCAGAACTCTGAGGGGATCAATAGATATAATCTCTTCGTTTGCACAACTGAAACATAGCTTCTGTTTGATACCTGTTTAATCCTTTCACAGTAATAACAAGGTGAATGCGGGCACCCTTATAAATATTATATTTTACCTTATGATTAATAGTAATCCCATTAAGTAATAGTTAGAATTAGAAATGGTATAATAAGTTTATTTGCTTAAAAGCTTCCGCGAAAATTTATTTCAGTAGGTATTTGTAATGCATTTTATCGCTTTGATATAGGTCTATAAATCTATAGCTTAAATCAAGTAACTAAAAGTACATAAGAGGGAGTTGGAGCCATATGGAAAACTTAATAATTTCTTAAGATTTATTTATAGGTTAATTCATACTTAATATTATAAACGTGAAATTGTGTTTGTTTGTTCCTCTTTCACGTCGCCACGTAGCTATTATATGATATGGTTTATATGCAGGGAGGAGAGTGACGTAGGCTACTTTTTACCGCGCTTTGACATTCCCATGACGATATCGATGTTTTGTTAGTCGATACATATTTAATAGTTCCAGACGTTGTTAATAGATGGCGTTAGTAAAATTCATTTTCAAGTTCTAAATCACGCTATAAAATGTTAATGTTAATTCTCTTTGACCGTGCAGGCGAAGTCACGGCTAAGCTAGTATTTTATATATCAAGTACTGATATCAAACAAACAAATTTCCCACAAGTGATAATTTTGTACCAATTAATTTACTTGATTGCTGATTAACCGCAATGTACGAACGTTAAGCGGAATCAATAGCTGGTAGATAATAATCTCTTTACACTGACTGTTTGAGCCTTTCAAGTTCTCGCAAGATGCGGGCACCCTTATGCTTTTGTGTAAACAGGTACCTATATTGGAAGTACACTAAAGTTACGAGTATATTATAGTTAGTACATATTGCGACATAGATAGCATTAAGCTCGTATTTGCAAATATTTCGTGACTATTAAGAATGTTTTAGCTATCGCTCTGTGCCTTTGTAGTTACATAATTCTTAAATTAGTTGTTATTGTGTATACTGTACTTTTATAAACAAATAATATTTATATTTCTAGATTAGGTAAGCTGTATTCTGATAAAAAAAATTAACTACCCGTCAGGTTATTGACATTATCGTATAATAATTGCCCTTTACATTTTGTTTACAGCTATAAATACCTATCGCACGCACTCAATTAAAATAATATCAGAGAAATTCAATTAAAATAATATTATAAAAAAAATATCTGATTTACATACCAATGCAATAAATGGCCAATTTACATATTACTTCTCATCAATAATACGGCCTCATTGAGTTTCCTTGGATTATGAGCTCTTTAGACAAACAATATATACATTATACATACATATTATAACAAAAACCTCACCGGAAAATAATATAACTCTTGTTTTGAACACACATATCGCCATTAGGCAAATCGGACGTCGTTTTTTATTATTATTTAATTACTGCTCAATGTTTATGAGGTAGAAATACGTATGTAATTAGTGCCACTTAACCTAGCTGCGTAAAGTTCTGTTAATTCTTAAAAAATGTCACAAATATATATCTGTGACACAAACTTAAACATTAGGTACAAATATCTTAGTTCTAAAGTTATCCTTGCAATAAACTATATAACTTAGAATAATAATTTACCGTTCTTATTAGTCAATAAACTATAACTGTTATCGCCGTTCTAAACCCTTTATTTAAGTGTAAAATGAGCGAATAAACAATGACATTACATTCTACTACTTATCTCACGTTACATTTGTAACTAGCTCTGGGTCTGTTGTGAAGCTGTATCGAATATCGATCTGTAATCACTTGACATACATAGGAATCTATCCAAATAAATATATTCATCACAGCCAAATCTATACAGGTAATATTAGTGTTTGGTATAATTATTAATTTATTAGAGATGCGCCGAATAGTGGTTTTACCGAACCGGATATTCGGCCGAATTATCCGGTTAACCATTTCGTATTAAGAAACAAACTGCGAATTTGTGTTAAAAAATGTTGATTTGAGGTTTAAAAATAAATGTTGATATAAGAGTTTTAAAAAATGCGAATTTGATTGAGGTTTTAAAAATGTTGATTTGAAGTATAATTGCTTTATAATACCTATTAGGTAGCTTTGTTCAACACACACTTCATAGGATTTCTTTTTTTGTATACATTCGGCACCAAAACCGAATAATTCGGCCGAATACCGATTAGCAGCAGAATAGGTATTCGGCGCATCTCTATTAATTATGTATACCTACGTGATTATTTAAAATAATAGATTCAAGAGCCTAGATATGTTAGAAGCTATATTAGTCTGTCTGGTTTTAAGTTAATTGCAATACTTAATGTGATGATTTAAAATTACATTAATAATAGTATCCTATTAATTATTAAAATATGATCTTGATAAATCTGTCTTTATTGTACCTACATGAAATTGCGGAAAACGCTCAAAGACTTGGTGTATTTACGGAAGTCGTTTTGAGTACATATAAATTTCAAATCGGTGAGAATTTCCAATTCAAATTCTTTTTTTATAAGAATGTAGTAACAACGAGCATGACTATAAGCTCGTAGGTAGACTACTACCTGATGGTAGGTGGTCACTGCCGCCCATAGACATCTGTAAGCAACTTCACATAGAACAAGGGTTCACTCTGAATCATCATCATTAAATTATATAATTTATAATGTAATTGTATCTTATCGTTCACATCTTTTTGAGTAATATTTGACATCAAAAATATTACATGAAAAGATAAATTTTGTGCAATAATAAAATTAATCATCACCTGATTACCGAGATAATATTGTGAAATTAAGTATATTCAATGTTAGACAAAGCCACAGCACAGTGCTAAATACTATCTAGCGTGGAAGTACCTACCGTGTGACGCGCCGTCTGCTACTCAGGAGTATTGTTAGCGTCAGAAAATCGTTGTGTAATATTATGTAAACTGTGTTTACTTTATAATGCGACATGCAACAAGCTTTTAAATAGAAGTTGGTGTCTGATTTACACATTCCTGAGATTTCAGCCACAGAAAAATATTTATGTGAAAAAATGTATGTAAGTAAATATGACGCTCATATTAAAGTTAAAACATTGGAAATAAAAATATTACATTTTTTTATATTTGCCGAATCAGTTGTTATTTTTATGTTTTTATATAACTTTGAACGTAAGGGTGTTTAAAAAATATGTTTTAATTATATATTTTTATATTTTTTTTGTGAAAAACGTAGGTTACATAACTTGGCCGTTGCATTTTTCCAATCATAAGAGTCACGATAAGTATACGCAAAATATTGTAATCACATAACATGACACATATTAAGAAATATGTCTTTCACATTTAATTGGCATATTAATGTTATTAATTTAAAGTATTTGTAACACGTGCCGATGCCTTTTTTATCCGATTAAAGTAGCAAACGAGCATGCAGTCCACCTGTTGGTCAGGACCGTCTTTAACCTATAACTATAAGTGGTCCTGAGGACAGGCTTGGGTAGTTCCCGATCTACTTAGTTCGGAAGGAACAGTTTCATTTGCTTGACTTTTTTTTTGGTCATCACTCTGGAATCTATAGGCTTCTGACGACCTTTTTTTTTGGTCATCTCATTGGCATCTGTATACTTTTAACGACCTTCTTTTTTTGGTCATCACATTGGAATCCGTATACTTCCAACGACGATCCTCTGAGCGCTTCTTTGTGCGAACTATTATGATCAACACTATCATTAATTGAGTAGGAACTAGTAGGACCCCATGATCGCGGGGACCCGGGTACGTGACCAATGTGCCCAGTGGGAAAGAGGGGCCAGCTGATTGTAAGTGGTCCTGCCGCACGTGGACATCTGTAAGCAACTTCAAATAGAACCTGGGTGCTATTTGAAGTCAACAGATGAGTTGCTACTGCCGATGGTCGCCTCATATAAAAGAGTACCGGTAGCCAAGCCTACATAGAGGTATATACAAATATCATATAAAATTTTAAAAAAATCCATTGTCCCCTTTAATTAAAAATATATACCTAAATAAATATAAAAAAAAAAAACTTGCGGCACTCGGGGCCTGCCGCAGTAAATCTATTGCATAGCATTTTTTATCAACTTATCCAATTATAATTATTTATTTATGCAGTATTTTTTTTATTTGATATTTTTTTATTTATTTTTTTTCCTTGATACTAGGTATATACCTACTTTCTAACAAACAATTGCTTACATATTCGTCCGATTTCCGAACAGCTAGTCTCGATCCGTGCGAGCTTCGTAGTTCGTACCTACTGTCGTACCATATACATAGACGTTAGCGACATGGTAGGCGGAGTGGAGGATGTTAGGTGTTTTCGTTACGGAATTTCTTAATTCGGTCGCCGCGCTCAAAGCCTTACGATAAAAGCTATGCAATACCTTAAAAGTAATGAATATATTAATCAAATATATTAATCTAATTATAGAGGTACCTGATTAATTAGCTCCCCAATAATAGCTTTTATAGCTGGCCTTCGTCATCGTCTTAGAATAACAACAATTATTACAACTTTACAAGACCATTATGAATTTCAACGTGAAAGAAGAGGTTTTCGCAATACCTTACGTTTTTGTAAAATGTACTCATTTCTGTTATTAAACTTTGTTGTGAAAAATATTGAAACAGAGTATACGCATTTGACATCATTGCATTGCCAATCGTAAATGAATGGTCACATTCTTTCCTTTTCTGGAGAAGCGCATTTTAATAATGTAGAAAGAGACGGCTAGCGCGTAACCGCATCGACTACAAACCACATGGCGTATGCTCGCGTACTACGCAAGCTGACGGTGTGTCGACATTGGACGTTGGATCGGTTGCTGGCCCGAGGCTTCGTCCGAGCGCCCGCGAGCCCGCGACAGCCTCGTCACACTACTCTCAGTCAGTCTCGCAATGGCGTTAGTAGGAGGCGGTCGTGTGTTCGTTTAGTTTTACAACATCCCGAGCGGACACCGGCCCAAAATATTGGCCTGTCTATACGTGCTCGAATTACTCGGAACCTCTTCCCGTAATTCCGTATACATAAAGCGAGATTCGCTACAACGGACAGTCAAATTTTGGTACGATATCCACTCAGGGCGAATCATTTCAAGGTTCGTACCATATTCGTAGGTACTTTATAATTTCCCCTTACTAAACAACCGCGTTACTAAATCGTCGATTGTCTCATAGTTTCGTTTCGAATTTTGTAAGACTCGTCGTCGTATGCAATAAATTCGCAAGCGCCGGTGTGTTCGAGTTTCTAATCGGATTGCATTTTCTTTTGCAGATCATGTTCATCTCATCATAGTTCCTCGTCGTTTTAAGTGTTTGTGTTAAGTGAACGTTAGTGAAATAGTGACAGTGACAGTGTGTGTGCAGTGATGGATCCCGGATCACCCTCGTTGTTGTGGCCGCTGCGCCTGAGCAAGCCGATGGCCGTGCCGTCGAGTGGAGAAAACAGCAAAGCGGAGGAGAGGGCGCAGTCGCCCGCGCTCGCGGAACGCCTGTCCGCGGCGCCGTCACCCTCGAGTCCCGCTCCGAGCAGCCCTGCTCCACCACAACACCAGTTCCAAGCTGCGTTGGTGGCGGAGAAGTACCTCCTGCTGGAGCAGGTGGAGGGGTCGTCACTCTGTCGGTGTGTGGACGTGCGCACGCAAGAGGAATATGTCTGCAAAGTGAGTACCAAGCTCTATCTATACACACGCTGTAGTTGTAAACTTATAAAACAAAACCAGTTGGAACCGCGTTAGGCCCACACAATACAAAATTGGTAGCATAAACTGTATCTGGCCGTGCACTCGGCGTCTACCTACGTGTTGGATACGACATTGTTTATTTAGCACTCGTCCAAAGCCAAAGCTTACTGTACTAATAAAATATTCCTATAAATTCTCAACAGCCTCACTTATTAGCTTCAAATGCTTCTTATTAGTTATTATTTAAGCACTAGTGCTAATCAGTCAGAATTATGATGATAAACAAAAACTTTATTGCATCAGAAAATTTAATATTCAAATTTGGAATATATTGTTATTTTTATCCGATACTTCTGGCAGCCAATACTGTTTACATTTCATCAGCTCTCTGCCAGTGAAAACGACAATACTAAACGAACGTATTAGTTTCATCGTTAAATGCATTAGGAACGCTAAATTCTTAAACGTACCTAGTTAAAAAACTTGTTCTCCTTGTTCCCTTTCGAAGTAGATGAATCACGCCTAAAAACCCTCAGCAGGAAATACCCTAATTCATAGTTCAAACAGCATCAACATTCGTTTACTTTTGCCCAACTTAACGCTAGTAGATACTAATAGGTTGTCGTATGTTTTTAACTTATGTTTGATAACCTCATCAGTAATAGAATACCCTTTACTTAAAATGGAAAGATTATTATTTTATCGAAAGTTTTTAGCCTTGTGTAGAAGCAAAAGCGAATACAATGTAACTCCACCTTAAGTCATAACAATGTCCCTTTCATGTATTGACGTTATCAATATAACAAAAGTTCCATACATGCATTAAGTTAACAGGAAAATATAGTAATTAATTAAAATCTGTGCGAATTTCATAAGCCATGCACTATTAATCATTATAGACTAAAAGATAAGAATCAAGGTTTATATTTAAAAACAAATCATTGTGAGTAAGGATCACACTGGGATACAAACGTAACGTCGCGCGTCGTGCGTGTCGAAATTGTGCCGGGTTTCAAAAGCCAAGTTGCGTATTGTTTGATTGATACTCTGTGTAATCTCTTGTTTCCGACCTCTGCTCTAGATAGTAAAACTGTTTTCTGAAAATGAAATAATGTCTTCCTTGACCTAGTTAGAAAAGTTACAGGTGATAAACTTGAAAAATTACTCGCGACATTTTATGCAAAGACATGAACTGGAGCGTAGGTTACACCTAAAAATCGAGACATTTATTAACTTTCTGTTCCGCGACTTGCATAAACATTTTTTTTTTAAAAACTTAATATATTTCAAATTAGGTACTTATTTAGTACTTTTGTATTAGTGGTTCTTACGTATTATGATCGAAACTATGTATGGATGTATCTTTAAAATATAGTTTTTCAATTTTAAATGCTGCATCAAGACGACGCATGTACCTATATTGTATGTTTATACTTTGAAACAGATATCAAACTATAAATAGTTAAACGTCAATCGTAAAGATAAAATGTAATGTAAGTAAGAAATATCATGTAATTCCCTTTGTTGTTTCATTATCGTATCCACGAGTATTATACTCGTTTGAATAGTAGTCGTATTTCCCACATAATGTGTTTTCCTACTATTTGTAAGTTCCCACTGTTGCCCTCCGTATTTAATTAAGGATAATTTAAACAGACGCAATATCTGGCAAATCTGAAAGGGTAGCTGAATCCCACGGGATCGGACCCCATAGTGATAAACAGTACTCAATAATATGCCCACATGTTGTGTCCCTTCTTGCAATTAAGCGATTGAAACTTCAAAGAGTTTGAGCCTGCTTTTACCGACTTATCTTTGCTTTTTATACTCTGTGCCGATAACATAATCTAGCCAATTCTAAATTTTAAATTAGTCACTAATGAAACCTATTAAATGCTAATTAAAATTCTCGCAATTTTTTCACTAACTCGCGTGCAATGCTCACAGCGTCTCTGTTCAACGTCGATGTCAAACTTTATATGTCATGGCCCCGCGCTGCTCGATCGCACTTGTAGGCCAACGAGCCATCGCCGTTTTTACAATGTCATGTATCTACTTTCGCAACCGAAAGGTAAATAATGTTTATTCTTTAACATTATATATATTACCTCATTCCAACAAAACACGACAGAAAACTAAAGTTCCAAATTGCGTCATGCGATCATAAAATGGCGCATTAAAAATTACTCACATATCGTGTAAACGTACCTAATTCGCTTGTTTATATAAGTATACGTAGTATTAGTAGTCCCGTGCGGCTGCGCAGCCAGAAACCAGTTAGGAAACTCGTTATTTCAAACATCCTTTTCTATATGGTACACAGGCACTAATTTTAGGTAACACAGGATACATAGTTCCAGTGCTAACAAAGGCCCATACAAGTATTGTCAAGGCACAGAATAGGCACTTCCCTCGTGAGAACTTGGCAAGGTTAAATGTGGCAACGTTATCGTTGCTAAACGCAGAGTGTATTTACAACACCGCCTCTTGCCGACACGACTGCCACATTTGTATTACCTACCTTATATACGTATGTATGATACTGGCCACCTTTATTCGTAACCCATTCGAATTTCTTTATTCATTTTTAATTTGGACTATAAATTATCCGACCGGAATCGGTCGCGTGCTTAGTAAATTAAAAATCGTAAACGTCACGCGTTGCCGTCGCGATGCCGCCGCACCGAAAATAGGCGTGACCTTCTCATTGACATTGTGCAATAGACGAGTTGATAACGCACCGATCGTCGAATGTCACATCGAGGCTAGCGGGCCCCCTCCTATTCCCCCCACTAGTGAACTTAAAGAACGCGTAATGTAGCAAATGCAGCATGTTCATTGCTCTTCGAACATGACTGTTTACGCGCGCGCGCGCAACATACAACGCGATGTGTTTCAAAGATTATGAGACTCGATAGCGACGTATCTTGTAACAATAGTTTGATTAATCCACGGACAATCTACCGTTGCTCCGTAAACGAGATTGTGGAATAGCTAACCGTGAGCGGCAACTTAAATTGTACATTTAATTAGAAATGTTCTTATTTGTAACCCCACGACTTATGTAAACTTTGTCTTTGGAATCTTTTAATGAATTCTTAATCCTTCGGCATACTAAGTAAGTTAGCTAATCCAAGTAAGGAGTGAACATGAACATTTTAATTTAAAGCCGTTTGATCCTATCTTGCAAGTAAATTTTGTGTGTTGTCAGGTTTCAAAGCTCTAACTAAATATTATCTGTAAAAAATGTTTGGTTAATGATACAGTCAAGTCAGCCAGGATTGGTTGTTTAATTTAGCTGTCACATGGTGCCGCCCAAGTACAAAAGTGGCAACAATTTTGCAATGCTTCACGATGAAATAAATATTGATAAGGATAAGTAGGTTAGCTGCCGTAAACCACTTTTGAATCCAAATATTATCAAGCGCTACGAGCATTGCTAATTCTTATCTGGCCATTTTCGCAAACACTTCTATAAATGGGTCACGTTTATTTTTTGCGTGGCGCCCAACGTAAATTTGTATGTTAAACTGCGCGTCGATATGTCTACGGTGCCTACGCTGAAATAACTAGCGGACTTTCTATAAATACGATATGATTCAAAAAGAAATGTACAGTCAATCCGACGCACACGACGCGATTCGTCATCCCCAGTCGGGAAATCGGATTTGGAATTTGCGTTCACAATGTCGTTGACATTTCGTGCGAGTTCGGAAATAAATGGTGACTGTAGTCGTTAGTCCAAAATAACCGTCCGTTTCTAGTGCTTCTCTTTATAAAACATAATCGCGGTGCACGATCGAATGCCGTCGCTGGCTCGAAATTTAAATTCGTTTATTAGTTTTGTTGCAAAAGTTACGTCTTACGACACGTGTAGGCATTCGTTTGATTACTAAACCCGCTGTCGTCACCCAGGAATTCCGTTTGATGCCAACTGGGCCCGATGCTTATTTGCGAGGGGTCAGCGCAACCCTATTCAGTAAATGTTTCAGCCTCGTTATTCACATTAGACTTAGCCCTTTTGAATCATGGCTCGCTTTGAAACAGAACCCCTTTGAATCTATTTAGCGTAGACTAAAACTCGTATCGACTGTCCCTTTGATTCGGTAGACTAGTTGTAGATACAAACGACCATATACTATTAAATTTGATTCGCTACGCAAACCAGTATTTTTAAGATAAGGACCAAACAGGATTTTGTAATAATAAAACACAGGTTAGCGCAATCTAACGAGGCGCAGGTATAAAGAAAATTGCTCTTGCCGTATCTTGCTGCATTCATCTTTTATGCCGTGTACGAGAGTATTCATAAAGCTCAGAAGATGTTTACAGAAAACATCTTGTTGACTATTCAAAGTTGGCTCCATGTTAGGAAAGCACTTTGAAAAGTGCAATTAATTTATTACTTCGGTATCTCCTTTCATGTTGGGTTTGCTTTTCTGATTTATTTCTTTGTTTGTCTGTAGGTAGTATCAAGAGACTGCAGCAGTTTATTACAAGCGCACTACCGTCTCGACGGTCACCCGCACGTCAATCCCATCCACGAAGTGCTAGTCGGTGATAAGAGGGTGTACCTAATCTTCCCTCGATCACACTCTGATCTCCACTCGTACGTGCGGGCGAGAAAACGGCTTAGAGAACATGAAGCTCGAAGGCTGTTCAGGCAAATGGCAGAAACGGTGGCAGCGTGTCACGAACAGGGCATCGTTTTAAGGGACCTCAAGCTAAGAAAGTTCGTCTTCGCCGATCCTCAAAGGTGAGTCTTCAAAATTTGGCTTGAAAAATCTATTTTGAAATTTACGCAGCTAACTAACGTTGATTACTGATAAATGTAAATAAGTACAGGTTAACTCTTATTCGCATCCATAATGTCATTGAATCGATTGCGTCGACAGTTGTAGATGGTTTCTTAACTTTATGTGCTGTGTTTTCGCAAGTTGATTTAATATAGAGAAACCTCGGCTTGTATAAGTTGCAATCGTTTGAAATACGACATTATCTCCTGTTAGTGCAGCCAGCCAGTCGGCCGCGGTTCCGATCGGCGTGTGCTAAATTCTACCAATGAAACAGCTGACGCAACGATCCCGTAGAGACGATATCTCCCGGCGTTAGCAACCGAATCGCCTCGGAAATCGAAATTACTTGTGCAATTTGAAACAGGCAGTCAACGAAAATAGCTAACGATATTTCCTAAATTATCACTAACGAAATAAATAGAACAAAATAGTTCAACTGCATCGTGAACAAAAAAATATCGAGTATTCCGATCAATTAATCGATGACTTCCTTCAACTTTTTATGAGACGAAGCAGAAGATCGATCGTCGTGAGAAAAGAAAGTTCGAAGATAAAAAAAATATCAGAAAGGAAGCGGAAACACTGTCTGTGTTTTAAGTAGTGCGTCATTTCCTCTGTAGTTCGATAGCGCCATGACACCATGACGCCATGACACCATGACGATAAACAGTTATCGAGTAATTCATTATTACCATTTACGCGACAAGAAGATAAAATGCCCATTAGAGACATTGTTTTCCGGTGTCAGTTGCTTGCTCAACGTTTGAAGCTGTTTACACGAAAATTATGCATTCACGTGTACTCACAATCTTTACATGTTAAAGCCGAGTTAAATAATAGCCAAACATAAATAGTAAGTAAAACGAACTACAATAGGACAATTGTATGCGCGAATGCCACGAAGCGTTACCCAATGTCTTTATTAATTATGACCACCAGCCGGTAGGAACCGGCGGATTTTCGAACTTTTGAAACGTTATCTGGCCTCCATTGTTGCGAATATCTCCGGCAATGCTAGCGGCTCAAGGCGAACGGTGTCATTGCTGTGTACACTCAGATACAATACTCCGCAATCGGGTCAAGGGACCGCGGCCGACACCGCACCGACACACGCAACACTACCTACCCCATGCACCAGGGAACCTGTCCACATTACCGATCAGGTGCTTCTGGCTACTACACAAAGGGAATATTTTATGCACCCTTTATAGACCGCATTCCGAAGGGCTAAATAAAATTCCAACACTCATCTGCCCTGTGTTACGATCCCCATCATTGTTGATTTAACAAGATTTCTTTATCTGGATAATATAATAGATTTAATCGAACTATTTGTAGAACACAATGAGTTTTTATTGGATAAATCTGAGATCTGATTAAATTAGTTTAATGCAAATTCGGCAGCCCTCCCACGGCCGGGGCAACAACCCATCTCGAGAGTTCTCCTTGACGTTCCCGCTGAGACAATGTTCATTACGCCTCCACAACCCACAGCAAGTGACCGAATGGTTTCTTTGACCTGACGGCGTCGACGTCCCTAGTGACATTAGGCAGACGAATTCGAAAATGCCTTTGACGCGACCGCTAACCCGATATCGACTACATGCACTGAATAAATGGATGTAGAGTTACCATCGCAGTTAGTTAGTAAACGAAAGCGCATCTCTATTTACACAACAGTATTAACTGAGCCCGTTTTAGTGGACAGACGGTAGAAAATGGTAAAATACCCTTAATACCCTTCAACGAAGCATCATCAAAGCGAACGTTGTCAAAAGCGTCGTTCCGCGTTGCGGCTCGGAAGCATCGCGGGCCTCAAATGTAAAAAGTTTTGCCCTACCCTTTACGTAATATCAGAGCCACAGACGCGAGCACCTAGAGACTTGAGAAACCTTTTCCAACTTCTACCTCAAAGCAGGAATGTTTTACGTTTGGTTATTAAAGTATAAAGCTTAGTAATAATAAACTAAACGCGTCGACAGAAACCGTACTTTTTAATTGATGAAGTGAATTCCTATTGTAAAAAGTGAGCCGATAAAAAGTACCAAAAGGTAGCCACCAAGTTTGAATTATACTAGCCATTAATTTAATTAAACAGGATATTGCAGATGTTTCCAGTATTATCCGATGTCACTCGAAAAGCGGAAATGTTTTTTGTTTCAAATTTAACGGACCTCTGCAGATCAGGTAGCCAGATGTAAGGACCGTCGTTTGACCCCAAATCTAAGCCTCGCTGATAGGCGACCATTCAACTTTCCCAGAGATCATTTGCCGAGACATCTGATCTTCCGTATGGTCAGTCAAAATTTACATATATCGCGACAGCTGACCTCGTTTAACCCTAATAAATTCTAATGATTATGCACACTACATGCCGTAGCGGTCAAGTATTTTCTCCAGCTGTTCTTCGCAATCGTGAGAATGGTCGCAAGTCTGATTGTGGAAGGTGCAACACGAGCAAGTGCCCACCCCTAGTTCTCGGTTCTCACGTCTTTGATATAAAGCAACCCCCTTATTATAAATTCGAGTCATCCGGTGGGACGCCATGCTGCGATATCCCGCGCTCCGTCCGTCCCGTCTCAAAGGTAAACAAGAGCATTAATATTGATTCCGCGCTCTCTTTGCCGCTTTGAAGTGGATTTCCTTAACACTCGACCGTAGTTTTTCCCGTCCTTTGAGACTAAAACAAATTATTTTTCTTTAACAAGGCACGATACTTCAGGCTCATCGTAAGATCGTTTGACATGATAATTACGGCAAAAAATAACTTAATGCAGATTGCAGCGCTTTGTATAAACAATCTGAATTATCTGAATATTTCAATATGAAATTTACATCGGAATAGATTTGACTTTGTGCTATCGTTTAACGAGATCCTCTTATATCTTAGTATTGTACTTAATATATCTATTTTTTCCTTTCTTCCTTTCGGGGATTTAATAAAATGTTATTTTTTTAGATTAATCATCATGGACTCGTAAATTCTAACAACATGAGCGTATATAGTACATATGACATCAACATAAGTGTGTGTATCTATTTATGAAGAGAAATCTTAAGGTATATCCGGGCATAGACCTTGGGGCTGGAAATCGAGGGCGTTGGGACCGATAACGCAGGTAGCATTCTCCTCGGTCTCAAAGATCAGACACCTGCGAGCAATGAAAAACAGATATCTAGGGCCAACTTCCTAAACGGTTTATTTGCGTCAAATCACCGGCAATTTATCGGACTCGTTCTGCGAAAAAAACGGAAAGCCGGATGTTTGTCGTAAACTGCTTAAAGTTTAATGCTTTTGGGATTGTCCACTCACAGGAAATACCACGCGGAACTATATTCACGCGACGAAAGTCTATTGTAATCGTTCTCGCTTTAATTTTAATTTGGCAGGATTTTACAGCACAGAAAATTACATAAATCTCATAACGCACCAGACAGAATGGAGCCCGCTTTGTGCTCTCCGTAGATAGTACGATGCCTTTGTAAACAATCTCAGGTATAAAATTGTCTTTAGCGCATTGTTCGCCCCATCCCGCCCACTCCACGCCAAAATAATAATACCCGGCGAAACGTTCCAGGTAACAAAACAAAACCCAAGTTTTTTGCGTAACACGGTGTTCAGAAGCCGGATCGGGTGATCGAATGCACCGCAAACAATGAAGCTGCTGCGATATGCCGGCGTTAATTTACACAACCCGATACTGTGCGTTGTCATGGTAATGTGTAGTATAAGTTGTAAAATATCTAATACTATTAAATGCAGAAGATTAATGTTTTGGCGAGGTAGATTTCGTTCGGACTGGCCGGTGTCTAGTCGCGAAAGTATATTTGCACGTCTGCGGCGCTAACGGGATATTTATGGCCGCGGCTGCGCTGGCGCTCAGCGGCGGATGTGCCAAATTGGTCCGCGGTAGACCCGGCAGACGCCGCCGCGTCGCATACCGGCCCGGCCACCGGCTGACACTACATTTCCTTCCATGCGAGAGGCTCATTTAGAGCCGATTTAAATTCGGATTCGACTAACACGCGATCGCTCCTACCTGGAGTAATTTAGGTGAGATGCATGCGATACCCCGAGCTGACTGGCCCCATTTGCCGATCGGCCGCAGATCGGTGGCCGTACCGACGCCTACATCGACTATTTTGAAAACATTTTGAAACGCGGTTGCCAAAGGCTCGTGGTGCAAGACCCCGCCACGTTACAGCGACGCATTTGCATAATACCGGGCGCTCGGTAATCCACCCGTACGTCTCAATTTCGACAGTTGTATAACTTCAGTGAACCGTGAGAGTCATCGCTGGCATTGCATAATGGGCCCTCGGCTACACATCCACCTAGAAGCGGGCGCTGCGCAGTTTAGTTTGGCACGCGGCATCAGAACCGCGACTAAGTGTGATTGCGCATCGTATCAGAATATACGGCGTGATTCAGGCGTGCCGGAATTCCGCTAGCTATGCTGCTCGTTTTGGGGCGTTTGTTTGCGACCTCGCACTCGCGCGGCTGCTGAGGTCGCGGCAACTGTGCCAATGTCGCGCTGCCGATGCCGACGCGGCGCCGCGGCCGCCTCCTCGCTCGTGCGGAACAACTGGACTCGTTTAAAAACAATAATTCGCTTTTCAGTTATGTTACATTACACTAGTCATTGCAGTTCTCCGTGGAACGCTACCGTTCAGTAATGCCTACGCATCTTCATCTGTACGTAAATACGTACGACGCGAGCTTACTGGGTATTCGTCACAACTATAAATAAAGCATGTTCGCACCTTTTTTGGTGGTACGAAAACACCGGACGTTGCTACCGGACGTGGATGCTAGTGCATTGCTCTCACGAATAATACCTCTACAACATTGTTATTCTGAGAAACGAATTACCGGACATCGTCGCCGTCCATACAAAAGAAAATCGGATTGTACGCTGAATCCAAAGTAATGTTTACATGCAGCATGACATCTGTGGGACAACAGGTTCATTGTTAGCTCGGAAGAGCGAGGTTCCGGTGGCCATTGACTCGCCGAACGCTGCTCCTATTTAGACAACCTTCCTGTCTTAATACAACAATTTCTCAATGCCTCGTGGATTTAGCTGTCGGGTCCACAGCTGAGAAAACGCACGACTAGCTATTAAATCGATCGAGTTGCGTAAAACAAAGGTCTGCGAAAGCTTGTGCAAGCGGCGCGCCCGCGCTGCGCCGACATATCTGCGGATTTGCGTAACCGCGCACTTATCCGTCGATACGACGCCCGTGTGTTGTGACACGCTCCGCTTGCCTTCATCTGTAATACTTGCATTCATTCAAAATGTGCCTAGTGCGAGCTCTAAACGGTTGCCTAATAAATAGCGCAAATGGCGAGCAACACTGAATGATTATTTCCTAACGAATCCAGGCTCCGAGCTAGCAATCGATATGATATCGTTTCATTATTTTGTGAATAGTCTAAAGCCGAGTATTATTCGCCATTTAAGTCGACTTTACGACATCTTACGAAAATATTGAGTATTATTCACGTTGAATGCTGAGTTACAATTCCCGCAAATGTTAATCAGTCGCGCCCCCCAGCTATGGGCAGCGGTCCGGTGTTGCTGTCACGTCATGATATCACCGAGTGAGTCATCGCGGTCGTGACTGGAGACGGTGAGCGTCGGATGAACTGGCTTAACCTCTCTCCGAGGTCTGCAACATGCTCGTTAAATATACGTACACCGCAGAGTATAAATCCTAGTGAGTTTACTATAAAGATAGAAACGAGTTCTAAATTGGATGTTTTTTGCTACTGAGATTACACTAAGTGGTTTGAATGACAGATTATTGGGTAGTAGCTTGACGCAGAGAAATACAAACGCTCCTAGCAACGAAGCTTATGGCCCCAGGAATCGGTCGTCAAACTTTCCAGTCGGCGGGCGCACGCGACCTTATCCCGGCAAGGATAAAGCGCATTCAAGACCCTTGCAAAAACGCGCACGTGCCGCCAATTAGGGGACGAGACGCTCAGCGCCCTCGGCTGTCTCACAAGAGCGCTCGCGAGGAACGAAGGTGGAACCGCTGACCGCCAAGACACGCGCCCGCCATTTCTAAGCCGTTTCGTTTTACACCGTTCCATGTCGTTCCATACGACTTGGGATAAGATTTTACAGAACATAATTCCGCGTTAAGTGACAGATTTTATTGTTCTCTCGTTTTTTGTTGAAAACCTGCTGCGGCGGTTACGTCGTTTCGATCCACCAGCGCGCTGCATATCCGCGACGCGAAGGTCGCTGACCGCCGAAACTCATCCAGCGTAACCAAAACATAATGCTTTGTTCTAATGAACAGATAGGGGCGGCCATAGTTTTAATGCAGGCAACATTAATTCGAAAGCAATTATGCCCACGATCGATAAATGTTTGAAGTTCAGTTCGCTCGCTCCTATAATAGACAGGTCCGTGTGATTGTTGTTAGTAACGTGTAACAAGTTTTGTTCGTAATACATTTTCCCCGTAATACAAACATAAGTTCTACACCATCGTTATCGCCTTCCACAATGAGTCTGTTGAACTCGGCTGCCAGCTCATTTGAAATGAATTATCCAGGAATGTGCCACGGTGTTACGCATAGCTCGTTTTTACCTTCACAATACCGTTCCAGATGAGAAATTTCCGGAGTCCTGTAGCGGGTGTTAAAAAATCTGGGCTGAGACACAATGTGACAATGAAGTCTGATTCATTGTATGACGGGCAATGAATGCCATGATGGATGCTATGCGGTGCGTCAGTGCACTCGATGACGTCATCGAGAGGGAATTAAAAATCGGAGGGCGACAATAGGAGGGTTCGGGATGAATCATTTGAGCTCCTATCCGGTCACTACCCTCGTTGGTTCGTAGTAGGCTATTTATAACGAACCCCAAGGTATCGAAAATACTTTCTTACTAACACCCCATACCAAAATATAGCTCCATTAATAAACCTCGTATTAACGCATAAATGCTTACAAACACCGAGTTTTTTTACTTTCTTTAATGTCATAATTTTAATTAAGTTTGACATATAATAAAAATAAACATGTAAGAGTCAGGTGCGGCATCTTTACAATAATTTATGTTATGTATTTATGTAAAAGTGTGTTTTAAATTCGGCATTTAGAAACCAAGAATCCAAGTCATCGTACGCAGATTTCAATTTTACCACGACATAACAATATAATTATACAATTTACACATTACACATTATACAAAATTGATCTCCAAACTTCCAATAGCGTAAGCCATAACATATAGCAACATAACGAACACTTGCATTGATTGCGAACCTTTTTCGATCAACCAGCCACTCGTAAACACAATGAAGGAACAAAAACCAATGCACAATACAAAAACGAACACTAGCACACGTCGATTTAATTTATTCACGGGCAAAAACACCAGCGAATAAAATATACACGGGAGGATTCAAGGGAATGTAAGCTGAGGTTCGTTTTTATGAGAATATAAAACAAAACCTAGACACTGGAGTACTCAAGTTTCGTGTTAAGAGCTTTATGGCTCGGGGGAGTGACCTGGCTACCGATCCACGTCATAAATCTCCGACCGCCCGCTCCTATCACTTTATTATAAGCCTAATCTTAGAGTACAAAAAGTACACGGCGAATGTTTCTTTAAGCCTGTAACTTTTGTGACGGGAAAGAAACCTATTTTCGTCTCAAAATAAATGCTCTGTTTTGAAGCGTCGCGTAGGCGTCGTTCGTGAAAATTCAACGTACAAATGACGCTAACAGAACAACATTCGTATAACATTACCATTTCGTTCCGTTTAACCACTGACGGAGGCGTTGGCAATTTCGACCGTCCTTATTTTCTTTCGAGTTAATAATTTCAGCCGTATTATCCACCTACGTGAATCGCTTGGTGCGCAAAACATTCTGATGCGGGGGTGGCAGTCGAATATAATTCTGTTCAGGGTAACATCTTTAAAAATGTCCGACCTTTGCGAAAATTTAACCCACGCGTACGATAGAGTTCAACACAATACCCTTAAAATAACCCGGCTTCGAAAACTCCTAATTTGCTAATTTTACCGCGGATTAAAATAGTCTGGGCTTTACAACACTGGATTACGTTATTGACCAAGGTCTAAACGTTTTTTGCGCGCGGTTTTCGAGTGAAATTTCGAGCTGCGTCAGGCGGAAGACTAGTCGAGAATATATTATACGGCCTTGGCCGCGGTAATCAAATTCGCTGGGAGTCGAACCGGCGAGTCAAAATGATTTACAGCTCCGCCAATTTCCCTGTATATCGACCGTTTACCTCGGGACGAGCGCGCGGGCGACTGGAAAAAAAACACAACCGGTCGGAGAGTGGCCAGAATTACGATTAACCCTCAATCTGCAGTTGCGATGCGTATGTCACTAAAAATACCTGACGTCTGCCGCCGTGCACTGAATGCTTTTTGCGTTTGCAATAGTTTATTTACAACCGGCTACTACATTTTGAATAGGACGCGTTGCGCGCCGCACTGCTAAAACTGCCTCAACCAGTTTCTCGCTGCATCAAGTTTTGCCAACAATGAAGCAGTATAAGTCAATAGAGCCACATTATCGCTTTAAAGTTCTAGAAAATGTTAAATTCGTAAACAACGGTACATCACCGGTAGCCGTCTTAGCTTCTCGCCTGAAGTTTAATTACCGCCACCTTTTTCCTGTTACCTACAAAAACTAAGTAGCATTTAATTTTAAGTCAATTAGAAACACAAATGAGGCTGTCATAGCTAGGGCGTCGCACCAATCGTCTCATGACTATGCGTTCGTTGTAATGAGTTCGCTCGTGGAGTGCCTACACCACGTTCGAGGCTCGAACAATGGCCGCCACCACACCGTCATTACGACGCGACTCACGGGCGACTGTCCTATAAACTGTTTCCTGTTTTCTTGCACTCATATAATCGGGTTCTTATACCGATAACCTCGATATTGAAAGCTAGTAGGACACCTCGTAGACGCGTTTATGTAATCCGCGTAGATATTTTACTGAATCTACAGATTTCTAACGAGACATAAATTTAATTATATTCTCTAATCACTTATTGTCTCTACACTACACAATGGTCAGCGTCATATTCACATCCGCGAGAATGTTTCTAAAATAACAGGAAAATATGACATACATTTTCCTGGAATTACATTTTCTCTGGTAACATTTTCTTTACAACAATTACCCCCGATTTTTTCGTTTGGCAAAAATTCACGATAAGTAGCTTAGTCACTCCAAACAATTACTTCGTGAATTTAAAGAACCAATTACGATAAGGAAAGATAAAACAATTAGAACCACACTTTTGGGTAGCTATTTGCATACTTATCAATTGCTTTAAGAATGTACGTTGAATTTCCGGTTATTTGTCACATTCACGATAATAAATATATGTAAGTATATTACTTACTCAAAAATACTACCCACTAAGTTTTCTTGTAATTTGGAACATCGCTTGTGTACAGATTGTTTTCGGCTATTTTGTCCTCATTCTTAGAACGATTACCCGCTATTAAGGAATTTGTGTTAACTGGAAATTACTAGCGAGATAAAAGTACTACTTATGTTATAATTAGTTCTTATGATTCACAAAACAATTAACATTCAAATTATCCTCGTTAGAGAAATCTTCTATTCCGATTTTTCAATTTTGGAGTATGTTGGCATTTTTCCTAATTACGAAGATTTGTTTGGGCTTTATTCTTCTATCAACAAATAAACTCGGCTTTAATAAGTAATATGAAAGTTAAATATGGAGATATTGACTTCTGACTTTACGGAATAAAACCAATACAAAGCGTTTCGTAGACGATAGAGCAAAACTGACGCTTAAAAGAATAGTATAAGGTTTAGTTCGTGGCGAGATGTTTCGAGTTCTATGATAAATAGAAGCGCTTCCGGCCGATAGGAGTCGTGAATGTTTTCTTCGATCGGCGCGGGGAGGGGCGGGTGAGGGGACTGTCCTCTAGCCGATCCGCAGCGTAGGCGCATCCTAATCTCGTTCATCTGACGTAACACAGTTCACGGTCAACAGAAGGAAATGACGCAAACGGCGCGCGCACTGCCAACATTACAACACCGTGTCAAAGTTGCCAAAACAATCCACGTGATCAATGAGCCCCTGTAATGGAAGAAACGACAGCCCCTGCGGGGTTTCAGTCCATTTCGCATAGCGTGGCGCAACCTGCCCGCGTCATTACTTGTAATTATAGCACTCGACAACTCTCCGAAATTCGTTAAAAAACTTGTCGTAATTCAACTTGGTGACTTTGAAACTTACTTAAACATGGCTATTAATTAAGTCGATAAATAAATATTGAATTATATTTCCTTGCGTCGAATAAGCCGAGCATGCATGCAGATCGTGTTCGTAATACTATCGGAAATAATTAGGATCTCTCTGACTATTAATATCCTGTAAACCAGTCTGTGTTTAATTGCAAACCGGCCCTATCCCGACCGGTTCGCTAGTCGCTCGGTTCTTGTAAGGGTCAGTTATATTTTCATTTGTAGAACTCAACTTGAACTCGTAACTCTTCCCCGAAGCGAAACTTTAAATAGAACACGCCCACTGACTAAACAGGAAAAATGTGTTGAGTAATTTCACAACTATTTAACTGCGAAGAAGTTACGTGTATTTGCGGCGCGGCAGTACACATTACACTGTAACAAAAAGAACAATAATACATTACATTTTATATGACATGCAAAACAAAACTTATAATACAAGAAAAATGTATACGCATTGACCCTAATAGAACATTAATAGATCACATATAATTATTGAGTTCTTGCGTTGCTATCACTGAGAATTGTATGTATGAGTCTTTTACACCTTTCAATGAATCATGAGCGCTCGCAGTTATATTGCAAAAATGAGAACGGTGATAGATGCTTCAACAGTAAATACGGGTGTATTCAAAGGGTATTTGTAGTTCAAATCCATGTTTAGTTTTAACCTGCCATTATACGCGTATAATGTATACGGTATTAAAACCGCGAGCGCCGATCAGTCCGTGCACAATGACATTGAAATGCGTCGAGTTGCGAAATGTTACTCTTTTCGTGGTTCTGGCCTCGTCGGCCGAGATTGAAGAATACGTATAATAAATATGAGAACGTACACGACCTCAGTTCGCGGTCACAGTTGCGTAACAGACCGCGACAAACAATACCTGCATACAAACTCGATTATAATATTAATTTTCATTATTACACGTAATGCACGAACAAATTAACTTCAATCGACTATTTCATTACGGCGCCAAATAGTACCCGTTTCGAAGTAAATATCGCTCAATAATCGTTTTCAATGTTATAATTGCTGAAAACCAAAGGAATTTACGATGCAGTAAGGTACATATATAATCAATGTACATAGAAATCAGTGCGACGAGCAATCTAATTAAATTTAAAAAATACAAATGTTTTTTTTGTATGCAATTTTGGCAATAAACCGAGTAATGTATGCACGTAAAAATACCAGCCAGCGAGAGTTTCCAAATGTAAAAATAAAAATCGAAAGTTACTCATTAAAGTAAATGTCAACATGCTATGTGACATTCTGTCTCGGACCTGATAAGGCGGAGTTCAAATCGCGATCTTATGGCATGAATATTTTAAGCGTATGTTAGAATACGTATCCGTGATCGGGTCGTGTCATTGCCGGTGATGTTCCCTCGACGATATGAAGTCACCGACGATTATACTACACGAGCCACAATAGACTCGCGTCACTAGTAATTCACCGTACATTCCACTCGTGTTTTTCTCCATTAAACAATCAATCTTGTTTATACAGATTTCACGACAATTTGCGCAGCAGTCGTCCGAATACCGCTCGATTCGCGTGGCTGATGTAATCGACGTTTATAAAAACCGGTTCGCGTCTAGTTACACGAATAGGTACCTACTCATTAACAAAATTGCGTATTTAAATATTTCCAAGGTGCGTGGATACCAGTATACGTAACTAAGCCGCACAAAGTTTCCAATTTGCCGTCGAATTGTTTAGGAGTTGAAAACGTGATGCCTACGAATGGCATTACGTTTTCGACGTATTTTGCGCCCACGCGAATTTTAAGGGTCGCTCCACGTGTTCGTTGACGTCACGGGGGTAGACGCTTTGTGTGGGCCCGCGATCCGTGACGTATTCGGAGGAGTTATGAACGTCTCCGTATCGATCGTTCGCGAAGTAGCAAATCGCAAAGCGATGACGTAGGCGGTAGGCGGAAGCGGTTACGCGTGGTCGCGTCGCGGCCACTCGGACGGCATCGATAGGCCACCACGGCTGCCGTGGCCAAGGACGGCCGGCGCGCGGCAACCGGCACGGCTGCGCTTGCGACACTTGATGCGATAGCGATGCACTGTACACGCTTGCCATTATTTACTATTATTGCAACTAAGATTTTGTTTAAAAAATCCTTAGTCGATATTTTACGTTCATTAATTATTCATGACCCCTATTTTGATATCAGCTTTGATAACGTTTTTCTTCTATTTTATAATTGCGAAGTTTATATAAAATATAAGTACATTCGAGTTTATCGCAATCATTCCGCTATAACGCGTTATGAAAGGACCTTCGCGTAACAACCGCTTGCTCCAATTTATTCGGCATTCATGGATTCAGGTCATAATTCAAAGCTGATTTCAAATTACAAACGCTAACGGCACACGTTCACGATACCTAAGCCTATGTACAAAATACATGAATATTATATACTAAGCATCACAGTAAACGAGTAAATAACCAACATTGCATACTACATACGTAACGTTTCAGTGTTACGTCACACTAATGTATAAACCAGTAATTATAATTACCTAACAATTAACGCAAAATGAGAAACAATTTGTTTGGTAACAGTTGAATTGATTTGTGGTTGAACAGCACGCCCGTCAGGTATTTCATGTTCTTACAAAAATTGCTCTTTGTTATGTAGAAATCATAATGAATTTATGAGAAGAATATATCACTCATTACAACTAGCTATATTACGGGTCCAATAGATACATAAACACCCTGCAAAACAACTGAAGGCCATCAAGGAACTCGACGTCTCGAACAGTCAATGTCTTATCAATGTACCAAATAGCAACCATTTTGATTAACTTACAATTGGACTTTGTATAATTAACATTTATATTGTTTGTACGTTAACATTTTTTGCACGAAGAACCTTCAAGTAATTCCTGACACGGCGTTCACCTCCCCACGAAGGTGACATGATGATGTAATTAACTTGATCTTTTGCAATACTCATATGATCGCTATATATCGTAATGCTTACAATTTTCTGATTATAATCGAAATGAATAAAGTTAAATGAAAAAGTATCATGTGTATGTGAAGTCATACAGAAAGTATAGGCTTTCTTATGTTGGAAATATATTCGTTTCCAAAATTTATGTATCTAATGAAAATCCTTCGTTGACTATATTCATTTGACTTTGTTAAAATAGGTATTCTAATGTAATATAAACTCATATTTTTTTACTATAATTATTGTGTTATTAAGTGTACAAATTGTATTACAAGCATTGAAACACTAAGTTGACATTTCGTGACAGTTGCTGGTATATGAAATAGTGTATTTCGGCTTCGACCATACGCAATATTATATTAACGTCTGCATGTAATATTAATCATAAAGCTAACACAATACATTTCAAGTATAATTAATAGCAAATTTTCCCAATTTTCGTATTCTAATTTGTGTATTTACTCAGTTGTAGAGATTGGACTGTATACGGTCTGCGGGCCAGGCGGAAGTTTTTAAATCACTATTGATTTATGTATTTATTCACAAAATAGATTATGTTAATCAGTTTGCGTCAAAAGGAACGCGTTGACATCTTTCAGTGTTTCAGGAAAAACAACGCGTTTCAGATCTCCACGCCATTTTATGCGTTATTTCCACTTACAAAAATAACACAATCGCTTGAAATAAATACCAAAATTGTTATTCCCCCGTAAATCCCCGTATCAATTGATTTAGTGATTCTAATATCTAGAAGTAGCGATAAAAACGGATGACGCAACGCCATAGGAAATAACCTTTTGTCACCATGGCTCTGTCTCTTGAGAATTGGAGTCATTAATAAACAATCAAAAAAGTACCTCAAATTCGCGATAATGTTTCGTACCTCAATGTAAACGTTTTTCTTTTACAAAAGACTTCTATCTTCCACCTCTCTTCTGGCCGTTTCGGAACAATTTCGTTTAAAAAATAAATAGTTTTTTAGAATTTTGCTTGTATACAGATTTTTTTTATGTAATTTATATTAATTCGCAAATTTCGCAGAACTAGCAGTTTTTCCTCACTGTTCTTACAACGACCGCAGGTTTCCCTATAACACTCATATGATAATTTATGCTGACCACAAAATATGCTCGCAATAAACTTTTGTCTTACATCACTCACATGTCGCGTCATTCACAATTTGCATGTGTAAAATGGTATGTTTGTGTCAGTATGAACTATGTGACGCATTAATTATGATTTATAATCAAACGATGAAAACATGTCGATAAATAGGGTTGACCAATTTGTTTTGGCTATTAAGGAAAATTAATTAAATACGTACTTCTTTATGTCAGAGGTAATAAATTACAATATTTGATTCAATGTCTTTGTTCTGAATTGGCGGTAAATTTGCTAAGTAAAATTCGAACCCGAAATAAAATGTTAAAGCTCAACTTGGAGCAAAATTAAAGTAGTTGTCTTTACGTTATATTGCTATTCAAATCAGGATAAGTACTAAAGTTAGGATAGGACTGGCCTAAAGTGAAATATTTACATTATTTTATGAGTAACGATTGTTGAGTTGACAACCCTAATTATCGCTCGGGAAACTTCGATTGGAAAACAACATATGTTTTCATTCGCTGAATGATAAACTCCGTAAACTTCCGCGATCAGTGCGCACTCCGCATCCTGTTTCTGAGAAATTGGTGGATACCGACTCTTAAATACGTAGAATTTTAGATTCTGCCTGACTGGAGGGATTGCGCCTAGAACCTGCTTGTAGATTATGTAGCTATCGTTAGCATTACCAAGAGTCCATGTAGTTTCCATGCCTCTCCTTCTTTCCTTACTTATATTATTTCTACACGCACAAGTTACCGATTAGATTTAACTGAAATATAGTTTATGACCTGGATAACACATGGGATACGCATTACCTTTATAAACGTGACCACCATGAGTCAAGAATAGACTAGTTAAACAATATCGATACCTAAAATCGGTTTGAACGTTTAATCGATATACAGTTAAGAATACGGCGTGCGGCCTCCACTCGTGCAGTTCAATGTCAGTTGCGCAAGCGCTCTTCCGCCTTCGATTCCCCCACCAGGAACACGGTCCAATTCAAATTTAACGCCTCTTATCGTCAAATTGTTACGCAAATCTACATATGTAATTATTATCTGTTAGCTATGTGTATAGGTGGTAATGTAAAAAAATATATGTGTAACTGTCAATTTGTAAGTGCCTCCGTAGGCCTATGCAAAATAAAGACATTTCGTTTCATTTCATTTCATATCATATATATTTAGATGTATTTCATAGAAAAGAGTAAAGGAATCTATTACCCTGGTAAGGCTACTTAGGCGTATACGCAGAGCATTTTTTACTTTCTCTCATATTTACAAAATTGACCTTATATAATTATTATATCTAATCATTAATTATTTGTAAGATAACTTCACGATAAATCGATTTGCGGAATAAAATGAGTAACTTAATAATCAAACAGAGTCGCGGTGGATATACTAGCAAGTTCTATAAAACATATGTATATAGTATACAGTGCTATAGTTTAGAGTTCGTAGATTTGCAAGCATTGGCAGATACGTGATCTCCATTGTGCAGAGTCGTGATTTGGATATTTAGTTTAGTATATCAATGTTTTAATGTTATCGACGTGATTTCTCGATGATTAATTCGCGAAGTTAGCACGTCTCCTATCAGTGGAAAGCACGGATTGTGAAATTGACACAGAAAATTTCCAACAATTCCATTATGTCATCTATTTAATTAAACTCTTTTGTTAGCTGCAAACAAGATTCTCTGTCCCTAGAGAGAAAATAAAATCAATGAGGCATGAAACGTTAAGCACGTTTAAGATCTCACTTCATTTGTTTTATTTGGGATAAAAATTTGTGGTTTAAGGATTATATAATGAAGATCTCGCCTGGATAAATGTGAACAGAACCCTTACGACAAAGTGGATACAAGATCTATATGAGGAATACAAAACGACGGAACGATGAACTTGTAACATCAGTGGCGTTAACTAAGGGTTTATTTCGGCGGTCAGCAACAGGCGGACCGGGCAAGAACGAATCTGGGACCTAGTAGCTAGTTACGTAACTTTACAACAACGATAATCTCACTTATGTTTAACAATTGGGTTCTTAAATAATTTGAAAGCAAAATAAACTTAACATTATCAGGTTTTTTTGGACCTCGGTTTAAATTTTCAACAGTATCCGGACTACTCATAACTACTTGCCGACCCCTGGTCTACGTCAAGCTATAGAATCCAAATGCTAATGAATGATCGGATTTAGACGACTACGGGTTAAACGGCTAAAGCCCGTTTGCAATTTGAATATAAAACAAATCGAGATTTTATTGACATGTCGCTTCTTTAATATTCAAATAGAATTACAAGTCGTTAGTGTCTCGCGTGGGCCGTACGATTTTAGTGCCATCGTGTTACATTCAACGTTACACTTTATCGCCTATAATTCAAACATCACGTTTGGCTTATTCACAGGCAGTTGCTAACGTTGCCAGTTCCGTCTTAATTCAACAATGTAGGAAATCCTGGTACTATAAAAAGTAGTCTGCTACATAGTTCTTGAGAAAGAGGATATTGGTTTTATGATGGAATTCTTACTATTAATAGTTCTATAGTAACATATTTATTTTATATATGACTAGATGACCCGGCGAACTTTGTTCCGCCTAAAAGTCAAAAATATAAAATTATTAGTGTTTCTCCTCTAAGTTATACATGTATCATACTTATAATCTTTTAAAAAACTGCATTAAAATCAGTAACGTAGTTTTAAAGATCTAAGCATACATAGAGACAGACAGTGAGAAGCGACTTTGTTTTATACTATGTAATGATGTAGTATTAAATCATAAGTAGTTAGCATATATAGGGCTGTTGTTTCATAAATGTTTAGGTGCCTGTTTCTGAGTCCGTCCTTAGAGTCTGCAACTCATCTCTGACCAATGTTAGCTGGAACATAACACTAATCGGGGTTTATATACTTCTAAAAGACCACATACTATCAAGTTTACTGCTTATTTCATTGCTATTTTATATTCATAATTAATATAATAATAAGACAAGAAATAAAAACGAAGGATAAAACCATTATATAACACTGAACATCTAAACTCAGTGAATAAATTTTAATCTGTCCAGTTTCTAGATCTGACATGAATTCAATCAGTGTCAACAGAAACGTTTATTTTTATAGCGTTATTTTATCTTATTGCTCCGTACTAATTATAGGCAATCTATTCAAGTTTAACTAGACACCGTTTAATTAAACTGGGGGGAGATAATTACTCATGCTTAAGTAGCTTCTTTGTCGCTTGAAGCAGTTTTATTCTTTTTACTTAGGGGTAATGTTTCTAGCGTATGTAAATTTTAGGTATGGTTTTTTTACCTGACTGAAGTAGCAAACGAGCATGCAGTCCACCTGAAGGTAACTCACTGCCGCCCATGGACATCTGTAATCAACTGTATACAGAACAGGGGTTCTTCCCCGTGGTGGCGGTACTTCCCCGGTCGAACTACACTGGTTCTACCACTTTTTGATGTGTGTCAATTTGTTTGGGACGCGCAACACATCAAATGGTTTGACGGATTCTGACAAAAAGGGAAAAAGGACTTTTTATTATCCTGAGAATATTCTTATCAAATGAAAGCTGGTACGTTCACCATTCCGAAAGTATATATGTTATAATACTTTTGTTACTTTTTTGACGAAAAGTCATAAAATCGTTATATTAAATAATTATATTCTTACAAAAAGATATGCAAATCTTATTTATAGCAGTCGGGTTTATTGTTTTTACATTATTTTGTTATCCCTTGGACAGAACTCTTTAGTGTGATGTGTTTTCTGTGATTAAAATGATGTAATGTGAAGTATTTATGTATGTTGGTTTAGCAAACGTGCGATTTCGTTGCGTCAGATAAGTAGGTTATGTAATTTGTTTTTACTATTGCTGATAGGGATTCGCATGCTCTATGTCTGAGTAGGTGGCTATTATCAAACATTGGAATATTTCCATCATTACAGTGCTCATGAATAAAGAAATAAATGTTGGTATAAATTAGGTACTATCAGACTTCGACTTTTTAGTTTTATTTCCTATCTTAACTAAATCACTGCTATAAAAAGTTGTATGTATAATCTGTTATTTATGTAAATTCCAGGAAACCATTTACATAACTATGCTCAAAATAAAATAGGTAAATGTAACCAAAATTGTATTACATAGGTCCTTTCTCCAAATCTCTCTTTTCAATTGCGTTACACTATCGGCCATCTGCCATATGAAATTATGAATACAGTCCCATTTGAGTACACTTCCGGTTCCGTCACATCCGGCTCTCGAGAACACTTGAAGATATGAGTGCGTTATGCTCCCCTAGTATTTAACAATGCATCTGAGAACCTGGGAACTTTCGTTTAATGTTATAATTTAGCACTAATTATTTAATAAAAAATAATTTTATATCGGTAAACGATAAAAAGAAATATATATTTAGTTTAGTAAATATTCAAGGACAATCACAATGGTTGGGGAATTAAGGTAGGTAATTTACAGCCATGTCGTACTATCTGAACACGGTCAATGGTCTTCTCTTATCAGCATTGTAGGAGACACCTATACAACACTTAAAGGTCGCACAATCTCCCTTATCGCTAGCAGATAACTGCTAAGGTCGCTGCAACGCTACGCGCGACGTGCCGGGGGTACAAACGACCGCCGAACGATCTACGCTTCGTCATTCATTCGAATGGAATCATCAAAAAAACGTCAAGGTGTTCCAATGTATTGTTGAGGCCCGTATCGGGTTAATCTTTCAACAATTACCTGAGCGGCTACAAAGGCCACCTTTTTCTATGAACTTGCCAATTTCTAAAGTTCACCTCGCACAGATGTTCGAGTAAACAACGCTCCATTGTGGAGTCTCCTACGCATGATTTATCTTCGGTCTCCAAATCGATGATAGTCCGATTGAAAAGCGTCCATTGTGCAAGGCCTATTCATGGCCAAGACAAACACCTTTCTCGAGCACAATGAGGTGCACATGCAAGCTCTACCTGCGAAACGCACGTGTTCGACATTCGCATTCCGAGCAGACAGTAAATGAGTGACTATTGTTAAGCCGATCCACCGACAAGAATTAAACCCCACAACGAACCACATAAGATGTCTTTTCGAATAGTTCACGACAATCCAAGTCCAGTCTGTAAATCAGCCCCCTCATAACATTTTATGGCCAACAATTTCTTGACTTTATAACGTCGAGTCTATTTTAAGATTCATTACTTAAGTACGAAAGACTCAAGTTTCATTGGCGCCTGCGTTATTTGCATTTTTCATTCGGCAACCACGACGTCAATTTATTTATGCCGTATACAGTTTGCTTATATATCGTCTGTATATTTTTCCAGACCAATTATTCATCGTACAGGATGAAATAAAATATGAACACATAACCATCAATATGAATACTATTGAAGTTTAAATCGAAATAATTGTCCTTTGTGAAGCTAATAACTTAAGCTACCTTGTACTTTTGACTGTTTGTCTCTTCGTTATATTTATTTTAATCTCGAAAGTGTTCCCTGGAAAGGCAAAGGTTAAGAGCAATATGAGTACGCTTCTTTATATGGAAGCATGGGAATCCTAGTATAGTGGCGAACGGAAGACCGTCTTCAATAATTTATTGTAAGGGATACGGTGACAAAGAGTGATGTGCAAGCGTTGTTTTGTTTGTTCACCTGATGACAACTCTATACGAGTGCATACATTCCGACATTCGATACAACGTAAGGTCAACAAAGTTTCGTTACAATCGAGCAGCGAATGTTTATTCAAATGCACTTTATAACCAGCTCTAAGTTTGACTTTCGACATATGCTACGAGGTCAATATTTGCCGTTTTTTCGATCGCTCCTTTCTTCGAGCGTACGGCCCTCGGTTGCTCTTTACTATTAGCTCTTTGTACACGGCAAAGGCTAGACTCGAGCCCTTTGCTCTCGCTCAAACAAACGCACCGGACAGTTATTATTTCCAGCGCACGGAAAACAAACGAAAACTCAGCTCAATAAATACGCCGGCAGGATATTACGCGATCAGAGTAAATTGCTTTTGCCGTTATTAATTTTGATAACTGGGATTCGATTCGTTTCTCTCTTTTGTAACAAAGGGAAACCATCGTAATTAATTTACTGTAGTTCTACGCGAAAACAAAGCGTTTTCGGTGCCGGTGAAATTGGATTTTCGACAACCGTAGAAACGCTATGAGTTTGTATTAATCTTTCGATGATATATTTTTTGTGTGGACATGTGCGCGGCCATCTGTCGGGTCAGATTAGGAGTTTTTTTGGATTTTTACCTAAAACATGTTATCATGTGAAAAAATGACACGTAGCACATGGCGCGGTGCGTCCTCCGGGTCTACCTGCCTTTGTTCGGATCACAATGCTTCGCAAACATCTGCCGGCGCGCCGCCTGCGCACCTCTGAATACTTCTCTCATACTACCCGCCAACGCATAATTAAGGGTGGCAAAGCTCTTGATGATGCAAACTCTATCATCGTCACGATTCGTATCTTATAGGGCTTAAAGTTCTAAATTACAAGAAGTTTTAGGCACATCTATTTGTATAAGATTTTCCAAATTGTCCTCAGCAAATCTGTGGCCAACCGCAGGTAAAATTGTACTCTTATTTCGGGGTTGATAATATGTTCATGGGTGGCAGTAACTACTTATTATCAGGCGGGCTGTAATTATTTAGTACATATTTAAGTTCAATTAGGACTCTTGTCCTGCGTTAATGCTTACGTTGCAATGGATAATTAACATTAAGTATGCTGCAAGACAAAAACGAGTCATCACGTCGTAGATTTCATTCACATACCGACACCGACTCACGCCTAACCTAACATAATTCAATTTAGCCAATCAGAGGTCGCTCGATTGAAGGTCCCTACGTTTATTTATTTAAACTTCGTTGCACAACATGTCAATTGCATCAACTGTGTGCTAATATTTAGAACCTCAACACCGTAACAGACACGAATTTACTTGACATGCCCTTCATAAAGGATTTTTATATTTTTTGTTCACAAGTACTGACTCATTGTCATCATAGGAGTTTGAATCGAGAGATAGAACGTGTATTCGACGTGCCTTATTTGTTAAACGATACTTAGAACTTTAATGAAGTAACAACAGAGTGGTCTATTAAAATTCTATTCATTACATAACACGCTCGAGGTCAAAGATTGCATTACCAAAACAAACTTGTTTAGTCATTACACATGCTTCTAAAGCGCTCTCAAATGAGCCATTACTAACTACCGCAAATCTTGGCCAACAAAGCGATTCTATTTATAATAGCTTCATATTTGCCGAGTACTCTCGAGCCGGTGACAATGGGTGGGTTAGTAAAACAAAAGAATCGAACAGTCGATTCTGTACGATAGGAACAATTAATCGAGTGGTCCGGACGCTGCGATGCGAGTTGTGAAACAATCGGCCGCGTTACCAAACAGTTGTGTGCTGCCGCTTTTGTAATACATCTGGATCGTTTTGAAACTTATTAACCTGTTTGTTTTACGCTCAATTTTGAGTACTCGTAAGTCTCCAGTCACAAAGGACCCCTCATTGTTCCCGGCTACGAGTCGGGGACAAAGGGACGCCTAACGATTGAGTTACTTTTGTTTGCCGGACACTAATTAAACAAAAGACGTTCAGATCCTTTTATCTTTCAGTAACTGTCGATGGCAGGTGATCGGTGAATGAATATACAGCCCTAATATTTATTAAATTACCATTATTTATTACATTTTACAAGAGGCAGTTAAGCAAAGTTGGGTCCATTCATCCGCTTGCAGACAGCTCGTCGCCATTTATTGGGGGCGCATTGGAAAAACGTTCATATTACAAAAGGTAATGAACAAATGCAGCGGAACCGACCGACGGTGCCTGCAGTTAGCTCATAGTAACGAACGCTCGGTTTTGGAGCGGTGTTTTGCCGCAACAAATCCTTGATGAAACCTTAACCCACTTGGATTATTACTCGCCGACACCGGACGCCGCGAGCGCTGCAACCGCTTCTTTTACACTTTGACGCTCATACGCTATAAGGATACTTAGCATTCATTAATAGGGCGCTAACTAAGGTCATATAAGCCGCGTATATAAGTTAAGTAATTAAAAAAAAATAGTGACCATCAATTTCGTAATGACCTGTATTTTATTTTACCCCTAGTAACACACTTTATGTAATAAATTCCGTCTCGTCAGGACCATTCTATGCAAGCGTCACTGGTTAAAGGTTACGGCAGGTGGAAGGACCGAATTCCTGAGCCCTAAGTCTACGGGAGGCATGAATAATGCATAAAATGGAAGTCGGGCTGCGGGCGCTGCAACGGCCGCTGCAGAGCGAAGGCGCAGGTGCGCCCGCGACCTTGCGTAATGGCACACGTACTACACCCGATATGTGCGCTCAGTATCGTTAACCGCTTGCAAGATACCTTATAACGTTTCGACATTCATCCCAAAAATTTAGGCCCCAACTCGGATAACGCAACAGATTTGTAAACTGAATCTCGACTGCGCTCACAGATGGCGACTCCGCTGCTCGGATACTGTGTCATCGGCTATGAAAGATAGCGCTGACGCGAGACTCGATTTATCGAACAATTTCTTGATTGACGTAAAACTGCGCTCGTGCCAACGATGTTTTTTTACCGTGGCCTACTGATCCAATATGCCAATGCCAAAGCTGTCATAAGCCGTTATTGTTGCAGGTCGCTATAATGAGACAAGCCGTGAAAAATATCACACGCTTATCTATGCACATGCAGCATTGTTATCGACGATAACATTTTTATTGTGCCGTCTCAGCGTAGGAACGCGTTCCATAGAAACTTAGTATTTAAAGTGACTGTCACGTGTATCATCCGGCGTACGCTCGGCGTTGCAGCGGGCGGGCGTGACGGCCCGAATACTGGGTCAAGTACAACGGTGCTTTGCCATTCATTGTCAACGCTCCCCGCGCCCGCGCGCCCCACCCTGCAAACTGCGCCCGCGCATCGGCCTCGCACACGCTGAACTTGACATATCCACTTTTAAACACGTTTTTCGCTTAGTCCTAAGGTCGCGCTAGCATCGATCGGGCTACTTTTAACTCTTCCAAGTCGCCGCTTCTTTTCCTCCTCGTGCACGCGTTACATCAACAATGGCGATCGCAACGACCGGGTGTGACAACACTCCTTACCTAACACCTCATTGCGGCCTCATACAAAAGCTCCATGTAAGTTAGCGCCCTACCTATCTCCTTCGTTCAGACAATGCCGCGATTCCGCATCGTAATTTTCCTCGCGGACCATATTATATCATATCATGCGGCAAAGTGCGAAATACACATTGGCTCCCTCCGGCGAGCGAGGTCGTCGCCCGCCGCGCCACTAGAGCCTTTGCCGACCCAAATGATACACGGTTAATGGTCGAGCACATTCACCGCGTTAGAAAACCTACTTCAGTTCCGCACTTTCTTTATTGCATCACCGAAATGTGCCGTTTCGCCCGCACTCTCTTCCGCTGCGAGCGGCCAGCGGTTGTGCAAGCCATCGAGGCTCGCGTCGGTTCCGATTCAGAATGCGTCGCTAATTCCAATTTCCTAATCCGACGCTCCGTCTCATCTGGGACCGCACGCCGACGTAACCTGCGTTCTAGTATTTCCGCACTTTCTTCGTTGCATCACGGCCTTTGTCTCGTCCCCCTCGGCTGTGACAGGTGAAGTTTCGCAAGTTCACTGACCTTTCCCCGCCGTGCATCCGTAAGCGAGATGCCCGGGATTGTGATATAATGAGTCGAGTGGCGGTTTGTTGCCTTAGAAATCACCATTTCCGCACTTTCCAAGTTACGACATTACATTTAGAGGAAAATAATTGCGAGGTGAACGACCGGTTCCGGAGTCCGGCTGTCTCTAATCTAGTCGATCATTCGACGCTCGAGGAGAGCGTTGATCCTTCGTGATCTCATCTTGACCGTACGAAACTCGATTGTCAAATATGTGAGTGCGTTAAGCTTGTGAGTACTATCGCGTACAGAGATGTGGTTATTCAATAAAACTTTCGTCGGCCTAGTATCATTTCGCCGAGAGAACGGTACTCGAGGCGGTTGGGAAAGTACCGCTGTTTCGCGTGCCACATTCTTACAATATTCCTCGACTTGCGACATGATCCCGGCGACGTCGCTGGCGTTAAGCTGAGAATCGCAAAGGGCATTGTCCGTGGCTGACCAGTGTTTATTTATCAGCCGCGATCGAATCATATTCGATTCACGTTCGCGATTCACACAACCGTACGATGTTTAAAATTCTTCGTAGGCCTATGAACTTGAGCTTTGATTCGGCTAATCCGATCGCTGCCGATTATGATCGCGTAAAAGTGATACGCCATCAAACGTCGATGTATTAAAATTTCGCCGTTTAAATGCGCGATACGTGAAATTGATTTTTTTCGTGAAATCAATAATACAGTAACTCGTTTTGAACTGGTCCCGTCAGTATTTTTGTTTACGCGTTTTCAGCGAGATAACGGTACAAACTCGTTCTATACTCGCGGTTTCTCGTATTTTATTAAGGACGATAAGGCATTATTTACAAACTGAGTTTGTTTTGTTGACACGAGCGTTATTAGAGGTGGGGTTGTAAAATTTGCGTCTATTGTTTGTTTCGAGTGGTTGTAATGAGGGGTTGGTTATAATGCTTTGTTCTATTTGCATTTACGTCTTACATTGCTGTTTTAATTCGACCCGTCTGAGTTCGGAGTATAAGGAATGTGTAGATGTATTTTTTGCAAAGCAATAATGATTAGGGTGTTTCACCCGGCAGCGATAGCATTATCGCGCATGTAAAGCAGTAAGTACTCTTTTATGGCTATAAAACCATTGTCCCTATTTGATGAAACTGATAATAATCATAAGCTTACGTAAACAAATTAAGTGATTACCAAGTATTTAAAAGTCATCATGAAAATTAAAATATAAAAATAAAACTCAGTTTAAGCGATTATGTAGCTTATATTGAACAAGACATGTAAAGGTTGCGTCTAGATTCTTTAAACTGGTTTGCAGCAGGTGCTATACCCGAGCTAAAAAACATATTTAAAAAATGGATGCGCCTTTATCTGTTAAATCAACTCGCCTTATGTAGTCGCTAGTCCCAGCTAAAAATACACTAGATGCACTTTTTATGTTCACGACAACGACACGATTATACCGAGCGCCTTACGACTTACGGCTACGGAATATTTTGGATTTTAACCGTCTCCCCAAAGGAAAGAGGTTATATATACGTCACGTATATTTTTTTTATTAAATATTTTTAAAAAGGTAAAATTTAAGATATATTGATCCCTTAAGCATCACACGTAATGGTATACTTTATAAATTTAAATACATAGTTAACAGTTTAAAAATTCAAAAACAACTGTTATGGTTAGCCATGCTACCCGCATGGCTAACTTGTCTCTTGTCAATTAACTTAATGAATTTCAAATATGGATATTATTTTAAACAAGAACCTTAAAATCATATTTGATTTTCGGTAAAACTATCGACAGCAATAAATATAGTAGGTACTACTAGTGTTATAAGTAGTATTGATATGAAGTTTATTATTGTTTTTTTTATAAAATATTGAAAGCTAGTTTCGTAATCGTCCATTATAAATTCGTGGTCTAAGTAAAAACTGATATAAGGCTGTTTTTGCCAAATTGACTTTTACCAAAATTGTTAGAAAAAGTAAGATCTATCGAAAGATCTCTATTTAGCACTTTTAGTATGAGAGTCAATTTATCAAAATCAGACTTACTCTCGTTTTCATCAGTGCCACTGAAATGAGTATCATTAATACACACGTTGACAGGAGTCTAATGGAGTGCGGTCCGATACATTACCCTGTCTAGCCACAATGGACATACGTAACACGTAACATATAATAATAAACGATATGTAGCTAGAACTTCGCAACACTGATAAGTAACTCCGGTTGTGTAACTATACATCTCTAAAATAAATAAAATTGTCTGTTTGTGGATTTGAAGCTACTAATTTTTTCACCTCACTGAGTTTTTTGTGTATTAGATTAATGTTGATAATCTGTCCTAAAAGTCTAATTTAATTTGTCTCATTTTCAAAACAACCTAATGGATTAAAATAACACTTTCGCGTGAAGAAAAATCTATATATTTAGCGTATCTGTGTTCTAGTCTGAAAGCTGTGGTAAGGACATTCATAGTAAGCGCTCAAGTTATTCTTCAAGACTAGCAACTCATTTCTAGCCAACCTCAGGTACCAGCTCTTACCTGGGGTTGATTAGAGATGTACATGGACGGCAGTGGACTCTTACGATCAATTAAATGAAATGTCTTTATTGCATAGGCGTTCGAGGGCGCTTACAATTTGTCAGTTACATATATATATCATTTTTTTACACAACCACCGGATCGGAACACGACCTAAACTGAGAAGATCCGGCAAGAACCTCAGTGGATTTGTCTTTTTTCTTTGTATATCTCTTTTTTATTTGCCATCTTGTTTTTACATGGGTAACAATAGTTAGCTCCAGTATCGGTATACAGTATCAGGTGGTCGTTTGCTACTTTAGTTAAACGAAAGCACAAGCTGGATGGCACGCGAGCGGAGCCGCGCGGCAGAGCTATTTCTAATGTTTGTACACGGTATCAGGTGCCTAAGCAAATAAACACGCAGTGAAATTTTTCAGAGGTTCAGTCGGTCGATTAGATAAAAGTGAAATGGTGATAAAATCGCGATAAGTATTATTTTTATTAATCGCGAGCGTCCGGGATAACTTGTGAGTTCTGAAAGTATCAGTCATTTACATTATTTGCTTATTAAATAGCGTTAAGGGTTGTCCAACCTTAACATTTTTTTTATTTTTTTATATGGCGAAACAACGTTTGTCGGGACAGCTAGTAGTTACATCTAATTATGTGTAGTGTTAGTGCTTAAGGCACCAGAAGACAATCATTCACATGTTTCAAACTAGTGCAACTTATGTATATCAACTCAAAACTACTTGTCTTTCGTAGCTACCACTTATTCCGACGCAAACCAATCTAAACTATGTTGTTTACAAATGGTTTACAAAAGTGTATCATATTACACATATTACACATACAACATACATGTCGTAATTAACGTAAGTTATAAACAGATCGGGCCTATTTGTCGTCCCACGTTGCGGCGTATTTCGCAAGGCGAATCGCAACATCGCTTATTTTGCGTTTTCGAAACGATCTGCGTCATCGCTCCCTCGCTCGCCTCTCGATAAGTGGGTTTCATGTTGTCTGCGCGCGTCAACGCCAGCGTTTCCTGGATTATTTACGGGAAATACTCATTGTTATGTGGCAATAAGAAATTCTTTACATTCGCGTAAGTCTTATAAAATTTGATACAAAAAATAGGGTTGATATGTACATCAATAGATTAATTACGAGCACACCACGTGTAGTAGATACACATAAAAAAACTAATTTGAGAAAACTACATTGAAAAAATACACATTATTATAAGCAGACATTGATAGTGTATAACACATACACTAATTTGATTTCTACTTAATTAAACACCCATTAAAACCACAACATAAATAATCCAGTTCCGTTGAGTGGCAAGAACATAATAGGTTTTCCCGCGTCTTCTAATCATAGACAGAAGATAAATATTTTTGTTTCTAAAGCGTTTAGGTTATTACAGCTGATACTTAGAGCGCTAATAGAAACCTTAGATAAAGATAAGAGTGCGTCACTGCATAAGCCGACCTCCACGTATAAATACGGAAGGTACACGCGTATAGATCAAACGTAATCCGACTTGATCTTAAGGAAAACCGACACGAACGCATTCAGATATCGAAAATGAATAATTTCGCAACACTCTCTAAATAAATTAGATTCCTTTATAATATAGACACGCTATCTGTTTGAGTCAGCGCCAGCGCACCTACACGCAAGAGACAACGCGCAATTGTTTAGTATCTTGTGCAAACATAGTTATGAAATAGAGCGCAAGGAGCAACCGTTTAATACGACACCGGGCACACGCGGGCCGTTTTGCAAAGCCGAACTGTTACAAAACTGATGCGGATTACTCAAAATGTCTCCGTGCCTCGCGGACACCTTGGCCCGTCCGCCGTGCACGCATATAAATCAACCGTAACGCAAACATCCATTGTCTTATATTTTATTTTACCATAAATTTACATCGCAACGCAAGACGTCAATACGGTTAACAAACCGCCTGTAATCCGGCCTATTGCTCCGCAGTTCGCAACTGCTACACCGCTCGTTACATATCGCAAGCTCTTGCGTCGCACGCTGCAACCGGACCAGCTCTAATGATTAATTATCGTTCTAATTCCGACGCTCATTTCAGCTCCGTGAAGCTCTCGCGTTGCGTGCCTCATGTGAACGAGGAAGGAGCATTCATCTCGAACGTTTCGCGTTTCCGATCCCCAATAATGAAGGGGAAGCGATTGCACGGCGAAACAATCACCGATTCCGGCCGCGTATGTGCGGCGACGGAAACCGCGGCAGCTTACGGATGTGGATTTACTCTTTTATTTATCGGTCGATCTGGACCGCATCTGTCCGACGACAAATACGCACAGCTGCCCTTTATGCTGAGCCAGCCTCCGCGACGAGCGAGGACCGCGCCGCCCGCGCACCTGGCGACAGGTGGCGGCAACTCTTTGCGATCGTACAGAAGGCGTACTTGCAGTTATGAAGTACGAATATAATTATTCTTATGCAGTTGCGTGGCATCGTTAGCGTGAAAGTTATCATCGCAGCTAATCACGGACTGTCACACGAGTATCGCGTTTTTTCTACAGATAACAGTCTTACAGTCTGCCGTAATGATGATGATTACTCGTCCGCGATGTGGGAGCTCCAGCTTTTTACTGGTGCGTTTCCCAACGCTTGGAAAAGTCGGTTTAAAACGTAACATCGTTATGAAAGTCTATACGTGATGGCAGGTGAGCCGGTTGCTTAGAGAGTCTTCGTTGTAACATCCCACACGAAAGAATTCCTAGTAGGTACGCGTTACGTGAACAATTGCATCAGGCTCCGTTCGTGATGGGATCTGTAACGGTGTCTCCTTCGCTCGCATGATGCGTGTCGAGTTAATTAACCTGAAAGATCAAGGGTGAAGATGGTGAGCTGACAGTTTTTACTCGATTCGGCGACCCCAATCGTCGGGCACGCATGTGCGTCCGCGAAAGTATGTATGTCGAAAGAGACAACAGCGAAGCACGGTTATATCGGGAAGAAGTCAATGAACGGAAGTGTTTCACGCGCGGCGGTGACATGCGCCCGCGCGTTTATCGCGCCTTGCGTAAGCGTCACTTGCCCAATCCCGACGAGCACTGTTATGCTAAACGTCCCGTGTTGCGGTCGCGCTCGAAGGAGCCTGGAGGGATCTCATTAACGGATCTGTTGCAAGCGTCATCCTGCGGTTTCGCATCGCCCGCACCCTACACTAGGCCTATGTAGGTGCGCTTTCTACCGCTGCCCTTTCTCCGGTGTGCTGGCGCTCGATTGCAAAACGTTGAGGTCGCGCTTTCTTCGTTCGCGACGCGGAGAAATTGTTACGACACGCCGCCGCGTACACCGACCCCGCGTTAGAAAGTCGACCGCTCACCGGATTTAACACTCGCTGCCACGTAACGGTGTAATTGCAGCGATTCGAGACGGAGATCGATGTGAATTCGGATACTTTTTGCGGACTAGGCGTTTTTGGTCGCTTTCTTCGCTTGCGCAATATTCGCGTAATAGAGAGGTCATCGAACGCTTATTTCGTAAACACGTTCGGATGCATAGAGACGACGGGTGCGCATTCGGGCGATTGCAGCGGTCGGTGCGTTTGCGCAACGGGCCCTGGAGTGGCGCCCGTTCCGCAGTCCACGAGTTGCAACACGGGATTATTTCGGCGGCGCCTTGGACCGCCGCCCGGACTTGCATCACGCCATATCGCAACGACTCATAATCCATTGTGACACGCGGACGGCGGCTGCCAAATACGGCGTGCGGTGTCGTTGCGCTACTCGATCTCCTTACCGCTCGCGGCAAATGTCATCCGCCGCGACGCTGCGTCGGCCTATCGATGCATTCGAATTTAAAACTAAAACAATTTTGCAACCGATGCTCACATTAGCGTTTTCGCAAGCGGCCCAGCGCCCGGTTTCAAAACGTACGCCTTGCGTTATCGCGCCTCCGATAAAGCGAACCGCGCGCTGGTGCGGTTTTGAGACCTAAATTCTGGAGCTGATACGTTATTTAGTAAATATACGAAATCGACGGAGAACATTGAACTATTTCAATACATACATAGTTGCCGTGCGCGAACGGTAGATTGTGACCGACCGGAAATTTCACAAGGCTGACACCGCTTGACATTCGAGAGAATCGGGCGGACCGTAACTTAGTAGTTCGGATAAATTCGAGCGACGGCTCTTTTATCGATCAAATTTCATAGAGCGACCAGGTCATTATTGAGCAATGTGAACGCTCGTATAATTGGGTACAGTCGGGATGGTTTCCCAACGAATCCCGGCATCTCCGCTGCGGTGTGGCAACTCGCTTGCGACACACGTGTCCCTACAATACAGGTTACGAAAACCTATGACCGATGGCCGTGACGCGGTCTGGACTAGGGACGAGTGTAGACAACGAATTATGCATCGGTGACAGCTATTAGATCCGACATTTCGCAACATCGCCGGACACGACACATCGAGACGGTTTTGTGTTTCGTCGCGCACAAAGCGTCGGCCGCCTCTTGCGCAAGCATTCGTCATAGCGATATAAAGTCGAGCAGGAAGTGCATGCATGTGTGCTGCATCTGTGCCGCGACTGCCATTGTTTGTTACGAAACTGTCAGGGTTGAGTTGAGCAATGGCGGCAGTTGCGAAACGCGCCGGCGCATCCCGCTAATTGTGGGCGATCTCCCACACGCCGCACACGATCTACGCTTCGTATATTAACATATCAATAAAACTACATTCATGCACCGATCCGTCTCACGTCCACGTGAACGCCGTATACGACGTATTAACGACCTCACGACGGCATTAGGCCGAGATTTATTGCACGATAGTCATAATACTCAACTTGACCAAGAAACTTACTCGTGCGCCGACCAATCCGAGTGGAGAGGTGTAACTATCGAAAATTTGTTAGTTAACGTCGTTGCGAAGTAGACGTGAGTCAGTTTGGTAACGCAAATGTTAAATTGCAGTACGTCACGACCGTAATAAGAATGGGGCGAGATTGTTAACAAATTCGCTTTGATGATTTGTCATCGAGGCGGCAACGGATCGGCGGAGCGGGCCGCGGCCGCCGTCCTTTCGCGGTCCCGCGTCCGAGAGACCGAGAATCCTTCGAGGCCACCGCTCGGAACACGCTCGGAAATCCGGCCAACCTTCCGACCGCGTTACAACACCGTATAACTTATTTACGCGTTGCGAAATACGAATCGATTGCAACTGCAGACATCGCACTGTAGCCTTGCCGGCGTAAGGGATTTAATTAGGATCAGTTGCGCAGTCGAGACCTAAAACGGATACGAGGACTCCCGCTCCGCTCACTGATGGATTACAAAAAAGGTCCGGAGTGCGGGCGCTCGTGACGTCATTCCGCGTTTTAACGAACGGTTCCCACAGTTCATCTAATTCTTTACAGCGTAGTACCTCGCACGTGCTGCGCCATCTTCGGCCCACATTACTCACTGCGCAAGAGCTTACACCACAATAAGCGCGCCTGATCACAACGCGCCTTACACATGTTGCAAATCTAACCCGTATTACAATGCTGAACCAGGACTTAAATACCAGCTTACTATGCAATATGATTCGATTCGAAACTTTGATAATGACAACGATCATGCGTAGCGTTTCGCGTGATAAGCGACGGTTGCGCCATCGGTAACGAGAGTAACCTTTAACGGGAGCCAGCCGTTCCATATTGTCACGATCGGCTCATAAATGCGTTAATAATAAATATCTCCTTATCTTTCGTCTCAAATTATCTGTGCGTCAGCGTTGCGTTGATGTTGCGTTACGGAATGAGGAGCCACGTCAGCCCCGGCGCACACTATTTGTCAAACGGCTGAGACCGCAACTTGCGGGTTTTGTAACTGCGCTTTGAACAAACCAGATATTTATTACCCAGCTTTTAGCTTACGAACGCGTAATCGTATCTTGCGCTCCTCGCAATCGATGTTCGCCGTCAAATATAGACTTAATGGATTTTAAAATAAAACGCAAGAATAGAACCCAGCCCTCCTTTTGAATTCGTTTAAGTCGGCGTTCCCCCTAGGTAGTATTATTAAACGGGCTTAAAATATCCTATACATTAGTGCACGTCGATTTGACTAAGTCGAGCCGCCTACCACGCACCTGCCTCGCCTTAACCTCTATTTTGCTCAGAGCCTTTTATAACTTTAATTAAAAGTGCACTGCGGCGACTGTACATTGAGTGCGGTACGTGCAGGCAACTCGGTACGAAGCAGTCAGCCACACATGTCGAAAGCAAATACTATGGTGCGTCGCTTCAACTGGATAAATACGGCGAAGGTTCAACAACCATTCCCTCGGATCAGAGTTTTCTTGTCTCGATCGCCCCCATCCGATCACATATCGCCGTACCGTTTCGAAGTGTGCATTTAATGCATTTCGAAACGATGCGGCGGCTGTGAAATACGAGGTCGCGGTGCGCCCAAAGCCCGTGATGTGATGAAACAAAACCCATTGCGTCATCGAACAGCTTTATGGTTCGCTGTGTAATTATTTACATGACATTATTGTTGCACATGCAACGAAACATGAGCCGGACCGATCGTTTTGTAACTATCTCCCTTTAATGTGTGATGCTTTACTAATTAGCAGTGCGCGAATCGTTAATGGCGCCCGACAAAGCTTTGTGCACAAAGGGATCCATCACGCTCGACCGGTGATCGCGATGTGCACATATTTTAATATGAGCACGACACCCGCCATTCATACGGGTCGCCGGTCATAGCGCATCAAATACATCTGACTCGACAATGTGTCGAGGAAATCGTTTATCTGATATATTTTATCGAATTTGTAAGCTCGTATGTTGTCTCAGTTGCCGCACAGACTGGTAAAGCTAATAGGCGATAACTAGTCCGTTTATCAATAAACACACGGTAGAGTCCAAGAAGTTTAGATGTGCTAAGAACTTTATTTCATTACGTTAGTTGTATCTTGAAACAAATGCATAGGAATCTAAACAGGAAAACAGACATTTCTAATTTGATTGCCACAAAACTTAATCCAACTTTTCCTTGTTTCAGAACGACGTTAAAACTCGAGTCACTAGAAGACGCGGTCGTTCTCGATGACCCGGAGGAGGATTTGCTTCAAGACAAGCGGGGGTGCCCTGCGTACGTGTCACCAGAGATCCTCAGGGCCCATCGGACGTACTCCGGGAGGGCGGCGGACATGTGGTCGCTCGGCGTCATCCTTTACACCATGCTCGTTGGAAGGTGCGTTTCTTTATATGCATTCTTATTCGTAAACAAAAATTAAATGCTGAATAATATAATAATCAGTTTAAAAAGCTCCTTCGCAAAGTACTTGCTTATTATATTGAAATATGTCATGTTGATCGTAATAGGTTAAATTCCGTTAAAGTTGTCGGTCGCATAATTTATCTACCCTACGCAACTTGTAATGAAAATTAGGTTAAGCGCAATTAAATGTGCATAAATTTTATGGAAGTCAGTGGGTTGAGTGGGCGTCTTCACCTGCTAGCGTGGGACTTACCGTTTTTAGAGATCGCAGGGGTCGCGACGACCGTTGGCGACGGGGATGATCACCTGTCGGCCGTTACGCGCCAACGGCTAACAATTATATCACCCACATATATACGTCGAATGAAATCTTCGCGCACCTGCCACAGTCATGCGGCGAAGACGTTGCCCGAAACGCCCGCGCCCGCACCTGCCGTTCGCGATCCTTTGTTTTCTTTTTTCGGCCCCTGCACCCGTAATTTAAATTCAAAACTCGGGATTTCGCCGCAATCGCCGCCTTCACCTGTCGCCGGAAGGGTTCCGCCGTATTTACCTGGCTTTTTGTTTCGGCGCATCTGCCCTCGAATGACAATCGGATCGCCGATCATTAGTGCGGGCCGAGCTCGAAAAAACTAGCCAATCTCGGAGGATCGACCTAACGTTGATTTTAACGAGCCTACTTATCTCTTAAAAGTCTGTAGGGGTGCTCTTTTTCTCTGACATTTTTGTAGATATCTCTTTTTTGTATACCAAATTAATACGACACACTAAATATCTTCTATACTTAATTATAATTTATCTTTGTATTCGACATCTTTGTTCCTCCGTCTCAATTCTATCTTTTATTGACTAATTATCATTAATACTAGTCCGGGAGTTTTAGGACGATTTCTGACTTTCGATAACGGAATGACTATTAAGATTTATAAGCTGACCACTTAACATTAGAACATGACCTGTCGCTATTCCATTGTTTTCAATAAACTAAACGCTCTATTACATTGTTACAGGTATCCATTCAACGACTCAGAGCACGCGTCGCTGTTCGCGAAGATATCTCGCGGCTACTTCGTAGTGCCGGAGTGTCTGTCGTCTCGCGGCAAGTGCCTCATCCGTTCTCTGCTGCGGCGGGAGGCGAGCGAGCGGCTGCCCGCGCGGGACGTGCCGCGCCACCCCTGGCTCGCGCGCGACCCACGGAACGAGCTGCCGCCCCGCGCCGCCGCGGCCCATGACCGCCTGGTACCCGACGCGGATATGGAGCTCGATTGCGTCTAACCTTTTCCCGCCTATGAACGCCTGGTACTTGGGTTGCCAATAACTTGAAAAGCTACAGAAAGAATTGCTTTACTTCAGAAATATATTGTTGGCAAATTTCGGAAAGACAAAACAGAGTCAATTGTGTATTTTTTTTTATACATCTCAATTTTTTTTTGTACTTTGAAAAAGGTCAAGTAATATTTATTAACTTTGCTGAAACTGGCATGTTACGCCTTTAAAATCTTTGCAATGAACTATTGTAAAACATAAACCGTTCGTACTAATTTTACTAGTACATAAACCTGAAATAAGTAGATTACAATACAATATATTATAGAGTTGGCAACCCTACCCGGTAGGGATCTCGCTTGTGTCTAGCAGTCGTCCGCTGCCTGGTACCTCCGTGGTATGGACCTCGCCTGAGTCTAGTTCGCACTAAACTGCCTACCCATGCGGTATGGACCTCGCTTGTATTTGGTTGACGCGCGACATGGATTATGGCCGATTAGTACTACATGTAAATACCTCAATAACAATTACTTGGCACCTATGAGCCTGGTACTAAACGCCAATGTATATCGATTTGTTTACACGTTGTCTTCTATGATCGCCTGGTACCCATGTGATATAGCAACTGTATTTAACAATGTAAGACCGTATTGGCAACGGTCCCATTAATGTCATCAAAGAAAATCAACACAATAAATAATGTAATTATGTCCTTATTGTTAAAAGAACCGTTTAAATCTGTTTTAATTTGTTTAGGAAATTACTTTAAAAATACAATGAATTCTGAATTATGTAAAATGTTTTAAAAATGAAAATGTCTAAAAATCTATGAATTTGATATTGAGCTAAATTCTGATGAGTTGTATAATATGTAAATTATGGCGTCATGAGTACAATCCAGGCCCACCAAACAAGCTATGTTAAACTATGACGTGATAAAACAATTTATTATAATTTCTCCTAAAGAAGATAAGCATTTGTCTTGTCACATCTTGTATAATAAACTCGCAAATCTACAATGTCGTGTCACATGATATGGCAAGATAAATTGCTTTGTTATAATAAAATATTTTATTACACTGGAGGCATTTATTCCTCCAACCAGTTGTTTTGTTACGTGAGGCCTAGGCCTCTCAAGTATCCGTCGTGCCGTGGACACGTGTCCTGCGTCAGCTGTTGCACTGGTAGTGTCCGGAGCCAAATAAAAGTCTCAGTGGAGATTTTATTTTAGTGTTTATAGAAAAGGGCGGCGGGGGCGGCTGGCCCGTACCCCACCGACCTACTAATTTATAAAGTGGGAGTCCCGTACAACTATAGGAGTTGCGTGACTGTTACGTTACTATAATGGAATTTTATCGTATCGCTCGGCTCCTATATTGGTATTCGGACGCCCACGAGCTGTGGTATAGTCGTATAAAAATCGTAATGACAGAATAAGTGAGACTGATATCGCGTTCTTGTGATCTACCCATGGGACGATAGACCATGTTTGTTGTGAAAGGACAGCTATGGGCTTTCAGTATTTCCGTTTCGAACGTCGTGCGATCCGCGGATCGAGTTATTTATGAAGCTTTCTGTTAACTATTACGTAATTCCTGTTAAGCCTAATGTAATCATATCAATTTCACATCAATATAGATGGGTATATTGCATTGAAGTTGCTGTTGTATTGTTAGGTGGTATGCGTAGGTACGAGTATGTATATTTTGTATTTATATAAAATTAAAGTATATCGTTTAATTGTGATCTCCACCGATGTTATTTAGCGATTACTTGATTGCCATTATGTTGTTACGCAGAGGCGAAAGTACTTTTGTTGCACAACGGTCAGTTGCTTCCATCATAGAGTTATTTTGATTATATTATTTGTATTTGGTTATATAAAATCGTGATTAATCGGCAAATCTGCGAGCGAAATTTTTATATTTGTTATTAATGTATATATTTCAATCGAAATTTGTTAAATATATTCGCATCACCATGTACCGAATAAGATCGTAGAATTTGGTTTGTGCCATTTATTTAATTTAAAACTAATTTATTCGTTGTTGTAATCTGTGGTGTGATGGCGGCACTCTTCTTCCTATTGCTAAATTATTGTCCCGTTTGGTACTTGGTGTTGAGTTTCTATATTGATTGTAAATTTGAGATCAACTTTTGTTTAGTTTTTTAAAAAATGTTCCAAAAAAGAAAATCAGTAATGTTACCATTTCAAAATTTTGTTGTTATTTTTTGTAACAATACTTGTTTGTTTTTTTTTTCATTTATTCACGCCTTCGGCCTTGGGATTCCTGTAAAATCTTTCATTTATTGAAAGTGTTAGCATTGAAGTAGTCAAGTCTTTCAGTTTTGAAAGCGTGTTGTACAATAGTAGCGTACTGTAAAATATAACTATTACTACTTTAATTTATACAAACTGTAAATAGAGCTAAGATATTATAAGTTTATCAAAAAAGGAAGAATGATAGAGGGAATAAATAATTTAGAAAAATATACCGTACTTTCATTTTATTTACATTTTACCCTTAAAACATATAGTCAATTCTACTTGAAGTATTTATAGTATCATAAACACTTCAATTGTGTATGGGTGTATACCCATACACAATTGGTGTATACACAAGATACAATGGACAAATACAAATTCCATTGCGCTTTACTCCCGTTACCTTTCTTAACTTTCTAAATAATTACATCATAATAAGTATTCCACATTGTTACACTTACCTACTGCTTTACACCTACAATAAATGTATAAAAGGTAACAAAACTCCGTTATCCTAAAGGTTTGAGGAAAGAGTGTCTAAAACTCAGTTGCTAAGATGAATTGCACGTTCAGTACCTACTTTGAAACAAACTTGTTTACAATAGTCGAACATTGTAAGCGAATCTAGACAGTATTAGAAAGACGTAGGGTCTACATATATAAGCTGAAATAAATGTTTTTATTAAAAGAAAATTATTATTATCGACGACAATTTGAAACTATCTAATCTAAGACAATTGAAGTAACTTGGCAATTGTCTATTTGAATACTCATTTCTACCGTAAAAGTTGATTGCGAATTTTCCTGGACATCTACAATAGTAGGCATTATCCAAACGTGCTTTATGAAGCATCTATTATTAAAAAAACTAATCTTTTTTTTATAATTAACTACTTGTGAGTATAACAAAAGTAAACATTATATTTATATTCGTTAATAACACTATATTTTGATCTACGTTTATTCCGCGAGATATATAGTTATAGAAATAAATTTATTAATTTTATTAATTCGGAAAGGTTTACATAGACCGACCACGCTGATTTATGGATAACTAGGTTATTCACGCAGATTTGGCGGCTTCGCTCTCGTCTATCACGGTATTAAGTATCATCACTAAATAGTATGAAACAATGTCACTTCTTGCTGTCTGTCGCTATGTATGTATGCTTAGATCTTTAAAACTACGCTACGGATTTTAACACAGTTTTTTTAATAGATAAAGGGATTCACAAGGAAGGTTTTTATGTATAATACAGTACAGAAACACTGATCATTTTAGATTTCTCCTCTCTCTAGAAAGAGTTCCCCTCCAAAGCCGGCGATGCATTGGCGACTCCTCTGGTGTTGCAAATGTCCATAATCGACGGTGACTGCTTTCCATCGGGTGGCCCGTCAGCCTTATCGTTAGGTCTTAATATAAAAAAAAGAAACTTTTAGGCGGAACGAAGTTCGCCGGTTCAACTAGTATCCTAGCTTATATTATAAACTGTGTGTGCCAAAGTTCAGAAAATTTTGCGAAGAGTCAGAGGGACTCAATGTTGTTTATTTATGTTTTGTTGCGGGCTCACTTTTGTATGAGACGACCACCTCAGTCCTCGATAGTAGCAACGCATTTGTGATTGACTTCAGATAGAACCCCTGATTTCATGAGGTTGCTTACAGATATCATAGGCAGTAGTGACTACTTACTATCAGGTGGAGTGTATGGTCTTTTGCTAATTCAATCATATGTACACATTTTATTACTTGTCAGCTATAAAGTTGACCATCAATTTTAAATCGTAACTCATTAAATACAAGTAAATAATGCAAAATCGGCGGATCTTGCCCAATTTTCCTGCTCTACAAACGTGCAGATAAGCCTTTTCCAATACGCTGATATCGTTGGTTGGATAAATTACACGAGTGTGAATCATCAGTTAAGGGACATCCATTAATTGTTTGGGATATATAGGGGCATTGCGATTCTCATTAAGTCTCAAGTACGATAGTGTAAAATTACGGGCTAAAATAATAAAATCATGCGATTAGTTGTCTTGACAAATCTCACTACATTACGTCAATGGGGACTGTCATTAAATGATCAAAATCACTTCTTCACTTCAATTAACGGACGTCCCCTAAAGTCTTAATAAATATTTTAGGAATCAAATTAAAATATACAAATTCAATTGTATGAAAAATTTATTTCATGATTTTTCTAACAATCTTACTACTACTATAATAATGTTTAGTAACTGACTACATTTATCTTTTCGTTTTCTTCAATAGAAAATTAGAATATAAAAGTTTAAAGACGTGGGACATTAAATTAAATTCTTCACGCTTTTGCCCTCTACTATTGATTTAGTAACAAGATAAAATACTTGCTATTGCCGTAATATGTGATACGATGTCGGGATATTTAAACATATTAAGGTCACACATAGCTAAAGAAAACACTAACTAAAGTGGTTTTGGTATAACATATTTTATTAAATAATGTAACTATTATATTGTACACTTTGCCTTGCCGTACATTTGTTTACTTTCGTTAGGTACCTATTAAATATGAAGACAATCAAGGTTTCAGTAACATAATTTTAATCGTTTTTTAAAATCTGTATTGGATGTATCATTCCTACATTGATTGTATTAAAAAAAACAAACTTTACAAAACATATTTGATCTTTTATTTATGATTACATTTCAACATATGTCAATGTCACGTAGTAAGCTATACTTTATTTATAAACAGTACATGATCTTAATAAAACGGCACGTTAAATAGTGTACATATCACAAACAAACGCGTTCCTAGCGGTTGTGGGCTGGAATTTGCTATAATTTATGCCAAACTTTATGTCCATTCGAGTCGAGAGTCGATAGTATGTTAATATGCATCTGTAACTTCAAATAGAACAGAGATCCTACTTGAAGCTAATACAGACCGTCTCCTGGCAGGTTTGCGGATGAATGTGAATGCGTGTGTGAGGAAAAACTCAGTGGGGGTTTAGTCGGTGAGAGTCTGACATAAACCAGCTGTTCTCCATGAGGATTACCCAATTAAGACCGTCTCCTGGCGGGTGCGGATGGATGCGAAAGCGTGTGTGAGAAAACACACTGGGGGTTTAACCGGTGAGAGTCCGGCATAACCCAGCGGTTCCAACTCATTAAAAAATCAGAACCGTCTCATGTTATTGGACAGCTGGGTATCCCAATCAAGACAGCGGGTTCGCGGATGAATTCGAAAGCGTGTGTGAGGTAAACATAGTGGGGATTTAGCCGGTGAGAGTCCGGCATAACAGCTTTATCCATGATGATTACATTAAAAATACCGTCTCATGCTATACCCTATTACAGCCTATTAACCCCAACACCGAACTTCCCACCCATTAAAAAAATTGGAGCGTCTCATCGTAGCATATTAGCCTCAACATCGAACGCACATACAGCTTGGCAGTGGTGGTCAACCTATTAGCCGCATCACCGAATGTACATTTAGCTCGGCAGTGGTGGTCAACCTATAGCCCCAACACCGTGTACAAGTAGCTCGGCAGGTTAGTAGAGGCGCTCGGCCTTGCTGGGCCCGTGCGCGGCGGCGTACTCGGCCATGCGGCGCTCCAGCTCCGGTCGGAAGTGGCGGATGAGGCCCTGCACCGGCCACGCTGCGCCATCGCCCAGCGCGCAGATCGTATGCCCTGAAAAATTATTTATCAAATTATATATCAAATATAATTTACAAGGTGGTAGAACCAGTGTAGTTCGACCGGGGAAGTATCATCGCCACATCTATTTCTAGCGTGAAGCATTTCATGCTATTCGATGGAACGGTGTGGTTGCCGACACACTTTCACATGAGGCGGCCATCATAGTCCTCAGGAGTTGCAGCGCATCTATGATTGACTTCAGATGGAACCCATGTGCTGTATGAAGTTGATTACAGATGTCCATGGGCGGCAGTGACCACGTACTCATCAGGTGGACTGCATGCTCGTTTGCTACTTCAATCAAATAATAAAAAAAAAAACTTTCTCCTGAAGTGCTCTTAGGACGCTATGACCCCAGAAGAACGACGGTGGTCACTGGCTGTCACCGGGAAAGAGCCCGAGACATCGCGCCCGGAGGCGACAAAAAGCTCTTTCCTCCTTTGAGGCCAGCAATGCATTGGCAACTCTTTTGATGTTGCATATATTCATAGACAACGGTGACTACTTTACATCAGGCAACCCGTCCACTTTATCGTAAGGTATAAAAATGCATTTGTTTAACAACATTGTCAATTGTTTTTACCATAATCAGATTAGTATTTGAAAATACCATGTGTTTACTTCACACCTAAGAAAACCTTTGGAAAATGATAGTAAAAAAGAATGTGAAAACTATAATAGTTTATAACATATAGTGTATCTCAATTTGAAACAATCCTTCACCAAATTTGCAATTACAACAATGTTTGGTTATAATAACATTTTTTTTAAGACAAAATGTTAAATATTCTCTATAAGTTTAAGTGTTCGCCTACTCGTCTTTGTGTGCTATTGCAATGGCGGAATTGAATCATAAGGCAAAGTAACTTTAGTACCTATTAATTTAATTATTTGATTGAAATAAGTAAAATAAATACGATAAAAACCTTCAATTTGTTTTGAAATCTCCCACAACATGTCTATTTCTTTCGGCGATGCATTGCCGTCTACGAATCTGTAAATAATAAAATAAACAATGACTTTATTTCACAAATAATGAGTTAGAAAGACCTAAATATGATAGATATTACCACAGAGTAGAACAATGATAACAATTACAGCCCATAGTTTGAATCAGTGGTTCTCAAATAAATTTAGATTGAATTGCTTCAGTATTATAATTATAATTTTCTACTCCCCACAAAATGTTTAAACAGCTATTTTAGAAAGTAAAATCAGACTAGGATTAACATCATATTAATTGGTGAATTGTAGTATATTCAAATTTAGATTTGACACAGGCATTCGATAAACACAAATCATTCACCGTTTCCAAGCCCACTTCAACACCTTCAATTGTCTCTAGGCCTTTTATCCACCAGTGTCCAGCGTTAATACATGTTATATAACATTATATACATGTTTAGAAACGCTGCTTTGAAATTTTGAATAATTATTTACTTTATCACACTCAAAAAATATCTATCCAATTATTTCTGGAATTATATCATATGAAGACTAATTTTGGGTATTATTATTATATCTGTAAAAACGCCTTTTTGATGGGACTAGTCTATCAAAATTGAGTCGATTTTTTTTCTTTTAAGCATTGTGGAAATTGTGGATCAAAATATGCTGGACTTACAACTTTCAACAACTAGCATGCCAACAACTAACCTCTCTCTCAACCCATTATTGTCCCACTGCTGGGCCCGTATCCAGCAGTGGGCCAATAATGGGCACGGGTCTTCTCTCACAATGAGAGAGTTAAGGCCATAGTCTACCGCGCTGGCCAATTGTGAATTGGTGGACTTCACACACCTCCGATAACTTTTTTTTTAAGAACTCTCGGGTATGTAGGTTTTCTCACGATGTTTTCCTTCACCGGTAAGCAGTGATAATTAATTTCTAATACGCACATAAATCAGTGGTGCGTGCCTGGGTCTGAACCTCGAACCTCCCGATCGAGAGGGCAAGTTTCAACCATTAAGCTATCACTGCTCTACCATACGACAAGCGTACCTGTAAATAATCTTATTCATCCAGCTGACCCCCTCGCGGCACGGCGTGCACTGGCCGCACGACTCGTGCTTGTAGAACATGATGAGGCGCGCGATGGCCTTCACGATGTCCGTGGAGCGGTCCATCACGATGATCGCGGCCGTGCCCAGAGACGTCTGAGCCGCTACCAGACCGTCGAAGTCCATCAAAACCGTTTCGCATACGCTGGGGGAGTGTAAATTATTGTTTATTATCAGATAGTAAGAAACTTGTATGATATTAGGTAGATTGGAAGGACATTCGACTTTATTTGTACAATAGAATAGAATGAGAATTGTGTCATCATCGAGAGTATTATAGAATCATGAATTCTTTCATTCATGAAAATGTAATGTATGAAACATTTAATTATTAACTTTCGAAACGGCAACTCTTAGCAGTTATCATTCTTTTTGGTGTATTTTGATCGATAATTGCATGCAAAATTGAAGACGAACGGGTCGATTTTTGTATTGTAGTAATGTGTATACTCATTAGTTAATTTAAATAACTAATGAGAGTACACATTACTACACTAAGAATCACGTTTTCGCTTAATGATAAGTCACTAATGCAATTCATAACCTATCAGATACATAGATTGGGATTCTTACTTGTATCTAATCACAGATGCGTTGCTACTCCCGAGGACTGTGATGGTCGCCTCATGTGAAAGTGTGCCGGCAACCACACCCTTCTATCGAAACTCAAGAAATGCTTCACGCTAGAAATAGGTGTGGAGGTGGTACTACTTCGGTCGAACTACACTGGTTCTACCACCTACCGTCCATAGGCAGCAAAACCACTTACTATCAGGTGGACTACATGCTCTTTTGCTACTTCAGTCAGATAAAAAAAATTGGGCCCTTAAAAGGAAGATAATCGAGATTCAGTCATACTAACTCCTTAGGTATCAGCGGTGTGGAAGACCCGCCGGGGATGATGGCAAGCAGGTTGTCCCAGCCTCCAGTGACACCACCAGCATGCCTCTCGATGAGTTCCTTCAGTGGGATGCTCATCTCCTCCTCGACGGTGCACGGCGTGTTCACATGTCCAGATATGTTGAACAACTTCGTGCCAGAGTTACGCGGGCGGCCGAAGGATGCGAACCATGCTCCGCCGCGACGGCAGATCGTCTGCAATCAAATTTGAATGCTTAAACAATTGGGCGATCGAAGATCAGTGGACATTGAGAGAAGTCGAGGACCGCTAGTAACAGTCCTATATAACCTTTTATTAGAACATAAAGTCAATTTTAAACTAAAAATACAGTTAAAACAGCTTAAGCATGCTAGTACTTGGCTACGCTTATTCTTTTACAATCTCCGACAATTACAAGTAGACGAATACTGTAAATTAACTGGGGAAATTTGAATGTCGTATTATACATATTACCACAAGAGACAGTACTGTTAAAGATGAATAATTTCGCTATAAAAAATCTTGTCTATATATACACAGGTAAAGGTATAGAAATTCTATACAATAACGGCAGAAATTCAAATTTCTTATTATACATAACGAAGTGGGCGTGACGTCAGGAAAGTCAAGGTCTTCATTACTGTCCATTCTTTAAGATTTCAAGTAAAACGCAGGAGTTATTCGTGTTCGATTTATACACCGTTTATGAGGTGCGATCGCTTCGACGGTTAAACAAGAGTCTTTTCCTACCGGCAGGCGCCGGCCTTTTTATAATGTTGGGCGACGAGACAATAACAAATTTATGGAGGGTAAACTAAATTAACATCTTTAGAAATCACAAACAATTTTCAATCTTTAAACAAACTAAAATAATTATTTTCAGCAACGTGTTTTCATAAATACGCGGTGTCCCGTCGACATACATATTACCAAAAATTATTAAACAAGTATTAAACAAGACACTTACCGGCGCTACGGCGATGGTCTCGACGTTGTTGACCGTGGTGGGGCAGCCGAAGAGGCCGACGTCGGCGGGGAAGGGCGGCTTGAGGCGCGGCTTGCCCTGCTTGCCCTCGATGGACTCGATGAGCGCGGTCTCCTCGCCGCAGATGTACGCGCCGGCGCCGCGGTGCACGAACACGTCGAAGTCGTAGCCCGAGCCGCACGCGTTCTTGCCGATCAGACCAGCTTGGTATGCCTGCAATATTTTGACATTTATTTATTCATTGCATCATGCTACAAGGTCTTACAATTATTAGTACAGTCTGGGCATGAACCCTGCTAGGGTGTTGCAATCGATTTATAAAACATTTAGTAAAATTGTTAACAAAACTAAATTTCATACAATTTAAATATTTTTTTCAGTGTCAAATTGTCAAAAATATATAATAAACAAAATTTGAATAGAATTAGTTATGAAGTTGAGGGAAGGCTCATGAGCGTGTATAAAATAGGATGGCTACACTCATAGCCCAACACTAGGATTTTCTCCTGTGTGTGGATACCATGGACACACTCAAGACGAACACACAAACACCCAAACCCAGAACATGAATCTAAACTCATCATTCAGATACCTGTCTGGCCGGAATCGAACCCGGGGCCCATTACGCGTCAGACCGGTATGTAACTGCTCCGCTACGCGGGTAGTCAGGGTTAGCTTAAACCATGAGGGAAAAGTTCTTTAAACAGGACATTTTTAGGGCAATTCCTGTTGTCTATCAAATTAGGACTGTGTGAAAAAAAAATCTGACTAGGTAACCTTTCTTGTGTTCTCACTGAACAATGCTGCTAGACAACCCCTTTAACAACAATGTAACCAGGACTCATTATACTTGAAAAGGGGCATCACTATCTATTTGTGCCTTTATTAGCAGTTAACTTATTACAATCTCATAAATGTAGGTAATGCAGATAAAAATACACCTGAGGCAGACGAAACAAATGCAAATTCTATTTGGGGTCAAATGCACGAAAACCAAATGTTTCATATGTGCATTATATGAATATATGCAAAGAGCATCGATTAAAATTTTGGAAAATTAAAGCTAAATAGTCTCCCCTCACAGAATCAAAAGATCATACTGATGCCTATATACTACCATTCTTTACAGATTTCTCATTGTATGAAAACATCCTTAGGGTTCCTCTGATAGAATTTTTTCAAAAAATCCAAGTAGGTACTACTTAATTGAAGAATTTCATAGAAGTAAAGAAAATAAAACATAAATGATATTTTTATGTTAATTAAGGTATTTTTTTGGTCCTCAATATTTCCCTAATGGTAACTTGTCATACTTCAAGTTGACCTTTGTAAATTATAATCTTAACAAATGGTAGAGTAGGTATAGTTCAACTGTGGAGGTACCAGGACTATTAATGCATCTGTGATTGACTTCAGATAGAACTTTTGTATTATTTAAAGTTAGTAACAGATGTCTATAGGCCACAGTGAGCACAGGGACTTGCTTCATAGGTACTTCAATTTTATAAAAAAAAAACAATATCTCAAAATCCTCATACTTAGATATCTTTTCTACTAGCATCCATAAACTCAAATCATTACAATTGTAACACAGTTTAGTTTAATTACTTATGCTTTTGACCGACTTCAAAACAGGAGAAGGCACTCAGTTCGACTAGACTTTTTTACGACATTTACTTGGTATTCTACTTTCCGTGAACTATGGTTCTTTATGATCTCCAAGTTTGTTTTTGATTTTGAAAAAAAAATAAACCATAGGGGTGGGAAAGTAGACATCTAAATTTGCTTTTTATTTGAGCTACTTTACTATAGACAACTTGAAGTCGGTCCTTATTCTTCTTTTTTTTATGCTAAAATACTAATTACTATGTTTCTACAACTAGCAAGAAGTCTACTACTATAATTGTAATGGCATTAGGCTAGCCCTTTATGTTTTGTTTTTGTGAAATGTATTAATGTGCATTATGTTGGCGTTCGTCGTCAACCCATTACTGTCCCACTGCTGGGCACGGGTCTTCTCTCGGAATGAGAGAGTTTAGGCCATAGTCCACCGTGCTGGCCAAGTGCGAATTGGTGGACTGTGCGAATTGGTGGACTCAAATTCAAATTCTTACCTCAGCAATAGCAACCTGAAGATTGCTAGCCTCATTGTAAAACTCTCCTCTGATGTAGATATAGGCAGCCTGAGCACCCATCGCCTTGCCGGCTATCAGGCAACCCTCCACCAGCTTGTGAGGATCATGGCGCATGATCTCCCTGTCCTTGCAAGTGCCAGGTTCCCCTTCATCAGCGTTCACCACCAGGTACTTGGGACGGCCGTCAGACGGCTTGTTCATGAAGGACCACTTCATGCCTGTGGGGAAACCGGCACCACCGCGTCCACGGAGACCGGATGTCTTCAGTTCATCTGCAAATTTCCAAAACATAAGTGTATAAAATGGAAAAAATTAGCACTTAGCAAAGCTTTCATATTATCTAGATCACTTATGTATTAGGAAAAAAATAGGATTGTATTATTATGAATATTGCAACATTGAAACTCCATGATTTTTGTAATATTTTACAGATCAATTTTACGACTGGATGTACCCAATTCATTATTCATGTGTTAAATATAACCTAAGACTACATATACAACATAATTTGAAACACTAAGAAAGTACATATGTGATATGCCAACAACATAACAGGGCCAAATTAAATTAGGTATTTCACAACAATAATGCGTATTTTTTTATTCTTGGCTGAAACAACTATAACTTAAAGTGGAGTAGTAAAACACTACTCACTGACAATCCAGTCGGTTCCCTTGAGCATAATCTCCTTAGTTTTGTACCAGTCGCCCCGTTTCAAGGCTCCCTTCAGCCTCCAGTCGTGGCGGCCGTACAGATTGGTGAACACGCGGTCCTGGTCTGCCAGCGGCCCGAACTTGGTCTTCGTGCTCTGCGTCTGCTGGAACCGCACCGACCCATTGTTGATGCTGACCAGCGGGCCAATGATACCTGATGTCAAAATTATGTAAGCTGATCACTGCGCATTATTCACTTTATTAACAAAATTATCATACTTATGAATTCACACTGAAAATTAACACTGGAGAGTCCGCGAATATCTCATATATAGCATAAAACCTACGAATTAATTACCCAGATTTGTTTTCGCCCCCTGAACAACCCTCACCAACGCACCAGCCATTTTTTTATTTGTCAATGTCAAAATTGTTCATTGACAAATATCAGACAGTCCAATGGAATGAACAATGCTGCCATCATGAAACAACAGAGTAAAAAAAATGTTTTAATTAAAATAATTTACAGATAACCCATATAATATGTGTATCAAATTTTAGGTATAGTTATGTATTGATACAAATATTTGATATAAATGTATCAAATATAAACTTACCTATATTATATTACTATACTTAAACCCTTAGTAACGCTTACAGTTTTATTTTTTTTTATTTAAATTATGTGGTTTTAAGATCCTTGTAATGTTCATACTATTGATTTAAATAAATTTCAACGTAACTGTAAGAACTATTTTGATTAATTTTTTGATAAATTGTTGAATTTATGCTCTAATATCGAGATCCAAATTTGAAACAATTTTAAAATGAATAACAAGTATAGTTGAGCATTCACGTTACGACGGCCGCACAAACTATAGTCGTATGCGACAAGTTCGATCGTGAATGGCTTGATCATAAGGCGGACTGTACGACCAAGGTCATGTCACAGGTTCGTTGAAATATTCATCGAACTTCGTCCGTTCGACCGTTGGAACATGATGCCAACCTTATGTAATTTAAATTGGATTTTTAAAAATGAGTTGGACTCTGTATGTTATTTTACTCTTTGGTTGGACTAATAATGTCCTAGCCCGACTAATATGAACAAAAATCAAATAGGTACCTATCTACTTAAACATGTATTATGAATATGTTTCATGCTATAATAAGAAAGCTTGTGAGCGTTTTCTGGAACGCGCCCAGAGTCGCAAAGCCAAAAGTCGATGTGACATTGATGCTAACGGAATGTCTTTCCAGGTTTGACAATTTTGACGTCCACAATTTCCAAGACGAAATTCAAAAATAAACATTGTTTTATCAAACAGTACATGCATAAATCTTTTAAACATTCATATTTTATCGTTTTATAGTGATATAATTCTTGGTAAATATATGGTACCGCTGTATTGCGTAATATTACCTGTTCTTAATTTATTTAATCTCGTAAAGTTTTCAAGCTGTTGTTATCACTTTAACCTTTGTATCGTGCAATCAATTAAAAAATGGCTGCAGTAATACCAGCAGTGACCCGCTTATCCAGCAGAATAATAAGGATTCTTGGTTGCAACCCCGGTCCTATGACTTTGCAAGGAACTAACACGTATTTAATCGGCACAGGCAAAAAGTAAGTACTAAAGGCTGAAAAAATTAAGTTACCTTTAAAATAAGTTGTTAAATTATCAAAATTTTTTTTTTTGGTAATAGGTATTTTCTGCCACATCATTTTAGTTTTTGATGTCACAATATGCATATATAATGCTATAGGTTGCAATATTAATGCTATAGGTTTTACACTTTTTCTCACTCAAAGACGGACCACAGCACCTTTAACAAAACTAGTATATTAAGTATCTATACTATATTATAGTTGTCTCTAAACTTAAACCTGCCGCAAAATTTCCAGCCACCCAGGGTTGACTGGCAGAGAATGCCATAAGGCATTAAGTTTACCCTATTGTAACTTTTGTTTTATAAAGGTGCAAAAAATAAATAAAATAAAACTTTAATGAAGGTCGGTCACCGACATTATAGCCTCTTTTTAGCAATTAATAAGTTTTATGGATTTAATGTATTGCTTTTTATATGGCGTTGTAAAATGTGAGGTGTATATGTCCATATTTGCATGATACATCTTTTTTTAGGTATCATTTGAATATGTTTAAGTGTAAAATTTCATTGTAGTAGATTTAAGATAAAGATAATACAATTTTGATGTTTTGATTCAGTCGGATTCTCTTAGACGCTGGTGACAAAGATGTAAAAGATTATCAAAAGCACTTGTCAGAAGTTGTGCAGTCAGAACAAGTGAATATTGAACATATTGTGGTCACACACTGGCATCATGACCACATTGGTGGAGTTGAAGACTTATTTGGAACTATTGCAAGTTAGTTTTATTACTCTCATTACTTTACATGTATACAGTTAGAAATCTTTAGCCACTGGGGTTATATTCGGCTCATATGTCGCAAACATCTATATTCACAAATAAATATTTATTTACATACCAACAAGTAAATGACACAATTTTTTAACCGGTGAATACTGTATAAGGACCTATGAATAAGGGGAAACTGTGAAAAAGCTTTTACTGTATTTTATAACTAAATTAGCATTTTCTGAATTAGTATAAATAATTACTCTTACTGTAATGGTTGTGTAACTGTACTATTTATGCCTCAAGTCCATAATATTGGCATTTAAAACTATGAGTACCCATAACAAAATTAAATAAAAAAACCTGTAACCCTATAAATTGAAAAACATCACTAATTTTATGATGTAGCATTTTAAGACGGCAATAATACTTATTATATGCTTTATGTAACATTTTATAGAAGAACCAAAAGTGTGGAAACACAGACGGGCAGCAGATGACGCACAGGATGATCAGCCCAATTTCCCTCTCCATTGGTTATCAGATGGTCAAGAGATTCAAGTAGAGGGTGCTACTGTTAAAATCCATCACACCCCAGGTCATACCACCGACCATGTTGTATTAACATTATTAGAAGAAAACATACTATTTAGTGGTGACTGCATCCTGGGGGAAGGTACTGCGGTATTTGAAGACCTTTATACATACATGAACAGTTTGCAGAAAATACTGGATATGAAACCAGGTGTCATTTATCCTGGGCATGGCAATGTAGTTGAGGTAAGACTCTAAAAATTGTTTTCATTTATGCTTTTTACATGCATATGCAAGGATGGAGGTTTAGGTCTGGATATCCTCTTAGCAAAGGCAGAAAAAATATCCAAACAGGACTTTTATGTTTTTCTTTTGCCAATAAATTTTAGTCTATTTCCAGTATTGAGAGACTGGTTTTAGTTTTGCCAATATACACAGTTGGGTACCTCCGTAACAAACCGGAAACTACGCCTATAGCTATGATCATACAAAGCACGAAAAACAATATGCAAAACAAACATCTAAATCTGTCATTATTAAAACAAAACATATTTATATTATGGTTTTATAATGAATAAATGTAAATCCATTCCTGTCAGTCTGATATTGTGACCATCTTATTTTTCAGTTCATAACTTGGCACCAATTAAGATTATAATGTAATATTTATTTTATACACTTAAAATTATCATTGATTTTAAAAGTACACCATCACTTTCAGAATCCCAATCAGAAGATAGCATTCTATATAGCACACAGGAATCAAAGAGAGGAACAGATACTTGAAGCATTAAAAGGCAATCCAGATAAGGAACTCTCAGAAATGGATTTAGTCAAGATCATTTACACAGAAACCCCAGAACATCTGTGGCCAGCCGCTGCGTACAACGTTAACCATCATTTGACTAAACTTACTAAAGAAAGTAAGGTAAAATGCATCACAGTTGACGGTGAAAGTAGATGGCAGTATCTTTCTCATTCAAAAAGCAATTTGTAATGAAAACTTAAGATAGTTTTTATAGCTACATTATGTGATACGGGTTGGCAAAATGGATAACATAAACACAGGGTATAAACATTATTTCTTTTAACAAAAAATTAAGAAATTAGAGAATAAAATGTTTAAAACATATACGGACTTTAACATACTATCTTACTTTTGTTAAGATTTGTTTGCATTAGTGAGATTACAGAATTTTAAATATTTGAATTTGAAGCTTTTGGAATAGAAAAGCTCTGCATTAATTACCTTTAATAGAATGCACAATATTTCACTACTACAAGTAACCATTAAATTTTTATTAAAATACTGCTGAAAGTCTTAGACTGACTTAGAATGAACCTGATGTTTAAGATGAATGGCAGCTTTTCTACTTCTACTAGTAAATATTTGATTCTGTCCTTTCACAAAATAGTTAAATCTATATGATTTTCTGATGATGATTGAAATTCATTATGAAAATCATCTAGACTGAACATCTTAGACAACTGTATCGAATTTTGGCTTGGTTGACAATATCACAGTATTATCAACCAAGCAAGCATTTGATTAAAGTCTTATATTGGATATTGTTATGTATAATACTAATGTTTCTACTTGGTTAAAAATGTTTTATTAACTGTTAAAGATTTTATTGTTATATATTTTTAAGGTCTCTTTTTTTAAATGGAACACTTATTAAATTAATTTTTGTTAATCATACTTCATGCTAATATTATAAAGGCGAAAGTTTGTGAGTGTGTATGTTTGTTACTTCTTCACATGTAAATGGCTGGAGCGATTTTCATAAAATTTGGTAAGGATTTAGCTGATACTCTGGATAAACATATAGGCTACTTTTTATTGTTGGAAAATATCTTATTCCCAGGGGACAATCGATTTTTGTTAATGCGAGCGAAGCTGCGGGATTCAACTAGTGGAATATAAAAGTGGCATCTTCTCTAACTGCTTAACAACAGTTCACTACGACAAAATTATCGTCAACCCTTATTCTCCCACTGCTAGACCCAGGTCTTCTCTCAGAATAAGAGTTCAAGGCCATAGTCCACTGCACTGGGCAAGTGCGAATCGGTAAAGTTCACATACATTTGAACACATTTTTTTAAAGAATTCTCAGGTGTGTAGGTTCCCTCACGATGTTTTCCTCCATCGTAAAGCAGTGACAAATTCTAATACGCTAATATTTTTATGAACCTAAGACAACTTTACTTGGCATTATTCATTCCATACAGTACTTACCAACTAGCCAGCTAGATACTGAAAATATTAGGGCTATCTACATCTAACTATTATTGCAATATCACCAAGCATATGCAGAAGTTATTCGAAGATTGTTTCATAAATTGCCACAAAAGTAGTCAGATTACTAATCCCTAAATAAATGAATCTTAGTAAGACGTTGGCAAGTCGTTGTAAACATTTCGCACCTTTATTCATAAAAAGAAACTTCTTAAAATTATTGATTTGCGAAATTATCACTTAGTTCGTTCGCTTTATGGTATATACTCGCAAAACATAAATTTTGAGTTATTTCTTTTTATGAATAAAGATGCGATTTGTTAATCTATGGATACAAAAATATTTTGCTACAATATTAATTATGAGTACAGCCTTCCTCTATTGAGGATTTCGCAAACATTACATTCATTGTTTGTAAATCTAAATTCTTGTATTTGTTGTAATTTTACTTTATGTCCAATGTTTAAATGAGATGTGCAATATTGGTGATTTGAGACACAAATGCTCGATATATTGTGCTACATTTGAAAAAAATCAATAGGTAAGTGGTCACTGCCGCCCATGGACACCCGTAAGCAACTTCACATAGAATATGGGTTCTATCTGAAGTCAATCACAGATGCGTTGCCACTCCCGAGGACTAAGATGGTCGCCTCATATAAAAATGCGCCGGCAACCACACCCTTTACCGAAACGCAAGAATTGCTTCACGCTAGAAATAGGTGTGGCGGTGGTACTTCCCCGGTCGAACTACACTGGTTCTACCACCTTCAAGCATGGTAATATTATACTAATTAATGGATTATTTGGTGAGCATTTGTTGCGTTAAATTTGGTAGGTAAGACAAAATACCTCCAATCATTGAAAGAGTTGTATTCTTATCAATAAAAGAAATATTTCATTTTAATAAATCTCATTTAAGTAACAATAGTTACATTATAACTTAGTTGACTTTATTACATACTTAACATGTTACAGAAATAAGGAGATTTCACACTTGACTCCTTTATGTATTTCAATGGCGAGGACGTTTTGGCGGGTGCATGGGCTTGTGTTCTTCGTGAAACGCTTCCTGATGAGTCTCGATGTAAGATAAGAGGTATTCCTTGTCCACCGGATACTTTATACTGTTGCAAACAGCTGTAGAAGCAAAAAAAATGTTGCATTAGCATACTCTATACCACCTTGTATTTTGTTCATGTCATGAATGACGCCACGACCTAGCTAATCGTACTATCGTGACCGCCAGTGTTTTCATGTATTCGCTATGACGACCCGCGTGGCGCAGTGGTAACATACCGGTCTGCCATGCAGTGAATCCCGGGTTAGATTGAATCTGAATGAGTAGTTTAGGTTCTTGTTCTGGTTCTGGGTGTTTGTGTATTCGTCTTTGTGTGTGTCCATGGCACCCACGACACAGGAGAAAATCCTACTGTGGGGCTATGAGTGTAGAAAACGTTTTTAAGTTTAAGTTATTCTAAAAACAATTCATAATTTTAAATTTTGCGATTTCGTAAGGCCATCTTTTTATTCAAAACCTCACGCTTTATATATACTTTAGGCATTTTAAAGACGAGTCAGCTTGCCATATTACACCAGTTGACCAATCCGCATTAAAACCGAAGTAGGTATACTCCACGTAAACTTCAAATCTTAAAATTATGAGACAAGCATATCTCGCGTGCCCAGCAGTGGGATAGGATAGGATTTTGCAGAAGACATATGAGTAAAACTCACCCCAAGCAGTTTTGAAGCTGTTAGGATATGACTTGTCCGTCCTTTCTCTCATAAACACCCACTTGTTGTTCTCGTACGTGCATTCGATAATCTTGTTGTCCATATTCTTGAGTTTACTGCTGATGAGTATTGTGTCGAAGGGATCTTTCTTCTGTCCTACGTACAAATGACCCACTCTCTTTGGTAACATGCTGCAAATTTAAATTGTATCTTGTCTTAATATAAATATAGTATCAATTTAAATAACTAAAACACATCACAATAAAATTGGACATACTACGCTCAAAGCCACATCCAGTTTCGCATACTCGGCACTATCTATGTTATCGTCAATGTTTTTTTTATGTAAGTACCCTCATTATAAGAAGTAACCTAATGATACGTAATGCCCTTTGTTTATTTAACAGTTCAATTCATAATGTTTCTCATGTAAATGAATTATGTATTCTTTTGAGAAATAAATATTCTTATAAGTATCCGCACTAGTAGTGATGTAACAAAAACTCGCACTCGCATGTTTTACGTATTCGTAAGGATTGTGTGAAAGTTTTGCGAATACAGAACTGCAGTTTCACGACCAAAAAAATCAGGTCGTCAAAACTACATTCTACGCGCCCTTATACTACTTCTATATTTTATACTGGTAGATACTATGTATGCAGCAGATGAACCTACCTGAAAATAAACCTGGCGGCGCCCATGTTGGCGTAAAAATAACCCGAATATTTGTATTCGCTTTTTGGCATTCCTCCACGGTTCGATTTGCACACTCGTTTCTACCACGGTCGCGCAAGATATGGAACGAGCCTCCAGAGGTATTCCCGGAGCATTATGACATGGGGCTCTTCAAAAAGTCCATAGGCGACGGTGACTACTTTCCATCAAGTAGCCCGACTGCCTTATGGTTAGGTTTAAGTATAAAAAAAAAATCGCAAATGTTCAAGTAATAACATTAGTTACATCACTACTTTGTACAAAATAGAATCAAAGCATCGACCATTTTAGCGAAATTTTGTGCTTGTATAAATGGTTCCAGGTTAAATTCATAATTCATAATATATTTATTGTGGAACATAGGTACGTAACAGGTGTTATAATATTTAGATAGGTACAGAAAATGTAATCTCTATGTCCTGCCTCACTGGGCGTACAATAAGATTGGATCCATGCATGTCAATAATATTATGAAATTAAACAATATTATAAAATTTAAATAAACTTAACTAACAACACACGAATGAATATATAGGACCTATTTATAAATTATTCATTTTATTCATATTTAAATGTCAGCACTTAAAGTTTGTTAGCAATTTGTCATTCAAAAATTCGTCAATCTTGTAGTAACATTTTTCTACTAGTAGAGAAGTGAGCTTATCTTTGAAGATGTCTATTTTAGTGATAGTTCGTATGTGTAAAGGTAGATTATTATATATAACAGGAGCTTTACAAAAATAACTTTGCTTATATAGATGGGTTTTGCTCTTTATCAGCTGCATTTTATTTTTATGCCGTTCCCGCGTCGAAAATTCAAAGTACTCTAGATTTGATTTTATAAAAATTGAACATTCTAGAATATAAAGAGACGGCAATGTTAAGACTTTTAGGCGTCTAAAATGAGGTTTACAGGATTCCGTAACATTTATCTTACATATTGATCTTATACATTTCTTTTGGGCCCTAAATGCTTTATCCTTATTCGTTGAGTTTCCTCAAAATATCAAACCGTATCTGAGTGATGCGCCAACATATGCATGATATGCTGTTAAGACCGTTGACTCATGGACGATTTTAGTGAGGTTCCGAAGAACATACGAAAATTTTCCTAGTTTCTTACAAACATGGTCAATATGCTCTTTCCAGTTCATTTTGTGGTCAATATGTAAGCCCAAGAAAATAGTTTTCTTCACTTCTTCTAATTATTGTATTCCAATATTTTTTATCAACATACCCAGCTCGGTCTTCCCTGACGATTTTCAGTCTAAAATCTACGCTGTTCATGCAGGGCGGCTTCCATTTCAACACATTGTCACATCGGCCCGCTTTGTACGGCTGTAAAATTTTATGACGCAACTTTTAATGCAATGTTTATATGTGGCACTCTATATTGCCCAAGCAGTAAAAGCCGTTTTTTTGCTTCTTTTGCCAGAGATCGGGGTTATTCAAATATTAAATATAAGACCTGTTTTGACAGGTGGTAGAACCAGCGTAGTTCGATCGGGGAAGTACCACCACCACACCTATTTCTAGCGTGAAGCAGTTCTTGCGTTTTGATAGAAGGGTGTGGTTGCCGGAACACTTTTATATGAGGCGACCATCATAGTCCTCGGGAGTAGCAACGCATCTGTGATTAATTTCAGATAGAACCCATGTTCTGTATGAAGTTGCTTACAGATGTCCATGGGCGGCAATAACCACTTACCATCAGGTGTACTGCATGCTCCTTTGCTTCTTCGATCAGATAGAAAAAAGAATTGCACGCACTCATTCATCAGCCTTATGAGGTCCACCGCGGCCTACGTCCAATAGGCCTTTTCTAATGGTGGTATTGCCAACGAGCGCTGAGCCTGGCATGCGTGTGAGTGACCCTTTTGACAGTAGAACCCACAAACAAAAAGTAAATGGTGCTATTCAAAACAGTCACTGTACGGCACAGTAATAAATTCATATGACACCACAATTTCATTTGGGATTACTTACAAATGTTCATAGGCAACAGATATTATGTACAAACCTTTTATCAGCTCGAGGAGATTAAATGAAGCAATTCGTAGTTGTCCACCAATTCGCATTTAGCCACCGTGGTGGACTATGGCCTATAACTCTCTCAATCGGAGAGAAGACCCGTGCCCAGCAGTGGGACAATAATGGTTTGACGACAGATGAACGTGGGGAGGAGGAAAAAATGTAGGGAATATGATTTGGCTACGTTGAATATGGTTTATCTTTGAAGATGGAAGATGTGTCTGCCAACTTTGAGATAAGATCGGAGAAGGACTGAAGGAAAAAAATTAAGAATATACTCTGTTTTTCAATCAACTGAAAAATAATTCCCTCAGAACCAGAAAAGAGGCTGCGGACTTATTCTGTCCTCGGAGAGCTGAAACATGACTTTAGAGTTTCAGAAGGGATGAGGAAAGTGTCGTAAAGTCCAAACTCGTCCAAAGCGTTGAAGGGCTCTCCCTTCAACCGTTTCCCTAAGTTTGGACTTTTATTTTTTAAAGGGTGGTGTCGTAAAGTATCCTCACGTCAAGGGAAGGCTGGAAGATGAGTCCGTCGGGCTCGTGCGTGAGCGTCCGCGCGAACTTGTCCTGCAGCAGCGCGCGCGCCATGCTCGCCTCCCAGAACTGCTTCAGCTGCACGCTGAACGGCTCCTGCTCCTTCTTGATCACCCCGTTCACTATCGCACGGTTCCTGGGACGGACAACGAGCTATATTGGTTACGACTTATTGGTGAAATGCTTTTTTTTTAAAAAAAAACATGCTTTCTTCCCTCATAGCGCCACAGTAGGATTTTCTCCTGTGTCATACACACCTGTCCTGTACCATGGACACACACAAGACGAATACACAAACACCCAGACCCAGAACATGAATCTAAACTCATCATTCAGATACCTGTCTGGCCGGGAATAAAACCCGGAACCCATTGCGTGTCAGATCGGTATAGTATATATAGTTAGCTAGAACAGTCATCAAGTCCAATTACACTAACTCAGATACAAATCAAAATAAGAAAAAAATACACAATACTAAATTAAAAACATCATAAAAATAATTATAACTTAAGACTGGTCAATAAGAAAAATAATTTTTGGTTCTACTGTTTTCTGATGTATGTGATAAGTTAAAATTTAATGGGTTTCCGTTGAATGATTTCTGCATTTGTCTCGCAAATAACCTTAAAACAGTATTGTAAGGGTATGATAAGAAAGAGACACAAAGTCTGGAATGCTTCCCATCTTCCTTGTCACATTCTCGAAAGTACAAAGCAATTGATGGCACCAATACATGTGACTGGAATCAATCATCTACGTGACTATAGAAATTAGGGAAATTTAAATACGCCTCAGTAAACGCAGAGGCGGTACAAACAAACAAACGCTTTCTACACACATAGCCCCACACTAGGGTTTGCTCCTGTGTCGTGGGTACCATGGACACACAAAAACACCCAAGCCCAGAACAAGAATCTAAACTCTTCATTCAGATACCTGTCTGGCCGGGAATCGAACCCGGGACCCACTGCGTGGCAGACCGGTGTGGTAACCTCAGCGTCACGTGGGTCGTCAGTACAAAATGCAAAGTAGCGCTAAGGCCAAAAGAGTTAGCGCTTAGGTTCTTTTGTTCGTCGGACACTCACCTTGGATTGATTATCTCTTTCTCTATACACTGCAGACGGACTGGGTAGAAGTGCTCCTTGCCAACGTTCATGTTCTCGAAACGAATGATGTCGTAACACAGAAACCGCGGTTTCTTCACGCCGTTCTCATGCATGTCTATCACCATCTCCTAAAATAGTTTTTTTTTTTATCGGACTTAAGTAGCAAACAAGCATTCAGTCCACCTGATGGTAAGTGGTCACTGCTGCCCATGGACATCTGTAATCAACTTCATACAGAACATGAGTTCTATCTGAAGTCAATCACAGATGCGTTTCTACTCCCGAGGACTATGATGGTCGCCTCATATAAAAGTGTACCGTCAACCACACCCTTCCATCGAAACGCAAGAAATGCTCCACGCTAGAAATTGGTGTGGCGGTGGTACTTCCCGGTCGAACTACACTGGTTCTACTACCTTCAAAAATGTACTAACAATTTGGAAAACATGCAAATGCATTATTGGGGTTGTTGGCTTACTTTTATATGAGACGACCATCTTAGTCCTCGGGAGTGGCAACGCGTCTGTGATTGACTTCAAGTTAAACCCATGTTATACATGAAGTTGCTGGCATTGATGTCCACGGGCGGCAGTGACCACTTACAATCAGGTAGACTGCATGCTCGTTTGCTATATCTATCTTATAAAAAATACAGTATTTGTGAGAAGGATCCCTTTCCGTTCGGAATTCAAATCTGCACCACATCCATTTCTGTCCTAAGACTTTTGGTGTCCATACTTAAGTTTTATTCATGTCAAAAATCGTAATTACAACTTTTATAAACGATTCAATGGAAATCTTGAAGTTACAATGTATTTTCTGTTAGTGTTTGGTGGTTCTTGAGTAAGCTTCCAACAATTAAAACCATTCTTCCACCAGTTTCCTGCAATATCCTTGATTTATTCCCTTTTTTATCTACATTTACTCAAATCCTTTAAATCTAGGACGCGTTTATTCCATGTCTTGTTTACGCACTAGTCCACTCTGTCGACTATGTATTTTTGTTACTACCCACTTTATGTATGAAATCGCAGTACTTTATGAATAAGATACTAATGTTTGTAATGTTTAATTTCTCATGTAATTGAATTCTTAATTCTTAGTGAGAATTAAGTTCTTTAACCATAACAGCACGGTCAGTAACAGATGCCCCTAATGGCAGCCACACACGACACATTATTCTTGCGCAAGATTGGACTTGTACAAATTCACGTATTTCGGAGCCGACCACAAACGGCTCAAGCATGCTTGCACAAATATCATTTTACTGCTATTCGTACAAGCGTGCGCATCTGCTCCATTAAAAACAATTGAATTTTTTGAAAGTGAGCTTGTGGTTGTGTTGTTTTGTGCTATGGATGATGCAGTGGCATTAGTTGGCTTTATTTTAGCTACGAAAAAACTGAAAACTCACAAGAGAAATCGAACAATATGAACTAAAGACTGGTTAAGAAAAAGAAAGCATTATTCGTACGTCAATTTGTTGAATGAATTGAAATTTGCACCCAAAGACAGTACTGAAACTTGCACGCGCTCCTATACACATTCTTGTAAACTAGCACAAACGCAACATTGCACAAGTTGCAGAATTGAAATTTGGAACTTTTTAACGAACTTGTGCAAGTGAACAACTTGCGTAATTATCTTCCAACACACGATACAGTATACTTGAGCAAGTCCAGACTTGTGCAAGTATTAGGTATCGTGTGTGGCTGCCATAAGGAATTCATACTTACACCGTCGAGTAGTGTGTCCCTCAAGTGGCGATGTTCCTTATTATGCATGAACTTGAGTCCATGCACCTTGAACACGCAGTTGTCTCTGTCCAACATGTACACTTCGTTTTCACCGTCAATAAGCATTAGGTACCTGTGGGTTAAAACATTATGATATGGATGTATATGATTCAAATGCAGTTGCACTGCCATCATATTTATTTCTAACGGCGATTATGTGAGCTACTGCTTCCTATGTCGAAGGGTAATTTACATAGGAACTGTACTTAGTTAAGTGCTGCAATGTATTTGTGATTTAATCAAGTTTGTATTCAATCATTCAATGTAGGGTTGTATACAGTTGAATATCATGTTGACCACATAAAGATTTTTGGGCTACAAGGCTACTTGTATTGGTTTCTAGCGGTGCCCTGTGGGTTCATAAGAACTAAAAAATGTAACATTTACGCATTTCAATAAAATATAAAGTTAGTGTTACTGCAAGATGTGGACTAGAAATTATGTAAGAAAATTAATATATTTCATCAATGAATAAAATATAAATATTATGTACTAAACATATTATTTATTAAATACAGTATACATTAAGAGCGCTTTCACATTACGTCGCAAGTAGCGCGACTGCAAAGAATACTTTCTTTTTACGACTATATACGGGGGAACTTTTTTGATTAGGGTGGCGCGCTGTACTTTTATAATGGAAATAATAATAAAAAATAATAAATACTGAATAATTTTTTCAATATTATGAAAGCATCCGTTGCAATCTCGCGGCTACCTTGCTACTTTTGACCTAATGTGAAAGCGCTCTAAAATTGACTCAAAACAATGTTACTAGCCTGACACCATCAGCCTTCCACGAGACCCTGTAAGGGTGGTCCCGGAGCAGACTGATATTATTTCTGTCCATGGACACTGGCTGTGAGCCGGGGAACCCTGTTTTGTCCCACTTGCAGAACTCCTGCGCTTTCTTCTGCACGTCGCTCAGCCGGGGCTGTTCATTGAAGGGGTCCACTCCGTTCACTTCAGGCAGGAACGATTCCTTCTTATGTGTTGTCTCCTTTTTGCCTTTCTTCTTGTGACTGTAAAAAATTATGTAAATGAAAATTTGCTAACTCATGGGAAGGAAAGTATTAAGATTTACGAGATTTGTTACGCTGTAGTTTTACAATACGATTTTTGTTGATTATCATAACATTGATAACGAAAGAAACTAAGTACAGTAATACCCCGAACTTACGCGATAGGTAGGAATGAGTGATAATCGCTTCGTAAAGTCGAATTCGCGTAAATCGGGGTGTAAAAAATATGTACATAACTGAAAATAATTTTTAACTTTCTTTTTTATCTGAAGTAGCAAACGAGCATGCAGTCCACCTGATGGTAAGTGGTCAGTGCCGCCCATGAACATCTGTAATCAACTTCATACAGAACATGGGTTCCATCTGAAGTCAATCACAGATGCGTTGCTACTCCCGAGGACTATGATGGTCGCCTCATGTGAAAGTGTGCCAGCAACCACAACCTTCCATCGAAGTGCAGGAAGTGCTTCACGCTAGAAAAAGGTGTGGCAGTGGTATTTCCATGTCGAACTACACTGGTTCTACCAACTTAAAGCTGCGCGTTTTTTCCGTGCGACAAATTCAACATGTGTATTAGCTAAGAAATAGTGTGAGGTCGTAAAACTTTATGTAATTAATAGTAATGTGTCACCTCAATTAAAAGACGAATGGACGTGATTTTAAACTCACGTAAGTTCAGGTTCCCATATGTCGGGTTAGCGTAAGTCGGAGTATTACTGAGGACAATTAACAAATTAACAAGTGGAAGAAAGTCCTTAGTGTGTGTTTAAGGTTCAGCGAAACTCTATGATTTATTAGTATGCATTAATTTGACATTTAAATATGTTACTTTAATTGTATTATTTGACAAATTAATAAAAAGAAAATGTAACTTGATATTATTGTGTTAATTAGTATAAATGGTATTGTATCGTTCTAATTAACAATAAATAAATAAATTACAAATGTGGCATTACCAATGCCGTCTTTACCTTAAATGCCCCGAATGACCTTTATAAGGTCATTCGGGGCCAGTGCCCAGGGCCCCCATCCCCAGAGGGCCCCGAAGGGCCGACAATTTTTCTCACATTTAATATCACAATATTATGGTCGGGCGCATTACACTTTTCTCGTTGCACGAAAGTCGTCGGGGCCCTTTTGGAATGTAAGAAAGTACTTTCTTTACATTCCAAAAGGGCCCGAATTCTTGTGTGCCTAAGGGCCCCAGCATAGTCTTAAGACGGCCCTTTGCACTACAACACTTTTACATTCAAATTTTGAGGAGAAATCCAAAAAAGCTTTAAATTAAATAAAGTTGCACAAAAACTGAAAGGGAATCACCCTTTGTGATTGACTTGTTTTTAAGTAGTCGTGACTTTTTTAATAATTTAACAATGTTACTTGTTTCTATTATAAGTTACTTACTTTGAATGTGAATGTTGTGGGCCATTATCATAAGACTGATTCTGGGAATAACCAGCTGTATCATCATCGTCTTCATACTTATCTTCTTCCTCTGGAACATTACAAAGAGTTTGAATAAGATCTCAAGTCTGTATTTGAATTAACATAAACAATTTGGGAGTCTAGTCAACATTAAGTACTCTGCGAAAGTTTGTAAAATTCTAAAAATACGAACTGATCTGTAGTAATTTTTTTAATATTTGCATTACAAATGAATATAATCAATTCTGTATGTGTTATGACCATTTTATTGTATCCTTTTTTGAGTATGTTCAATTTAGTATTGGTGTTGTAGTCTTTACCATAATTACGAAAATCAGTGATGATAAAAATATATTACCAATGCACCAGTCTGGTCTTGCCGGTGCTTCTGGTGTGAAGTCCTGGTCATCATACCGACTGAAGAGTTCCCTCAGATAGTCATCTTTGTATATACCTGGCTCTCTGAAAAGTTAGTTTCATCTTATCAATGAATGAATGTTATCAATTATGAATTTATGTACATATCCATCACATGAAATTGAATATACGAATGAGTTGATCATTTATCTATCACTATGAATTGATCATTTTCTTATGAAATATATGTTGGTCTGTTGTTTTATAATTGGTAAATTTACTTAAAAAATGTATATAGCATTAAAAGATATACAAAGAAAAAAGACAAAGCCACTGAGTTTCTTGTCAGATCTTCTCAGTTGAGGTTGTGTTCTTATCCGGTGGTAGTGTAAAAAAATATATGTAACTGACAATTTATAAGTGCCTCCATAGGTCCATACAAATAAAGACATATCATTTCATTCCTGCAGCTTAGTTTTTCCAATACTTCTAATAATTTATGTATAAAGATTCATAATAATTGGTTAAGTAGTGTGCATGAAAGTGTAACAAACAAGCTTATAACCATATTTATAATATTAGTAGATATTAAGTATGGTAATAAAATTGATGTGTGCTAACATGTTGTAGAGAAATGGTTCGTACCTATTTAGAAAATAGGGGTGATGATAAAATTGATATGTGGTAACATATTGTGGAGAAAAGATTAGTACCTCTTTTTTGCAAATTCATTGAGGGCAGCTTCCAAACTCCAATCCAGTTCTTCAACCATATATGACGTGAGTAGGAATCCAGTTCTATTAAAACCATGTGTACAATGCACACCTATAATTTCTGTCGGCTTTTCATTGATGAATGCTGTTACTATTTTAATAAATTCTCTGAAAAACGAAATATAAGGATTATTATTTATTTATTTACTCATAACTTACATCTAACATTACAGGTTAACCTAATACATTAGCGTAGTGATATAAAATATAGATAAAATATTGATACTAAATTATAAATAAATATAAGTTGAAAAATAAAAATTACATAAAAATAAATTATAACAATTGATTGAACATGTTTCATTAGATTCACAATAATAATTGAGGCTAGTAAGTCCTAAAGTACTAGTTGTTTAAAGAGATAATCATATACATCTAGACAGCATGATAGGCAGCAGTACCCATTATAATCACACTTCATCTCCACACCCATTCCAATATAGGTAATCACATTAGTGTGTCATGATATAGTCTCAATATAATATAATCTTACCATAATATAGTCTCACCTGTTGGGAGAACCTGTGTATTTTGACAGGGAGGTTGGTACCTCACTTGTGGTGGTGGACCACCCCACTTATATCTAGCATGAAACAGTTCTTGATTTACAATGGAAGGGTGTCAACATATGTTTATATTAGGCAACCATCTTAATCCCCAGGAGTGGAAACACAACTGTGTTTCACTTCAGAAAGAGAACATATAAAGTTGTTTATGCATGTCCATGGGCTGCAGTGACCACTTACCAACAGGTGGACTACACACTCATTTGCTACTGCTTTTGGTGGTGGTAGGACCAGTGTTGTTTGACCAGGGAAGTACCAATGCCTCACCTATTTTTAGCATAAAGTAATTTTTACATTTCATTTGAAGTGTGTGGTTGCCGGCACACTTCTATATACATGAGACGACCATCTTATTCCTCGGGAGTAGCAATGCATCTGTGATTGACTTCAGATAAAATCCATGTTCTGTATGAAGTTGTTCACAGATGTCCACGGGCGGTAGTGACCACTTACAACCAGATGGACTACATGCTCATTTGCCAATTCAATTTATATAGAAAAAAACTTCAATCACATCAATGTAAATACTGCTGTGTTCTAATTTATAGGTGGCACTTAGTGAGACTTGATCCATGTCAGCTGTGGCCACTTCAAGCCACTATTAGTTTGTTTGTTTGTTACTTTTATAACAAGTTTAATAAATGTAGTGATCCTTATACAAGTTTTCACAATGGAGCATGATTATTTGGTACACAAAAACTACATGACATGGCAAAAAATGTTACCAATGTAATATAATAAATGAGAAAGTTTTGTATTGGCTTAATTGTTCAGTTGTATAAATGGCATCATATACCGTAATGAAGTACATTAAGAATAAGAAATAAGTGTTAGTGTTATTAATTTCTGACTGAAAGTTAGATATATACTTTGTTTGTTCTGGCGAGGGAGTTTCGCCGTGGCCCCGACATTGCAACTTAACATATTTACAGTCCATTTTTTCAACTTCAGACTTGTCGTAGAAACGAGAGGTATTCGTCAGATCGATCCATAATCCGATTTTCATCTACAAACAACACAAAATTTAATAACATTCTTATCTAAACATCGATAATATCAAAGCGATACCCACTTTCATGTCTCTTATGTTCATAAACAACATTGCCGGTGTGAACCGACTAACATCAGGTACTTTTTCATTGAATTGTGGCCCCAAAGGCGTCTTGAAGGCTAAAAATTTGTCAGCGATCAGCCCTGTCGCTTTCCGTGGACATTTTAACCACCGATTTGGAATCGGACCAGGATCCCTTCGTGACATGTTCACAACCGTATAAACCTACTGACGACGATATCAATATTTACTACGTCGTCACACGCGATAAATATAAATCAATTAATATTAATTTCGACGCCTCCAAGCGTCATCACTTTTTTTCTTTTTCACCATTCACTGATTCACGTCCCCACACGCCACTATTCTATGAAACTTTACTTTGACACTAACAGTGACAGCTCCAATTTTAATAATAGGATCGGCAAACGACATAAAAAAACATTATTCTGACAATAATAACCTCATATTAGTATATTTTGTAAATTATTTTATCCTATTAGATAATTATGGTACTTAGGTAATTTAATCAAACATTTGTAAGTATATATTTTTTAAATTTTCTGTTAGAAAAGATATACGTGGATAATTTGATATTCGTTCAGAAACTAGTATTTGTTATAAAATATCTAAGCGACAAAAGGGATTTTGTACCGGATTCCAATTTAAAAAGAAAATTAAAGCATCTTGTTCTAAATGTTAAATGAATTACATGTTTCAAAATACTTTATTCAACGAACAGATTTCAGTCATATACGATTCATTTAATTCCAAACAGCTATTTTTGGCTGTTGATATTGACAGTAGGAACAACATAAAAGTGAAGTGAAGTCTTATTTCCATTTCTTTCTACAAATATGACACTACGAGATAATAGAAAGAGATGCAAAATATTTTTGTTATTATGTTGCCTGCTTGCATAGTTGGTATTTGCCCAGCCAGAGCTGCCTGCCATTTTGTAAGATAAAAGGGAGATAAAAAATAGTTTTATGGTGTTAAAATTCCCAAAAAACTCCGTTGCCATTCATTTTAAGGCCCAAAACAAATGTTTAAATGGACGCATCGTCCATTATAACTCAAGTGTCACGGGATGACGAACAATTAAACAGCTATGGATCCGACAGAGGTAAATCTAACCGAGTTACACCTGTTACCCACTGCCATCAAATTGGAGCGTATAATGTTACCGCCTCGTGATACATAAATATTTGTCGATCGTGACCGATTTCGAATGAGTGGATTGTGAGGCGACATATGGTCGATTCGTGTAAATCGTGCGAGTGCGGAGCGAGGTAAACAATTGGAACGTGCGGCGCGATAACATTCCCTGGAGCAACCTTGAGAGTGGAGTTGTCTTTGGGCCAATCCCACACAGATTGTCGGGGCGAGCTTGTGCGTGTGGTCGTAGCCGGCGGTGTTATTGTGGCGCTGACGTGCGATGGTTGTTTTAGGATCGTCCCCTGGCGGACAGCACAACGATGGAGACGGTGTGGCGGTGGCGGGGTCCACGCCTTTGGGCGGGAAGAAGACGAGCAACGGAGGTGGTTTCCTGCGGTCGCTGCTGTGCTGTTGGCGCGGCGGCCGCGGCAAGGGGCCGCCCGGTGGAAATGGCGCGAACAGCATCGACGGTCGGGCTTCGCCCCCGCTCCTGGTTATGTCTGACCACGCACCCCGACCGCTGCTGCCGCCAGTGAGACACCAGGATATGCATAAAAAGTGTATGGTCATTGACCTCGACGAAACATTAGTGCACAGCTCCTTTAAGGTAAGTCTTTTTTTAAACTTCAGTCTATTTTATTTGCTGACATGTTTTGAAAGTAAATTTTACAACAATATTTACTACAACATCTCTACCGGTTAGAAAGAAAAAGCCGTTGTCAATGCATTGCCGTAATCACAATGAACTAAATATTTTTTTTCTAGCCATTTAAAGTTAGACACACAAATAAGTTTTTATGTTTATTTAAATAATAAATCATGGAAACAAATTTGTTGCTCAGAAATTACCACTTAATAACAGATAAAGCCTGTGAAATTTCAGTTGGAAAGTTGTAATAATATCGAATTACAAAACATTGGCTTGATGTTTTGTAGTTTCATATAATTAGGAAATAATTATATACGCAAGTGTATAAACAAACATCTATTAAAAGTAACAATCTGAAAAAAGGAATTGTAAATCTGTCTACATTATAAACGTGACACAGTTGCTGAAGATAATTATAAGATTCTATTGTAGAAAATATGCAATTCAATTTGATTAAGTCCCGTGCTAACTACCTATATATATACTAAGATAGAACTACCTATATATATATACTAATATACTAAGAACAGCAATTTCAAAGAGTGACAGTTTCGTACAAAAGGGCAAATATGAATGTTCCTTTGATAGCTGGGCACTTTAAGAAACTGCAAAATTTAAACACATTTTTACTTATGTGAGAAAACGCAAATTTTCTTTAAAGTCCATCTTATTGTTATCATCAACTTTGCCAGTATTAAGATGCTTATAACTCTCTAGTACTGATTCTCGTGGAGAGTAAGAAATTTACGTTGCATATTCTCAACTATTCATTAGGCAATAGGTGTGGGATGTTGTTTCATCTCCACATATTTAAACCGTCTTTAATGTGGTCTGTTTTAAATTGTTTACTTGTTTTAAAGTGCATTGAACACTTGATTGCCACTTCCTCTAACCAGGTTTACAAATACATTTATCAATGTGTATTTGCTTTGCAAAGAATGTTTGGATCAGTATATTTTGTGTTTAGCTCTGAGTTAAAAGTTACCAGTCAAAATTTTATTTCAAAATATATTTTTTTCTTATCTGACTGAAGTAGCAAACGATCATGCAGTCCCCCGATGGTAAGTGGTCACTGCTGCCCATGGACATCTGTAATCAACTACATACAGAACATGGGTTCCATCTGAAGTCAATCACAGATGCGTTGCTACTCCTAAGGACTATGATGGTCGCCTCATGTGAAAGTGTGCCGGCAACCACACCCTTCAAGTCACCTTATGAACCAACCAGTACAGAGTCACCAGAATCAAGCAGTTACCCACTGTCTTCTTCTAGTCATTACTTGTACTGGTCGGGGCAACCTATACTATTTTTTGTCAAGCATGGTCTCCATATGAGAGTTCATACTTATTATTGAGCATGCTTTATACTAAAATTATTGGCACTTCAGACCAAATGAAAATTGATAAAACTGGTAAGCAAATCCAATAAAACACATATCGCTACTTTAAAACAAAAGGGCCAAAAATCAAAAATATTCAAAATCCTTTTTATTGTAAAAATTCAAATTTTGTTGTTTATATTTTCATTATTTAAAAAGACTCCCATGAATTTTACACTTTAAGCAATAAAATACTACTGACATATTTTTTGTATTTTCGAATTTACGCTGCAACATCAGTGCAAAGCTGCCATTTAAATGGCTCTCCTGTAAAATTAGGTCTATTCGAGTTGTGGCCCTTTTGTTTTGAAGTAGTGATATAACAGTCAATTACAAGCCATGAGGTGTCTTGTCTTTGTTTCATACATTACTTATTCTTCTTTTCCTTGGAATTCTAAATCTTTTTTTAAATGGAGCCTTGTGTATTATTTTATACTGGTAACTTATTATGATTAAATAATTTATATGTATAATTTGGTGGTAATCCATCGTCTCACCTCTATAGTGTTTTTATGAGCTATGATTCATGAGTCGCTGGTTTAACAATAATTATCTGAAGTATGTTTTTTGCTTAATTATTCCATTGTGATTACCTGTTTAACTTGGTAATTTATAACCCTTTACATTTTTCATAACATTTTTATTTAATTGACGTCATATACCTGATTTGAATTAAATATAAAATCAGGTCAAAATGAATTACATCCTCCACATTTCTATGCTTAAATGCTGCCAAGATTTTTTAATTACACTGAGGTTTTCATTTATAGCTATTACGCTAGGGGTTTTACATACTACTTTTAATTATACTATTAGTATTAACACACTTGTCTCCCGATACAACAAGGCTTGAATAGTAACATTCTTATTATTATGAAATTTTGTGGCTATGTATCAAAATACCCATTGACTATTAATTTTATTTAATGTCTTTTTTAAAATTTAAAATGTTATTATTAGAAGGAGTACATCTAAGACGTTTATAAGGGAGTGGTATTAGCCACATCTACATGTTTGAAATTCATTTTATGAATCTCTTATAATACATGAGTAATATAACACAGTGAGTGTTCATACACACCATCTTCAAAACCACTCAACTGATGGTCTTTGTCTGTGGTGCTAATTAGAAGACGTATAAAGATTGTTGTCATATTACTTTTTTAAAACCTCAGGACAAATATTTATGAATTTGAATTGTTGGTGAGATATAAAAACATGTAATTTTTGTGGTAATGTGAATTCCCCTTATTAGTCATCGCTATTTTATTGTAATTTCATTGATAACTGATAACAGACAATGCCAAGCATTAGTACAGCAAATATGCATTCTACTTTACAAGCATATCTACAATACATATGTTTTATTGTATGTTATGTTATGTATAATAATCATATATCAGATTATTTATGAATGTTTAAACCGTTTAATACATTGCTACTTGGTTAGTAATTGCGATGAAAAGTGGAAATATTTCCATTGTTTTTGCGCTAAGAGTGCGGATTCGATTCCTGGCGGTAAAGCGGTATTTTGTCCATATAGAATTGGTTTCTTCCTTTTTTTTTGAACTCTAAGGCCAGCCGTACACGGACCGCTTCAAGCAGTTATGACCGACTGCTTGAAGCCGCGACCGCACGGTGAACTATAACCATTCATTCGCTGCCGTACACACGACTGCTCGAGCAGTCGCGACCGCTTCAAGCCGTCAACTATATGATGAAATTCCATCGTGCTGTCGACCGCTCGCGAGCAGTCGCGAGGCATACACTGACTGCTCGAGCCGTCGGCGGCTCTAGAGCAGTCGACAGCTTTACGACCTGCTTGGATACTTCTCCTCATGATTGTGTCTTCACGTTTAATTTTAGACCTTAGCATATTATTCATTTCATCAAACGGAGACACTGACATCCTAAAATAGTTGAAACATTTTTCTTCATCACTTCTAAGTTCCATAAACAAATAATGGAATTGTCCATGTTGTTCTCTTAATTCCAAAATAACCGATTGCTCAAGCAGTCAACGCCGACCGCTTGAGCGGTCCGTGTACGTCGCTCAGCCGTTAACTGCTCGAGCAGTCCGTGTACGCCCGCTCTAAACCTGATATTTGTGTTAGTTTTTGGACCCCATTACTTTAATATAAATAATGGTTTTTCAAGCATTGATGCAGTATGCTATATACTACATTACTACACACTTGAACCAAAATATGTCCTTCACTGGTAATTATAACCTATGCCTGATTGGTATTAAACTTATAGGATATGTGTAGATTTATGAAAATTACCAAACTCACAATATATTTTTCTTTAACAGCGAAAATTATGTATGATTATAAATATACAATAGGTTAAACGATGCGCCCAATCATGGATAGGATTGGCAAAAAACGCGAATGTTTATCTTTCATTATCTCGAATTGACGTTAATAATTCGAATCTCGACTAGTTCGCGTGTGAAGAATGGCCTGAAAGTGGTCAGAATTGACTTGATTGTGCCTAATTTTATTTTGCATTAAGTTTAAAAGGCGATTAGTAAGAATTTATGCGTTGTATCTGCAATTTAGCACTCTAGGTCTATTCTGTATCATCCATGTAGTTCCAGGATTAGAACAGGTATACAGTATCTCCTGCCTGTCGTAAGAGGCGACTAAATGGGGCTTCCGGGGTTGCGAGAGGCTAGAGTGGGAGGCTCGATCCGTTCGGTCTGGCGACCCCGCGTAGTGCGGCGGTATGTGTGGTCGCATACCGTCGTAAAGACCAGATTGAGCGGTGGGCCCTGCCGCCCATCTGTGAGGGGCCCGATGGGCAACGCGCTTAGAGGACTCCGGTTGCGTTCCTTTGGAGATCCTGGAGTCTTCATTGTAGCGCCGTATAGGACGCTTAGGACGGCCACGGGGGGGGGGGGGGGGGGGTTAGTGCAGTAAAAATCCTACATAACCCTGCGCAGCTCCCACGGCGTCGGGTAACTTTTGAAGTTTTCCCCCCTCAAGAAAAAAAAAAGGTCTATTCTGTACAACCCTCAATAACGTTTTGCATCTGTTCGAAGGTGTTCAGCTATTTCACCGTCGTTTATTAAAACCGTCCGATATTGATATCTGAAAGGACAGGGCATCCTGAATTTTTTATGCGATTAAAGTAGCAGGCGGTCAAGGCGATCAAGTAAGGACTCATATAGATCAAATGCGATCAGATGCGTGACTACTAAGCGGACAGAAGTTAGTCACTGACCATTTTTGACAGGAAGTCAGCTTACTTTCGTTAAATAGTTATGACCCTTAAGAAAGACTTCATCAAGTTGAATATTGAACTGTAAAATTAATATTAAATATATAAATAGGGACTTTGTAAACCCGGATTGGGTCACTTTTTTCCACAATCCATGCGGCGTTTCGTCATTGCGGTGTTTCGGATTTGCCCGCTCCGCTCGTATAATTGAATATATTAACGCTAATTGGTTATATTTATATCAAAGTATTATTTGCATGCTTCTAATTAATTATTTATTCCAACGTCCATTCATTCGTGTGTGCCATGTTGTGGTTCCTTGAGATTATGTGCATATTTTGCCTTTGGTGACATTATGTTTATTGTGTGCGTTTATTTAACGCTTACGCTTATTTCTTACTAGCTTAACCCTGCCGTCTCTGTAGCCTCGGGGTCAGAATAGGGCTACGGTATCCCCTGCCTGTCGTAAAAGGCGACTAAAAGGGGCTTCCGGGGTTGCAGACGGCTAGAGCGGGAGCTCGAACTGTTCGATCAGGCAATCCCGGGAAGGACGGCGGTATGTGTGGTCGCATACCGTCGTAAAGACTAGACGGAGCGGTGGGCCCAGCCGCCCATCAGGGAGGAGCTCGATGGGGCAGCGCGCTCGGAGGATTCCGGTTGAAGTCGTTTCGAGATCCCGGAGTCCTCCTTTTCAGCGCCGAGGACGGCCACCGGGGGGGTTTTAGTGCGGTAAAAATCCCACATAACCCTGCGTCGCTCCCACGGCGTCGGTACCTTTGGAAGGTTTCCCCCTCGAAAACAAAAAAAAAAAGCTTAACCCTGCAGCTTCGCCCGCGTTAAAACAATCGATGTATTGATTCTCCCGTGGGAATAAGATATTTTCCTACAGTAAAAAGTAGCCTATATGTTAAGTTAATCCAGAGTGTCAGCTACCAAAATTTATGAAAATCGCTCCAGCCGTTTGTTTAGACGTGAAGAAGTAACAAACATACACACTCACAAACTTTCTCATTTATAATAGTATGAAATACTTCATATTATATTATACAAAATGGATTTATATGAAATTGACATAAGGAATTGGACTGCGCTTTCGTTGGCTATGTTCATTTCATTAAAAATGTTGGTGGATGGTTGGTCACTGTCGCTTATGGGTACATGGAATCCAATATAAATAAGATCAGACTCATGAATGAAGTCTTGCTTGTATGTGTTGCTAGTCCTCAAAACTAAATAGAAACGTCTCGTGTCATTACAATGTCTTCACTCCTCTTCCATATCATTCAGACAAAAACACACCATTGTCTTATAATCCCTGTTATCTTATTATCTTATCCCATTACTATTATACATGAAAAAGTTTGTGAGGGTGTATGTGTGTTTGTTACTCGTCCACACAAAAAGTACTGGTCGGATTTAGCTGATTTTTTGCACACACATCGTTTATGACCCAGATTAAGGCTGTGTCCCCTGTGGGGAAACTGTTCGCGGCCGACTGAATTTGCGACTTATCGGTTTAGTACGCCCTGCCATATATTTTATTTATTTATTTATTTTGCACCCTATACGTAGTTTGCAGCGTTACAGCGTACAGTGAGCGCAAACTAGCAAAATTTGGACACTCCATTTCAAATATATGGCAGGGCTAAACCGATACCTTTCAAATTCAGTTTGCCGCGAACAGTTTGCCTATTGAGGACACAGCCTAACACATATGACACTCATAGCCGTGGTAGAAGTGAGCGAAGCCGCGCGAATAATGTAGTAAGCGAATAATGTTTTCAAGGTGGAAGAGCCAGTGTAGTTCGACCGGAGAAGTACCACCGCCACACCTATTTCTGGCGTGAAGCATTTCTTGCGTTTCGATAGAAGGGTGTGGTTGCCGGCACACTTTCACATGAGGCGACCATCATAGTGCTCAGGAGTAGCAACGCATCTGTGATTGACTTCAGATGGAACCCATGTTCTGTATGAAGTTGATTACAGATGTCCATGGGCGGCAGTGACCACTTACCATCAGGTGGACTGCATGCTCGTTTGCTACTTCAGTCAAATAAAAAAAAAGTAAGCTATAGTTAAGTCTGGTAGTAGCGATTAACAATGCCATTAAAATGATTTCTCGAAAGGAAAACAAATAGTATTAATATTATAAAAATCATTCACCCAGTTCGAAACGCGTTTTACATATGAACGGAGACAACTAAATTACAACGTAATTAAGACATTGTCATTTTTTGTATTTAATTACTTACGACGCAATTACGTTTAAGCGATTAACTATTAAGTGTAGAGCCACGTGTATCGTGTGAGACAAATACATACATGCGAGTATGATTTAGGATAATATTCAAGAATAATTTTACAAAAAGATGATGAAATGGAAACCGATTTGAATTATCTTTCCGTTTAAAATGGGGATTTCTAAACTTTTTTTACCTATGATACCCCAGACTCCCATAGCTAAATTAATTTAAAAATCGTATTATTCAAATGGGTTTTAATTTTATTATCTTTCCGAAAGATAATTCAAATGGGTTTTCATTTAATTATCTTTCCGAAAGATAATTCAAATAGTTTTCCATTTAATTATCTTTCTGAAAGATAATTCAAATGGTTTTCCATTTAATTATCTTTCCGTTTCAAATGGGGATTTCTAAACTTGTTATACCTGTGATACCTCAGACTCCCATAGCCAAATTACTTAAAAATCGTATAGGTATGTCCTTTTTTCATATGAATGCAAATATTTATGATTTTTAATAACTTTGCGGTTGCTCGTTTGTCGGTTCCCAAAGGTTCGATGTATTGTGGTCACTTTGGGAAATAAATATAATAAAAATTCATGCAAAATACACGCAATCTCTATATGAAGACCGAGCAATTTGACCGATTCATTACACGTATCAAATGTTGATGACTGTCAGTTGATCACATTTTATACGGACCTAGCAGCATCATCTAACTTTTAGCATTGGCGATTTGCGTTTTGGGGATTGTATAGTGATCGCATACTACATTGCATAGCGTCTTAGAAATTAATTATCACTGCTTTTCGGTGAAGGAAAACATCTTGAGGAAACCAACACACCTGAGGGTTCTTTAACAAAAAACGTTCTCGAAAGTGTGTGAAGTCCACCAACTCGCATTTGGCCAGCGCGGTGGACTATGGCATAAACTCTCTCATTCTGAGAGAAGACCCGTGCCCAGCAGTGGAACAATAATGGGTTGACGACGATTGCATAGTTGCAATAACTGCATCTTGTTTTAGTGATTTGCTGCGTCCTGTAAGCGGTTTCTAACGACACGATTTATCTTGCGGAAAAAGTTATATCTGGAAGCCCTGGGATATATAGTATATCTTATACTAAAATGTTACATTGTTCAAATGTCAGCATCCGCTTTCCGTAGTTTAATATTTTTCCAGGCAAATTCCGCGACACTCGGTTCAGCTATTTCTTATATTTGCCGGAGCAAATAGATCTGTAATAGACTTGGGAAAAATGTATATGCTCCTAGAAAATAACGGGCGTCTATGACCATCCCTAAGAGAAACGTCTTTTATGATATACAGATAGTATTCATTCATATGCTTCAAATCATACTTATTAATATAGTGGATTTGTCATTAATCGTATAAATCTGTAAGCAACCTTAGTATTTCAATATTGTTCAAAGAAATAACAGATAAATATATCAAAATAGATAATCAGTTCTTTTGTTACGCAAAAGTGCAGCCAACAACCGGTTTATCAAAATACACTAAGATAACAATATTTCTTATCACGAAAATACTCGCCGTATCATTCAAGGGTGCAGTCAGGCGATCTCATTGTTTTGATTTTTTATAATATGTACATAAAAGATACAATCAAAAACATCTAAGTAATTATTATGGATTTATCAATAATACCTAGTCGTATCGATGTTTTTATTAATAGCATTAGTTAATAAATCTAACCTCTTGCGTTTGGGCTCTACACATAGGTATAACTACAAGTTCGTTAAGGGGAGCAGCAAATATCGGCGGTTGAAGAATATCTAGATTTTTCTCCCATTCTATGCTAACGGGGGAAGTGGAACCCGAACAAATCGAATCCGAAATTTCACGGCAAAAAACAATGTAGGTCCTCTTGTTTGAAGAATTTGCATTTACCCCTATGTTAAAGAGGATCTGGACCCCCCTAATCTGAGGGGATGGGGTTATATACACCCATCCTGCAACGCGCTGATAATTTGATTATCATAAGTTGTGGGTGTTGGCACCTTTAATATTTCACTGCTTAGGCACATGACTCTGCTCACATAACTACTTATACCTAAATTTGGTCAAAAGTATGTGAAATGTATTATTTTACACTTATCCAGCTCCTAAATCCACATTCCGAGTGAAAATCTCGAAAAGATCGACGTTAATGAAGTGATGATGTATAAAGAAATCGCACATAAGCCACTGTCAATAGGTTCTTTTGTTCGTGCCCGTTTTAATTGATGCCAATGGTGCCCGTTGGGAATCGCTCGTTGTGAAAGCCGAGCTCCACTTACTTATTTATATGTGTAGGGCCACGTTCGTGTTACATATTTTAACGTTGGCTTCACGTTTATGTTCTGGAAATTCTATTAAATTATTTATTTATTTCATTCCATTCATTTTCTGGTTTATAATTTTAGAATTGTAACTTGTTCGACTTATGATTTGCGGTGGTACCATCGTCACATGTATTTTCGTTCTACCTTGTATACATTTTTAAAGAAACGTAGTGGAAAAGTTGCTGATATCTTCTGGTTTATGTCCTTGGTATTATTCCCTTCAAGCTACTATATTTGCTTTTTGTGTACCAGCTTTGTCCCTGAGATAGCATCTGTAAGCATCGTCATGTAGCTTTGCTATTTAAATTGCCTATATACTTTTTTTAGCAGTGATATCCTAATGCTTGAAACTCTGCCTCTCAATTGGAAGTACAAAGTTCGGCCTCAGTCACGTCCCCACGAATTTTCCTAAAATGATGTGCAAACCTTATATGAAATAAAATTTCAACACTCCTTTCCGGTGAAGTGAACATCGTGAAAATACCTGCAATCTTCAGTGAAATCTACTAATTCGCACTTGACCAGTGTGGTGGACTATGGCCTACAACTCCCTCGTTCTGAAAGAAGGGTCATGCGCTGCAGTGGGACTATAATGGGTTGAAAACCCGTGGGCTGGAATATGTAGTTACATCAGATGAAAATATTAGCTATAATAATAAACTCTATCACCCCTGTTGTCTTATCGAGGTTGTAATTTTTATAAGTGAATCACTTCCTTTCTAGAATTCTTGTTACGTAGACTCGATAGCTATCTGTTATAATAGTTGTACAAAAATATTTATACTTTTTATTTTTGTATTATTATGAAGTACCTTTTATCTTTTCTACAAAGTTGCTGTTGTATTTCATTCGGATTATTTTGTCAAAGAAAATTACTCTTATTTTATTATTATCTCTCTAGGACTTTTTGTGTTTCTTTTCATTTTTCTCTATCTTAACATCAAATATCAATGCAGTGTCTTATTTTATCAATTAAAATTATGCATCACGAGATCTAGAATGATGATATACGAATGGTCTCATTTCTTTTTATGTTTTTCTTGCAAGCAAGCTAATAAATTGTGGACCTTGTTTATGTAGGCTTTTATATGATATCTGATTATGCATAAATAAGTATTTACTTGTGGTCACGCTAAAGGAAATTTGAATGTATTATGGCGTGACACAATAAATAGATTTTTTGCTTGTAAGTCCTAGTATAATTAGTTAAATTAATTGTCCATTCGTGACAATTGCATAAGAAAATGCACGTTTTCTTTCTTTATCGTTGGATTAGATTTTTTTATATTATAACCACTGTTCTCTGCTCTATTGTTCTTGAAAATAATTACACGTTCAATGCGAACTCTCATTTCTTGAAATCTTTTTCCTCAAGGCCTCACTTAACGAGGAATTTGCCATGTCACATTTCAGGTTATTATTCAAATTAGAGAAACAAATATTTTGTAAGGAAACGTTTTTAACAATATAATTATGCAGGAATTTCCACGAGACTGTGTTTAGTTTGATTTAGATTGGCAATTATATGGCTGTTACAAGCATAATGGACGTAGATTATTATGGCGGCCATGAAATTAATCGTGGTGCCATAAAAACCCACGGTTCGGTCGCGAAACGTACAATTCGACGGTTAGCTATATTCGGTGATTTGAGGTCGCGTGACATCTTATCGTAATCGTAAAATATCGAATAAAGTAGTAATAACACATACAAGATATGTGTTCTAGTTTTAAGAGTAATAGTAAGATCGAAACTTTCGAAAATAATCAGTGTAATGTAGCAATATGTTTGTAACGTAAGTGTTAAAACTATAATAGTGCTGATTATTGAAAGGTGTAGGGGAAACGACGACAAAAATATCTTATTGAACTTAATAAAGAGAGGGGGTTTCGAATAAATGAGATTATCATTTCAAAGAATGGAAAGTGGCTGCAGCCGTCCATTGAATGGTTACTCCTACTGAGGACTAAGGTGGAACGTATTATATATTAATGTCTTCAATATAGCAGTGTCTTACACTGTTATTATTAGGCAAGTACAACGTGATAGCCATGCCGTCGTAGCCGAGCCATAGAAGATTCAGCCACGGTTAAAATATTTATTCCATTAGGCTGTCTGATACGACTTGTTTTTGTGTAATTCTTATGCCTTATTGTCTAGTCTCTATGTTACTATGCTGATATCGCCTGACTATTTTCAATTGATTTTGGTATAATGTTCTAATTCCTGTAAATCAGTGATTTATATCACTTGACTTTGACTGTAATGTATTTAAGTTTACCAGGTTCTGCAGTATTGTTACCCCAGAACCGAGCATATATCGTTGATCTTAGGAAGGAAGTAAATATTATTTAGGGACGATTTATATGTTCATAGGCGGCACTAATCACAATCAGATGGATTCCGTGCACGTTCGCTGCTTCAATTTCATAAAAAAAGAAACTAAAAAAGGAATACCAAGACGAGGAGTCAGCGACCACAAGAATCGTGTTTCTTCGGTACGTTTCAGTTTGGGAACTAGAGCGTGCAGAGTTCAGACGGAGATCTGCTTAAGGGCTCGCAAAAACGGAACGGGTAATACGAGATTCATAATGTGTATTATACGCGCCGTTGTTACTGCCTAAACATGGACGGAACCTGTTTTGGACGGCGACGCTCGATGTATCCTGATTTGAGTGTCTGAAATAAATGACGATTTGCCTGTTGGTCCCATTAAATATTTTCACAAATTACTATAGATGCAGCTACTCTTCTTGTTATTAGTTAGTGACTTAATTTTACTAGTTGTGAATTTTACTTTAAGTGCCCTGTTTCAAATCTCATGACCCTATGTGTCTGTAGTATGAATTTATTGAGTTAACTCAAAGCAATCATTGTTTACATGTCTTTCATACATTGCAATGTACTTGGTACTTGGTAAAAAGGTAAACTAAATTGAATAGACATTTTATTCTTTAATTCCTCGGAACCCTTCGTTTCAAAGACTGTGACGGCAGGACATTTATTCATCAAGACTAAATGTCCTGCGGCACATTCTGAAATTTTCTGCGGAATATAAAACAGCATTGCCATAACAAAATCAACCAATAATTATCAATAACCGAATTCTTAAATGTTAATTATTGCATTAACTTTTATTTGCAACTAAACTGCAATTATTTATGATATATGTTATTATGTTATATTAAATGCCTTAATTTCATACTTATGCGAGTACCGTTAGTGCTGTTGGAACATAAAGACAAAAACCAATTTCCCAACCCTTTAGCAGCGAAGCCTTACAAAGGCGAGCCGGCGCCGTTAAAATTATACTCCTTTGAGACATAACTTCACAAAGTTGCTTTATGATCGGTCAAAAGTGTGCATTTTAGCATACAACTTTGTTTTAATATACAAATGGTGAAATGCTGATGACCTCGACTTTAGACTTCTATTTCTTTTTATTGAAATTTAAGTAACGTGTGAGCATGCAGTCTACCTAATGGTTCGTTAATATACTTGTTCGCTTTGGTATGGGGGTTTCATATCGACATTGAAAACTATATTTCTATATCGATTTCAGAAGCATCGGTTGCGATGTCGAGTCGATCCTTTTTTGTAGTTAAATACACGCTTGCTTTTGATATGTTTTCAATGTTATTTGCTTTGTCTGTTCCTAGTCTTGAAAGTCCAAAAGAAACGAAGAGTTTAAGATTATGTATGTTAACAGGAATTTTTGAGAGCGTCTATAATTTGCTATGACAATTGAATTTTGTACGTTTCTTTAGTTTTGTTATAACGGTAACGGTTCGCAGTATCCAGTATATCGATATGGTAATATAAATCAATGTAAACGGTTTTTTTTGTTACGACACGGTATATCGGAATCATGCTTAATTTAATACGTCAATTGCTAAACGGTGTTGCTAACAAAATCACAGTGGTACCGACGGTTATGTGCGGTACCTTACGCGTATTACAATGTCCTTGTCGCCACTTGTTATGACATTACGTCTCGTTAAATATTATCAACAGTGTGATCTTTATAATAATAATTTGCACCGTTGCTTTGTTGCTCCGTCGATGATTGCCATCGACTAGTGATGTAACGAATTTTCGCATTAACATTCGCGAATATTCGCATGTTTTTATACTTCGCATTACCAAGACTGTAGAGCTGCAGTTTGACGACCAAAAAAAAAAAGAATTGCCAAATCTATACAAACTTAGTTCAACTGCAGAGTTCGGCGACCAAAAAAATCGCCAAATTTTTAACTTTTCCGCCCCCTACATTACTCGTATAGCGGCGCTTATGTTACGTCAAATCCCTACTAATATTATAAATGTGAAAGTAACTCTGTCTGTCTGTCTGTCTGTCTGTCTGTCTGCTACTTATTCACGCCTAAACAACTGAACTGATCTTTATGAAATTGGGTACACAGACAATGTTGACATCGAGAAAGGACATAGGCTGCTTTTTATCGAAAAAAATGGGTTGAAAGCGTTAAAATCGGGTATTAATGTTTGTATGGGAGTTCGTTTTCGACAAAGTCTCATATTGACAAGTCCGTCAAGGGGTACGATAGACTTACTTGAAACCTTATCTAAATAATAGAACATAAAAAAACATTGATTTCGAGTCGACAACATATATCCGTAAAATTCGGATTGTCGTGGATTTTGATAAATTCTAATACAAATGACATGACAGTAGCCATAATGGCCGCCCGGACGCCAACATGTCATGTCACCAATATGGCTACGGATGAATTCTGAATTCATTAAAAAAAAATACGTATAAATTTGTAACTATCAAATAACTTAAAAATAGATGTGATTTAAATTGATTTTAATTTACCCATAGTTTATGAATTTATAAAACAAAAATGTATTTATAATACGAAAGATACAATTACGAAGAATTTCCGATAAGTTACATAATAGGTATGCAACGGCGGTATGATGGCGCTTCATACTATTATAGTAAAAAAGATAATCGAAACCAATAATTCAAAGACGATAAAATGTTTTAACATTGTTTTAAAATAAAATTATCGACTCTATTTGTCACTCCATGTTCAACTGTTTATTTTACTTAATTGCCAACAGCAAATAAAAAATAGATATACTAAGAACTTTATTGTTCCAATCATGGCAATTTTCGATCTCTTCCTTTTATTATTTTACAACATTACACCCTATCCAAACAAGAAAGGAAGTGGACTGTCTAACTATAATGTTAGTCAACAATATGTTTCATATAATAAAATACAGTAAGTTCGAAAAACCCACGTAATTAAATTAAGTTTCAAAAATAAACTACTACAATATTTAAAACATTTGCACATTGTTACTTAAATAGTTTCATAACTATTATTGCTTAAATAAAGTTATGTTATTGACCATACCCGTACATTTTTAGCGAAAATAAATATTATGGACAAAATACAATTGATAGTTTTTTATGCAAAATACTAACATTATAAAGTCGATCAGTATCTAAATAAGGTATAACAATTATATCATGAATTATTATTAGGTATAAAGAAGCTTTTGCAACTTTTGTGATAAATAATTGAATGAATATTGAAGCATGGTTGATGAACACTTGGCTCTAATAACAAACGAGCAAGGTCAACATTATTGTTCTTTTTATATTTATGATATGTTCATTATAAATAATGTTATAGAAAACATGCACTTAATCAACATATTTTAAATTAATTTTAGAAATAACAAAGTGTGTCAAAATAAGCCAAAATAGATGATGTTCTTAACTCATAAGTATGTGAAATTAGCATCTGTTAATAAAATCGTGATAGCCGTGTGGTGCCAAGTCGGGCGGATTAGAAATGCGAGGTCTGGGGTTCGAATCCAGTTGTCTTATGTACATTATTATTATTATTATTATCTGTAGTTTTCATAAATACTAATTTTAGTATTATTTTTTTTATAACCAGCTCATTTTTAAATATTATTTAGTATCGGAAATGCAAAGCTTTCGCCCGCCTGGGAATCAATGTATCACAAAGTTTATATGAAATTAATAGAGGTTTAACCTCTGTCAGGTAAAAGTACAAAATAATTTGGATTTACCTTGCCGACAAATTCAAATTTTAATGTAATGAACCACAAACAAGGCTTAATAAAGATAAACTAAAAACATACCTGAGCGCCGCTTAAATGTTAGTAGAACCAAAATTAGTTTACGTATCATTGATACTGTCATTAGATTTTTAGTTTTAGTTAGAGGCATTAGGAGGCACGGGTAAAACGTTTTTAATACATTTACTATTAGCGAAAATATAAGATCTGATAGAAAAATAGCTATTGCCGTGGCGTCGTCCAGCGTTGCGCCCACACTTTTAAAAAGCGGTCATAATGCCTGCCTATTCGCCTTTGAGCGTCCACTCAAGATTTGTAGCAACGATTTCTCTAACATTTTTAATATTTCAAATCAAAGGAATACTGGAAATTCAATGCGGGATTGTTATTTGACTACTTATTTGGGATGAAGATTCTGTAGATACAGCCATCGAGATCGAAGACATTATCCAACAAAATTTTTGGATTCCTTCGACCCGCCTCCCGGTACTCCTCCACACAAACTTTTTTTTAATAAAAATACGCTTTCTACACTCAATAAAATGGAAAATTTCTACAATTTCAATTTCTACAATAGCCCCACACTAGGATTTTTTCCTGTGTCGTGGGTACCATGGACACACAAGGCATATATAGAAACACCCAGACCCAGAACATTAATCTATTCAGATTCCTGTCTGGCCGGGAATCGAACCGGGTGTGGTAGCTGCTCCGCAACGCGGGTCGTCAAGGTTGTCAAATTAATGTTAAAAGTAGGTTCACCTATATGTAATCTTACTCAGAAATTTAAAAGGACCAAAATTACTTAAAATAGTATTTTTCAATTCATAAAAGTTAAAATCCATCTTTAAAATCGATGCGCTTTGGTTTAAATGTGGAGGCGTTATTTGAAAAGATGTATTCCGATATTGTTAATGTGACCACTAAGACTGTAAATTGGTTCAAAAAAGGGGTTTACGATATTCTGATTCGTCTTATTTTCATAACATTTTACATAACAATATGCACCTACCCACAAATACACACTTAAAATTCGTTTTTTTCACTCTGTGTTTGTCCGGGTAATCCTTGGCCGGCTAAACCGATTTTTACGGGTTTTTACTATAGAAAATGTTATGGAACAACATGTAGACTACTTTTATCGTAGAATTCCCACTGAGTGGAGATTTGCGCGGGAAAAACTTTGCGATACATTGATTTGCACGCGGGCGTAGCCGCGGGTACAGCTAGTAAATAATAAATAAAAAAAACGTGCTGCACTCGAGGGATTGCCGCGGTAAAGCTATGCATCGCATTTTTTTATCAACATATGCAATTATAACTATTTATTTAATCATGCCGTATTTTTTTCTTTGATATTAATTCAAGTTTTTTTCCTTAATACTATATATTTTCTCACAAACAGCTACTTATATTCGTCCGATTTCCGAGCAGCTCGTCTCGATCCGTGCGGGCTTTGCACTGTCTTACCTTAAACAAACACGTTAACTGAATGCTCGGCCACGCTACTTGGTAGGCGGAATGGGGGTGTTAGGTTTTTTTCGTTACGGAATTTCTTGATTCGGTCGCAGCGCTCAAAGCCCGCGATAAATGCTATGCTATAGCTTAAAATTTAATAATCGTATTCGCGAAATTGTAATGACATTTGTTACATCACTAATACGGACACGGAACGGATTATTAAATTATTACGCCGTGTACCGGTTTCTCGTTAGCGTCTTATTAATTTTTGTGTTTTTGTTTAACTTTATTATTTAAGTTACTAGTAGTATGTTAATTACTTTAATATACTTGTATTTTTTCCGTTTTAACGTAGGTAACCTTAAAACGTAACATTATTTGGCGATAGAAACATTTAGTTAGATTTGGGCGTTACCATGCCTATTTCTAATGTTAAGGTGAAAGTTCGTGGTTGCCAGTTCACTTTCATAAGAGGCGGCGTCTTAGTAGTAAAGATTTATAGTCGATCTTAGCTAAAATTCTTACCTTGTTTGAGGTTGGTCGCGAGTGTCCATGGGTGACTACTTGCCATCTCATATGCTGCATTTATAATATTGCAATTTCTTTTAAATATTTTTAATGCAAAATTTTGTAAGGATGTGTTTGTTACTCTTTTACGCGAACACGGATGGTCGGAACTGGCTGAAATTTGGCACACAAATTTATGCCTTGGATTAAATACATGGGTTTATCTTTACCATAAACAGTAACGTGTTCGTAGCAGAGGGAGCAACGGAAATAGTATTCAAGAAATAAATACCAAATATTATTTCTAGTGTTAGGAGTCCGATAAAGTTCAAAACTATTCTATAGACTACTCTATCGTATTGGACATCCTGTAATGTTAGATGTGGTACGTAATAAATATAAATATACATATAAATAAATAAATAAATATAAATATTTGGTAACGTAGAGTTACACGCAAGGTTCTAATTTGCGGCGATCCGAGAGCTTATTCAACCACGCGGCTCCAATAATAATTGATTGAAATCCAATCGAACACATTGACGGTGTCATCGCCAAACGTTTGTTACGATATGTTTAGTATTTATTTTTAGTCTAATGTTAGATGCTGGTAAAGCACGTGATCGATCAAAGGGGCCCGTTGACCTGAAACGATAATAATAGTAAGGGGTAGTATTAAAGGTTGCCATGTTATGAAAATGTATTCTGTAATAATAGACTTCTCATGCCTTCTCATATCTCTAGATTGGAGAATTTTTTAAGCTATTGCATAGCTTTTATCGCGGGCTTTGAGCGTGGCGAACGAATCAAAAAATTTCGTAACGAAAAAACCTAACACCCCCACTCCATAGCGCACCTGCCATGAAGCGAGCGCGGCCGAGCGTTCGCTTAACGTGTATGTATATGGTGCGATAGTACGAAGCTCGCACGGATCGAGACGTGCTGCTTGAAAATCGGACGAATATATAAGCAGCTATTTGTGAGAAAGTATATAGAATCAAAGAAAAAACTTGAATTGACACATTATAATTTCACAATACGTTGATTTTTGATATTTTTATACAATTGAAGTACAAAGCAAAACAGAGTCTATCTGATCGTAAATGGCCACTAACGCTCATGGAAATCTGAAAGCAACTTCATATAGAACGGTGTTGCTCTCTGAAGTCAATTGCACATGTATTACTACTTCCGAGGCCTATGTGGCGGTACCACTTTATAGTCTAGAAGTACACGTTATATCCAGTACTCTTTCTACAACCTTACCCTATTTTTCATTTGTATTGAACTATTTTATAGTGATGGAAAAAGTAAACTTCATACCGAATATTCACTGCAAATGACTCGAAGTATTTTTTTAAATTTCGACTGTTCGGTTATCTGTATGTCCCTGAAAATGACCGCAGATTTCGACAGGAAGAAGTCTTAAACATGATAAAAAATCGACTTTTTAGACAAAATTAAACTGTAAATTGCAAAAAAAGGCAAGTTTTTTTTAGGGTCTAATACTTACTGTTTAATTGAATAGTACACGTGGAGGGTTGCCTGATAATTATTGTGATATGTATTCTGTTAACGATATAGTAGACTTTAAGTAAACAACATTTATATTTACTGGTTGTAAACATCGTTTATAGAATGCATATCATTTATGTTAGTAGTGAAAACTTTTAATTTAGTATAGCCCCATTTTTTTACCCTACTGCCGAATAGGTCTATCTCTTCTCCGAGATTTGTGAGAGGCCTTAAGTATACTCGCTACAAACCATATCAGTAAATTTTGTTACGTATTCTTTTATAATATAAGGATGATCGTCCTTCCAGTTTACTTTATTTTATAACAACGCGGTAACCTCGGCCAGTAGATTGCTTCCGCTCCCATCGTAGGTGCAATAACAAAGGCTATTTGTATCGCAAGAGGGGTGTGCGCTGACCTCCGACACCCACACGCTTCATGCAAATAGGTATAAAGCTAGAAGAACCCGGCACGAGTCCTGCTTGTGGATATTTATCGGTCTGTATAAAGAAAAAATATGCCGGATCTTTATCTTCGTTAAGCTACACCTATATGATTTTAGACAAATATTATCGCGGAATTGACACATTTTAATACTTAACGGGTACTCACGATATGCGAATGCGAAACATCGCCGTGACCACGATCCATGCAACTGGGTCGAAATATCGGCAAAAAGAATTCGAAAGGGATTAAAAAACCGCATATCGTGAGTATCCGTTAAGTATTAAAAAAGCTACACTTATTTCTAGCGGAACGCAGTTCCTGCATTTCGGTGAACGGGTTTGTTTGTTTGTAGTTTTATATGAGGCGACCATCTTAGTCCTCGAGAGTAGCAGCGCATCTGCAATGGACGTCTGTTTGAACCCTTGTTCTGTATGAAGTAGCTTACAGATATCCATGGATGTCAGTGGCCAATAACCATCAGGCGAATTGCATGCCTGTTTGCTACTTAAATATTCACTGTATGTCATGTAGAACGGTACAGAGTTTGTGCTACGACGTCTTCGAAGGGTGTGTTACAATTTGTTAACTATGTGATTAGTGCAACCGACCACACCTATTTCTGACTAATTATAGCAATGTTAAATTCTGTTGTATTCTGGTTTAAAGGGCGTGGCAACAGAGATATACTTATCCAAGCCATTGCAACTAGCTATGCTCGTGTTGCTGCCCCTAGGGTCTCAGGGATTCCGATATCTTATGCTCGCTGTATAGCTTGCTACTTTTATAATATCAAAAATGTAATTGTATGCGACGTCGAAAAAAGCTTGAATTAAAAAACATACTGTGCAAATATGCAAAACGGTGTCCGGAACACGCGGGTGGTATCGTGTTATGTAAAAGACATTCTATTATATAATATACTCATAGATAACGTAATGTGACTGATACGTAACATTACAGGGGCAAGTTTCATTCATATGAAAGGTTAATGACCCCCTACTCTATAAGGAAAACTCGCCCTTTCTTACTTTGTAAGAATACATAAAACACATATATTGTATGTTTAAATACTCGGTCACTATGACGATCCGACAAGCGGGGGATTTCAGGTTCGAGTCCCGGCCAGATAAATATCTTACCGATGAATTTAGACTTATTTTCTACGTCTGATTGTTTGTGTATTTGTCTTTGTTTGCATCCATAGCATTCACTATTCAGGAAAAATCTTAGAATGTGGAAATCTTGAGCTTAATGTTTTTTTTTTACATTAAGAACAATGTTTCACTTCATTCATATATGTAAGGCGATCAATCAGATGAATTTATATACAATCTTTTTGGTGTTACGTCAGTACATATTATTGAACCGTGACTGTGATACCGAATTCGATATATAAGTTCGCGAGTTAACCATGAGTGATTAAAATTTATTTTTGGCTCTGTTGCGTATTATCAATGCTGTTCAGTTTCGTATAGATATCATTAACACAAGTTGGGTATATTACAGATACTGAGTCGTCAAATAATTATTGTCTTACTACTGGGCACGGGTCTCCTCTCGGTGAGAGGGTTTTTGTGCCACAGTCCACCGCGGTGGTCAAGTGCAAATTGGTAGACCACACATCTTTGAGAGCTTAATAAAGACCTTTCAGGCTTGTAGGTTTTCTTATAATGAATATCTTCACTGAGAAGCTGTTATAATTAATTTATAACGCGGACATGTTTTTTTCTTAGAAAAATTAAAGGTCTGGAATTTAAACCTCAACCTCCCGATTAAACGGTAGAGTTTGACCATTTGACTATCACTGTTTTTATCTTAAATTCTAAGGTTTTTTATTGTATTGTATACGTATCCGTACAATTAAATATATTCGATTCATAATCGTGACTTACTCGGCTTGATTTTTTCCCCGCAAAATCGTGTCTTTCATGTCTGGATCTAAGATTTCTAATTAAAATCTTCATTTCAATGCAAAAGTATCCGAGTAAACAAATAAAAAGTCTCACTTTCTTTATCTCAAATTAATGAACTCCACTCAAATAAAAACTGGAACACGATAAGCTACTCCACGGGGTTTTCCTTTTGCGTATCCCCTTCAACATCTCGTTTTTTTTTCTGAAGTTTTGTGAAGAACGGACTTTCGCTGTCTTTTTGGCTCCTAAAGTAGTTTTCTCAAACACGGACACAAGGGCGGGCCGCAGGCTATCCTGAAAATATCTATTAGAAATTCTAAAATTGTTTTGGAATTACGGAATTATATTAAGACGAGGTTACGGTGTCTTTCTAGAAAAACAGTACATCGTTTAATGTGATTGTTGTACGGGATGGACTACCCTATTTATCAGTACATTCAGCCAAGCTAGGTGATTATGTCCAAATTCGTAACAAACTGTTCTTTACTTGGGTTCGTGTTAGCTATTTTAGTCTCAATCTTTTGGATAATCTTACTCACTAAAATCCCCTCGGCGGCCATTGCGCATACAGGGAATCCCTGTAAACTCGCAGGAATGCATCGGTGCTTCCCTTGCGCGGTGACGCATTAGTTCTATTCAGGCAAGCAGTCTCCATTCTTCGTCTCCCTAAACAGGCGTTATTTGTAGTTCCAACAAGTTCAAGGGGTATGATCAGTCATGGGCAAATCTACAGTTTCAAAAAGGGAAGGGGTATCGTTTTTAGGAGTTCTTAGTAGCTACGACGATGGGTAAATAAAGGTCGACTGGACACAATTTTTTTTTCTTAACTACTTATTGTAAAAAACGCTTTCTACACTCATAGCCCCACAGTAGGATTTTCTCCTGTGTCGTGGGTGCCACGGACACACACAAGACGAATACACAAACACCCAGACCCAGAACAAGGATCTAAACTCATCATTCAGACACTTGACTGGCCGGGAATCGAACCCGGGACCCACTGAGTGTCAGCCCGGTACGGTAACCGCTCGGCCACGCGGGTCGTCAAAATTGTAGAATACGTATATTTTTAAAGTTGTTGATAAAAACGAGAGGTTCGTTTTCGTCTATGGTATGGGAGGGAGGGCGAGGGGGGTCCAGACTCTTATACCCCACCTTTATATACCCATGTGTTCAGCAGACTTCTAAGGGCTAATGTATTGGTGAATGGAAATTTAAACACTGTTAAGTTGATGCATTTTCCTGTCATTGTGATCTATACTAATCCAGCGCCATTGAGAATTATATTGTATCTGTAATTCTTTTACCCAATACAACCGTGGTATTGTTACTGTCGTACATGTGTCCGTTTACTATTGTCTATGTAGGGTTGGCACTTGCCTCTTGTTTCTTGGTTATTTTTTCTATCAAAGCTATTTGCTACATTCATATTGTCTTAGGAAATGAAAATAAATATGCATTAAATTCGCACCAATTCGCACTTGAACCAGCGCGGTGGACTATGGCCTAAAACTCTCTCATTCTGAGAGAAGACCCGTGGCCAGCATTGGGACAATAATGTGTTGACGATGATGCATTAAATTAAAAATCATTTATTTATGAAAGATAATTAATGTTTGGTTGGTCCACCTTTTTATAACACTCGCCACTCCTTTCGCCATTGACTCTACCAGCTTAAAACATTCCTCGGCACTTAAATGTTGCCATTAATGATGCACAGCTGCCAGAAAGGATGTTTTGGTATTAATTGAGTGTCTTCTAATCTTTCAATTATATTCAATTGCATTGAGGTCTGGTAATTATGGTGGCCAATCTAAAAGATCGATGTTGTTTTCGGCCATCCAGGCTATAGTGTGCGCTGATTTGTGGCAGGTGGTGTTGTTCTGTTATAATTTAATTTCACTCAAGTTTACACCACCGAATCAATAATTTTAATGTTAAACGCATTTAAAAATGTTTAACATTAAGCTTTCCCCTCTTGGATCCTTTTGGATGCGTCACTATAGATGTGTAGTTTTGAAGAAACAACATCGTGTGATGTTTCACACTACTAATTTAAACATGAACCAATGTGTAACAACCCTAAATGATCTGTTCTATCTACCGATAGTGCATATGGTATGGATTTTATGTTTGTGTCCATAGTAGTGGGATTTTGTTTCGTTCTTCACATGTCAAGGTTGGGACCTTGAGCCAATATTTGGACATATCGGGAACCAATGTTTGTTTGGTAATTGAACACTAGGTATAAGACAATTCGTCCCTGTAGCCTCGGGGTCAGAATAGGGCTACGGTATCCCCTGCCTGTCGTAAGAGGCGACTAAAAGGGGCTACCGGGGTTCCAGACGGCTAGAGTGGGAGCTCGAACCGTTCGGTCAGGCAATCCCGGGAAGGACGGCGGTATGTGTGGTCGCATACCGTTGTAAAGATTAGACGGAGCGGTGGGCCCAGCCGCCCATCTGGGAGGATCCCGATGGGGCAGCGCGCTCGAGGATTCCGGTTGAAGTCGTTTCGAGATCCCGGAGTCCTCCTTTTTCAGCGCCGAGGACGGCCACCGGGGGGGTTTTAGTGCGGTTTAAATCCCACATAACCCTGCGTCGCTCCCACGGCGTCGGGTACCTTTGGAAGGTTTCCCCCTCGAAAACAAAAAAAAAAAGGTATAAGACAATTGAGTACTAAGCAAACCACGTATACTGTCTCTCCACGTAGACTCTCTTTCAAATTACATGTCAATAAAATCAATTAATAATTTTTCAACGTCAAGTGGTGTACCGCGAATTTAAATGCTGTTTTGGCACATTTAGCTGCTGGGTACGGGTATTTTCTTAGAATGAAAGAGTTTTAGGTCATAGTCCATCGCGCTCGCCAAGTGACAATTAGTTGCCATCACACGCCTTAAAGATTTTTTGAAGTGAAACTTCTTTAGGCGCATGAGGGTAAAATTTTTACAGATGAAACGTCACGCCGGTATGCAACGGAAGTGTCGGAAAAGAGAGAGAGTGATCGAGACCGATTGAGAGAGAGTAAGACAGGGCGAGCGTAGCATGAGCAACTAGCCGTGGAGTGAGAGTAGGGAGCAAGCGAGTGAGAAAGATTGAGAGAAAAAGTGAGACAGAGCGAACGTCGTATCACGCCTTTTTTCCTTCCTCTTAATCTTGGAAATTTAAAGTTTTAGATTTGTATAAATATAAACAAGATTTATAAATTAGTTCGCCAAAGAAGTTTCACTTCTGACATGTGTACTTTGTACGCACGCATGTTTTTTTTAATAAAACTCGGGCATGTATGTTTTCTCACAAAGTTTTTCTTCAACGTAAAGCACTGATAATTAATCTTTAATACGCTTATTCTATTAGAAAAATCAAATGGTGGATGCCTGGGTTTCGAAACTCGGATCCTTAATCGAGAGGCAGAGCACATTTAGCAATGCAGTTAAAGTGATCAAGATGGTAATGTAAGATGCTGACGGAGAACTTACCAAAGGTGGTATGCGACTTTTGTCCAGAGGAGGCGGAATCAGGGGAATCAAATTCCGGTTTAAAACATCAAAATGACGTTGCGTTCTGCACGCACGTCTCATAAGGGACGCCAATGAAAATACCTCTTGGGACGCTGGCTTTAACAGCAGCGCCAGCCCACGTTATTCGTGTCCCGGCAAAGAACGTCCAAAGGAACGCCTCGGAGTTTTAGTCGCTAAGAATCTGACATTCCCCTTTTGTCATTCCGGGTTTCACCACGAGAAAAAAGCACCTTTTGTATAAAAGAGAGGAAGAGTCCAGCAATTAGGGCTCTATTTCAGTTTACTTGTTGATGTTCACATAAAGGCTAAGTTGAAACAACTCGTATATGTATATACCTACTCGTGTCAGTATCTATTGCAAATAGCTTCGGGCTATATAGGGAAGCCCTGTGAATGTGAATCGGTAAACCGTGTGACGCAATGCATTGTACCGATGAGTGGAATTGATTCCCAATCGTCTCATTGACGTCCAAGGTCGGAATTAATCAGACATCAGTTCGGATTGTAGTTTGTTTTGTTTGGAAAAAAATCAACATTTTTCGAAATCAGTATCAATTCATGGATAAACAATTAGATACAATATTAAGAATGAACAATGCTGAAATTATTGTCTCGTCTAAAATAGGACTTAAATCAGTAGCTAAATAGCATCGTGGTCGCTGTTGTTTACTTGCTAATTAAGAGTGCTTGAGTTTATAGGCACGTAATTAATATAAAGATTAACGTCATTTTAGTAAAATATTTTATTCTAATGAAAGTAAATTGTAATCGGTAAATTTCAGGAAATGTACTCAATTTCCCTAAAAGTTATTTGTAATATAGTTGTTTACTGTTTTCGGTAAATACCCAAGTAATTATCAATATCAGTCACCGACTGTCTTTCCTGTAGGACGCAATCTTTGCATTATTCCAAGTAATATACCTTAGCCGTTCATCACGCGAATTTATATCTCGCCAATTATGATATCTGACAGCACTTTTGTATCCGATGTATTAAGTATTTTTTGACTTTTTTCCTCCTTCATACGTGACAAATTGTGCGGAGCAAAATACCTATAAGCAATAACGACACCCGAGTCGTATTTACAGCAGTTAAGATAGACAAAGGCAGTTATATAAAAAATCAGCCACACGATGATATAGGCGCATAGATCGTTTCCTAAATGAGTTTTTAATGACCCAAATGACGCGACATCATGTCTGGCCGTAACGCGAATGGCTGTAATCAAAACTAAAATAATGAACAGTGGACAAAATTGTAACTATTGTTGACTAAACCTGACTGTGATGGATTATTACTGTTTTTATTGATTTGCGTCTTACATTCTAATGACAAAATACGTTCTGTCTAACAATGTAACATGTAGAAGTGTTTGCTTGCTAACTCCGGCGAACTAAACGCGGCGCGGAACCATCTCGTATGAAAATAGTACGCCAGTAAATAGCCGCTTTGCGCCACAATTAGAAAAAAGCTTTGTTTACGGCTATCTATATAAACAATCCCCGCCCACGTGACGTCACCTTTGACGTCGAATACAGCGTGTTCGATAGCAGGTTTGTGCAAATAACCTGTAGCTGTCTTGAAGGAAAATTATCACTATGATAAAGAATTGCGCGATACATTCCAACATACAACAGTGATAATTAGGCCATGTGTTAGAAAACAAGTTGCAGTCGAAACAATGAAATCCACTGCGTCAATTGGGTCACGTATTAAATCCTTACGCGCCGATAGAATACTAATTGGCTGTTACTTTATAACAGGGTTCGCCGAAATATATCGTAAATAATATCGTTATTTATTGTGATATAGGTATGCCAATTAAGATTTTACTGTATTAAAAAAATAGTGTTGCCCAATGTTAATTTTGTTAATATTATTTAGATATTCCAATAAATATTTTACTGTATTAAAAAAATTGGGTTGCCTACTGTTCATTTTGTTAATATTATTTGTACATTTATTATTATTTGCAAACTTTGATTCGGAAGAACTCATCTGTAAATTTATTTCAAATACTCTTCCCCAAGTCTGCCAATTCGCACTTGACCAACAGTAGACTATGGCTTATAACTTTCTTTCTCATTCTAAAAGAAGACCCGTGCTCAACATTGGGACAGTAATGGGTTGACGACACTAAACACTTTTAATAAATATTATGCTCATTAATATTTGTCTCTTCAAGTGCACGTTAAAAAATCGCATTATTATCGAAAAATTAATATTTACGTAATTAAACTCCTACTAGACAGTTTTTTACTGATTCCTCTTAAATTTTAAAGTACCTACTCGTATTAAATCTCCTTAAATAATGAAATATAGTTTTATTTTTAGCCCAGTTCCCTGTTATCCGAATGAAGTAAAACAAATAAATAAATCCAAAAATCGTGAATTGGTCATTTATTATAAGTTACAGTAATACGAACTCTACGATAACAACCGTGTTGACATTCTAGTTAACGAATCGTAAGTAGTAAATAGTACACTACATCAGTATTTTGAATAGAATGTAACGTGTAACGTGACTAAAATATTTGCTAAAAACGTAGTTCATTCATGGTCATTGACAAAATTTTGCGTAGTTATGATTTGATTATGATTAGTGATCTGTGCAAAATTGTAGTATTTGTAATTGTTACTAGTGTAATGAGTGTAACTATATACACTTTGTGTGTGATCTCTTCGTTGGTTGCGAACGTTAGCACATTTTTTGGTAGTTACGCGAGATTATCTACCCGATCGAATTACACATCGTAAGCAATTACAGCGACTGTTCAGTTCTATAAGTGTGTGTAATAGTTTAACTCAGAGACTTATCTGGCGCAAAGTCGAAATGACAAAGAGATTCTAAATGGATCTCCTTGTCATTTCGACATAGCGCCACATAAGTACTCCTCCTAATGGATCTGGATTCCTAGCTGTCTGAACCATATCAAGGGTGCCAGCAGTGGCCACTCACCATCAAGGGAATGCTCATTTGCCACTACATATAAATAACAAACAAAACGTTAGTCCATTTCAGAAATGAAAGCAGTTAAGGGATTAAATTCAGGATTTCGTCATTATTAATTACTGCATTGATACTATATTTTATACTTGCTTTTATTCATAACTGTTTCTGCACAGTCATGCGCGGGGGCTGTTCATATTTCTACAGGAATCCCACGTCTAATAGAATAATTTGTCAAAAGTAGTATGGTTATACCGGGGAGGTACCGTCGACACAACTATTGCGTTTCGGTGGAAGTGTGACTGCCGATTGACTCATATATGACGGGGGCATCTTAGTCCTCAGGAATGACAACGCATACCTGAATAGCTTTGTTACGAATGTACATCTGTAAGCAACTTTATATGGAACGGGTATTCCATTTAACATCACACATGCGTTGCTCTAGAGTACTAAAATATCGTCTCGTATAAAAGTGAGCCGGCATCCACATCCACACCCTTCACCGAAGCGTAAGAGCTTCACACTAGAATTAAGTGTGGCAGTAGTACCCTCGCCGTCGAACTAATCTGGTTCTATCACCAGATTTTTTTTATCTGATTGAAGTAGCAAACGAGCATGTAGTCCACCTGATGGTAAATAGTCACTGACGCCCATGGGCATCTGTAAGAAACTTCAAATAGAACATGGGTTGTATCTGAAGTCAATCACAGAAGTGAGATGCGTTGCTGCTCTCAAGGACTATGATGGTCGCCTCACATAAAAGTGTGCCGGCAACCACATAAGTATATGTACACATTATTTAAACAAAATAAATTTATTTACAGCCGATCAACAACGCGGACTTCGTGGTGCCGGTGGAGATAGACGGCGCCGTGCACCAGGTGTACGTGCTGAAGCGGCCGCACGTGGACGAGTTCCTGCGGCGGTGCGGCGAGCTGTACGAGTGCGTGCTGTTCACCGCTTCGCTGGCGAAATACGCGGATCCCGTCGCCGATCTACTAGACAGGTGGGCTTTGAATACTTGGCTTGGTAGTCGTAAGAGGCGACTAAAAGGGGCTTCCGGGGTTGCAGGCGGCTAGAGTGGGAGCTCGACTCGTTCGGTCAGGCGATCCTGGGAAGGACGGCGGTATATGTGGTCCATACCGTCGTAAAGACTAGACGGAGCAGTGGGCCCAGCCGCCCATCTGGGAGGAGCCCGATGGGGCAACGCGCTCCTCCTCTTTATCATAAATGAAACAAACGAATATGAGTATATTTTGTGGGTTAAGTACACAGTTTTATAGCATTCGTGGTGGACCTTCAATGTTTGACTTGAGCTTTAATTGCTTATTTCTTACTTCTTCTACCACACTTGCAAGGCATTGGTATTTTTACAAAGAAAACAGTGGAGCTATGGTTGATTTCTGACGCATAAAAGGGGGCTTTCGTTTTTGAGTGTTACACATAAATCAAAGTCAGTAAAGTTTGATAAAGTGTAGTTGCCAATTTGACATGTTAATTTCAATATCAAGTTTCTAAGTTCTATTATTATTGTTTTAAATCTTCTCACATTATTCTCACATTATTAGAGAGAGATTTAAGGAACTAACGGTCAACCTTCAGTAGTGAAGAGGCACAAAAAGAAGAAGAAGAAGAAGTTCAGTACAACTTGTATCTGATATTTTGCTATTCCAACAATATAAAATTTGAAGTGAAAAATTAAGCCAGAAGCATATTAAACTAAAAAAATAATTTCATTCTTCAATACAAAATATATCAAACGACCTTACTTTTCGGGTATGCATATTGCATAAGGCTGGTCTTGTCGAAATGTCAATATTGATTTGGAGTATAAAGGCCTACTTGACCTCGCCTAGTCAAGTGCAGCTTTTTATTCATTCATCGTACAGTATTGGCAAGTCGCTACTGCAATGGCATTGTTGAATTTTGATCGGTATGGTTAATATTAGTCTGTGAAATGTAATGCAAATCGACGTTTATTATGTTAAAATGATTTTTTTACATATCGCTGTTTGGGTTGTATAACACAAATTCTCATCAACCCATTATTGTCCCACTGCTGGGCGCGGGTCTTCTCTCAGAATGAGAGAGTTTAGACACAAATTAATAAACGCAAATTATACAAAAATGCAAGGAAAAAATTAGCAGTGCTCTTTGTTTGTATGTTTTTAATGAATGAATGTTAAATTAAAGAAAATAATTTAAAAGGCTAGTAACCACGTAGTTAGATTACCAAGTTTATAATTCAAGGCTTTTTAACTTAAAATTGATAAATCCTAATTGTGCGGTTATTCTTGTTTAGCAGCGATATTTGTTCAATGCGGCCTAGCGATATATCAACATACCGGTCTGACATGCAGTAGATTCCGGATTTGATTCCCGTCCAAAAATATACCTAAATAATGAATTTGATTTTTTTTTCTGGGTCGGAGTGTTTGTGTAATTGTATTTTTTATATGATTAAAGTAGCAAACGAGCATGCAGTCCGCTTGATGGTAAGTGGTCACTGCCGCCCATGGACGTCTGTAAGCAACTTCATATAAAACATAGGTTCTATCTGAAGTCCATCATAGATGCGTCGCTACTTCCGAGGACTGATAATTATGGTCGCCTCATATAAAAGTATGCCGGCAACCACACCCTTCAATTGAAACGCAAGAGATGCTTCACGCTAGAAATAGGTTTGGCGGTGGTACCTCTCCGGTCGAACTACACTGGTTCTACCACCTGGTATATTGTGTGTATTGTGTGTGTGTGTGTGTGTGTGTATTTGTGTGTGTCCATGGCTTTCACGCCAAAGGAAAGAATCCTAGTAGGGGCTTTGAGTGTAGAAAGCGGTAGTAGTAGCGTTTTATGTGCATGTTATTATTTTTTTGTACGCTTTTGTAACATTTATTACATTTATCACGTACAATATGTGAAGAAAGTACTATGAAATAAATCGTACGATTAAAACGTGTGGCCTGAAATAGCTGCCTCTACCTTACTCCATTAGCGTGTTAATTTGTAAATCATATTGTATTCTTGGAATATATGTGTGTAATTATGGAGTTACCTTCACCGCTTATTTTCTATAAACGAACCTTGCATGCAAAGCAATTATGCTCTTGACATTCATAATGAATTTCATAAAGGCTTTGAATAAAATTGTTTAGAATTTGAAAGCATTTAAAAACGTTCAAATATCTTCTTGCCTTGTTTGACTTCTTGATTTTTTTTAATTGGGGTAGTACGAAGTCGTCGTCCACCAATTCGCACTTGGCCAGCGCGGTGGGCTATGGCCTAAAACTCTCTCATTCCGAGAGAAGACCCGTGCCCAGCAGTGGGACAATAATGGGTTGTACTCCACGAAGTCATCCGTGATCTTTTTTCATAAACTTAGCGAACGAGCATGCAGTCCACCCGATAGTAATTGGTCACTGCCGCTCATGAGCATCTATAAGCAACTTCATACAAAACAAGGTTTCTATCTGAAATCACAGATGCGTTGAAACTCGCGAGAACTAAGCTAAACTAAAAGTTAACTGTTAATCACACCTCTCAACAGTAACGTAAGAACTACTTCATATTAGAAAGAGGTTATGCTATATCGCTATATCTCTTATAGCATACAGGTAGGTATAGCGACTACACCTCCTCGGTCGAACCGTATAAATTCTACATCACAAATATTCAAAAAAGGGCACACCAAAAACATATCCTCAAGTATCCTAACATTTTGCACCGAAACATAAGGGTTAGTGCGAGCACGTATTACTTAAGTGCGCAGTCCTTTTGCCGTCGAGAGGACGATGGGGAACCCAACAACCGTTAACGATGACACTTGTGCCGAGCACGAAGGGTCTTTCGGACATGGTTTTAAATGTACAGGCAGGTGGGGAAGTGTGACAGAGTGAGTGTGATTGGTGAATTGCGACGTAACAGTGGTAATGCTTTTTTTTACAAACTGCCGTGTCCTCAAATCGTAATTTAGAATGTTTTTATTTCTTCTTTCGTAAAATAGTTATTTAGAAATTTGCAATACTAGTTATTTCCCTAGAGCAGTGATAGCCTAATGGTTGAAACTTGCCCTCTAGATCGGGATTTCCGAGGTTTAAACCCAAGCACGCACCACTGATTTTTCTAAAAGTATGTGCGTATTAGAAATTAATTATCACTGCTTTTGCGGTGAAGGAAAAAATCGTGAGGAAACCTACACACCCGAGAGTTCTTTAAAAAAAAAGGTCTCGGAGGTGTGTGAAACCAACCAATTCGCACTTGGCCAACTCGGTGGACTATGGCTTATAACTCTCTCATTCCGAGAGAAGACCCGTGCCCAGCAGTCGTCCCACTGCTGGGCACGACTTCTCTCGGAATTGGTTGACTAATGGGTTCACGACGACGAGTTATCTCCCGCGGCTCCTCTTGCTAGGAATATTTTATGCTTCCGTTTAACAGTATCCTATGTGTCACTTCAGACGATAAACGATAACTATCAAAATCCAATAAGTTTTTGCTTGAAAGAATAACAAATATTCATCCTCACAATCTTCCTCGTTTGTAATATTAGTAAGATAACACCATAGGATAACCAAAGTTTATTTTAGGTTCTCAAAAGTTTTCTTTTTTTAATATAAACGAACTTTACAAAAGTGTTGTGTGTAAATTATATAGATAAGGTATATACATAAGTAACGCAGGACTTGAAAACAATATAGATAATTGTGTTTGTTAGTTTTGTGGTGAAATTCTGCGGTTATTGTCAATTAAGTGACCTCTATTAGTAGTGTTTAATTAGAGCACTTTTGCACACATGGTGGTTTCTGAAGGTATTTACAAATATGGTTGGGGTATTTACAAATACAATCAACCTGTTAATTTTAAAGCTAAAGTAATTGCAGTGTTAATTTTTCAAACATTCCAGCATTCATGTAAAACAGAAATATTTAAGCATAGGTGGTGGAACCAGTGTAGTTCGACCGGGGAAGTACCACCGCGCACCTATTTCTAACGTGAAGCAGTTCTTTCGTTTCGATGGAAGGGTGTGGTTGCCGGCACACTTTTATATGAGGCGAGGACTAAAATGGTCCTCGGAAGTAGCAGCGCATCTGTGATTGACTTCAGATAGAACCCCATGTTCTGTGTGAAGTTGCTTACAGATGTCCTTGGGCGGCAGTGACCACTTACCATCAGGTGAACTGCATGCTCTTTTGCTTTTTCAGTCAGATAAAAAAAAAAACTAAAGATGGGGACATCTATTTGAAATGCTTGTGAGAAATTGGGAATCACTTGGGTATGTATAGATTTTTTTCAGTTTATTGACATCAAGAAACACATTTGTAATATTGATATGAATTACTACCGCGATCTCTGAGTGATAAGAGTCAAATAAATTAAGAAGCGCGAAAGGACATTGACTTCTCTTTGAGGAATAATATCTTTTTGTCGTCTATTGAAACAAATTGTTTTGTAAGTTGCATTCATTAATAGGGTCGGTAAAAACATTTTTTTCATCTGGTCATAAATTAAGCTACACTGATGAACACTATATTGTCTGATACAGCACGCGTCTGCTATGTTCAATGTCTGTAACTCTGTAGTAGTGATGTAAGAAATGTCATTATTTGAACATTCGCGAACGCGAATGCGAATACCCTCACCGACATTGTTTGACAATGTTTTTTTTTTCAGTTTTTGGTATAGGGGGCCGGAGGATCTAGATTTGTCGACCTTTTTTTTTCTTTAGGTCATCATAATATAAAAAATAATACGCTTTCTACACTTATAGCCCCACACTAGTATTTTTCTTGTGTCGTGGTTATCATGGACACATAAGACGAATACACAAACACCCAGACATGAATCTAATCTCATCATTCAGATACCTGGCTGGTTGGGAATCGAACCCGGGACCCATTGCGCGTCAGACCGGTATGGTAACCGCTCCGCCACGCGGGTCGTCAATGCAGATCGATTTCAATTTGGATAGATTTGGCGAACTTTTTTTTGTCAAGCATTGCAATTCAATATTCGCACCAATTCTTGCGAATATTCGCTACATCACTAGTCTGTATCTATGTTTATGTAGATATGTTTCTTGATACGTTGTACATTATGTGATGTCTTTGCTCATTATGCTGTAAAAAAGCGTAAAACATTTTATCATTTCTTTCTTATACGGAACCATACATTCCATGTTGTCGCAATGGTATTATTCTTTCTTTAATTTTTACAACTTAAAATAAATTCTATTTCATTCCCGATCGTTTGAATAAATCTCAAGTTGAAAGCGTGAACCAGTCACAGCTCGTTGAAGGCTGAGCGGCCATTGAGTGCCCTTTGTTTATGCTCTATCGCGACCATGCGGGCCTCTTGAGTCCACAAGGGGCCCTATTTGTATAGATTTTATTGTACTGCTGTGGTATGGGAAATGGGCTTGCAGTTTATTTGCCGCTATGTAATGTTGTGCAAAAAATATGTTTGTGTCTTTACTATAAATTACTATTAATATAATTATCACACACGCTTTCTACACTCATAGCCCCACAGTAGGATTTTCTCCTGTGTCGTGGGTACCATGGACACACACAAGACGAATACACATACACCCAGACCCAGGGCACGAATCTAAACTCATCATTCAGGTACTTGCCTGGCCGGGAATCGAACCCGGGACCCATTGCGCGTCAGACCGTTATGGTAACCGCTCTTCCACGCGGGTCGACAAGAATCACAAAGAAAGAAAGGAATCTAATTCAAAATAATCGAAAATTAAAGTGTCAATTTACACAACACCAGGACATGTGAAACATGAATGCTACGTTGTTTCACTACATAGTATAAAACAAAGTCGCTTCGCGCTGTCTGTCCCTATGTATGCGTAGATCTTTAAAACTATGCTACGGATTTTAATGCAGTTTTTTTTATATATATATATATAGAGTGATTCAAAAGGAAGGTTTTTATATATATTACATGCATAATATAGTAGAGTAACACTGATAATTTTAGATTTTTGACTTTAGGCGGAACGAATTTCGCCGGGTCAACTAGTTAATAATAACACGGGAACACAATTTTATTATTTCCACAAACTGCTAATTTAATATTGTCTCTTTTATTCTCACCTTTCGAAATAATAATTTTATTGTGTAAGTAGTCGGTAACAGTATACAGCTCTCTCATTATGAGAAGGCTAAAGGTCAAAACTTGAAACACAGTTAAATGGAGAGATGGTGAATCAGAAAATATGACTCATAATAGGTTTCGGAAATTACTCTTTTGTGGTTGAAACTTTTATGAGCAGTGATAGCCTAATAGTTGAAACTTGCCCTCTCGATCGGGAGGTCCGAGGTTCAAACCCAGGCACGCACCACTGATTTATGTGCGTATTATAAATTAATTATCACTGCTTTTCGGTGAAGGAAAACATCGTGAGGAAACCTACACACCCGAGAGTTCTTTAAAAAAAAACAGTTCTCGGAGGTGCGTGAAGTCCACCAATTCGCACTTGGCCAGCGCGGTGGACTATGGCCTAAACTCTCTCATTCCGAGAGAAGACCCGCGCCCAGCAGTGGGACAGTAATGGGTTGACGACGACGATTGAAACTTTTATTTTAACACATGATTTCCAAATATCAATAGTGCGATCCAGGCGTTCGACCTCATTTTCGAGGGCTGAGAGATCGAAATCAACATTGGAATAAATCCCTTACATAAATAGCGCTTTTCATGGCATCCCCTGCTTTCTATAAATATAATCCTACGTCGGCGTTTGCACCTTGAGTGTCCCATAAGTACTCATACAAAAGTACCGAACCACTTTCCCCTGGCAGAAATCTAAATTCATCATTTAAATATCTGCATACCATTAACCATTAGAGCAGTGATAGCTTAATGGTTGAAACTTGCCTTCTCAATCGGGAGGTCCGAGGTTCAAACCCAGGCACCACTGATTTATGTGCGTATTAGAAATGTATTATCACTGATTTTCGGTGAAGGAAAAAATCGTGAGGAAACCTACCTAAACCTAAAAAGTTCTCGGAGGTGTGTGAAGTCCACCAATTCGCACTTGACCATGGCCTAAACTCTCTCATTCTGAGAGAAGACCCGTGCCCAGCAGTGGGACAATAATGGGTTGTAGTTGTACCCTACAATTAAACCCTGATCCCTCTGGGTGTCTGACCTGTGTAATGACCGCTACGCTTCTGGGATGTAGAATAAACTCACTAAGTGTAAAGCAGAATGTTATGGAGTTTCGTAACCGTAGCTGAAACTATTGGATATTTGAATATATCCGTAATCGTAACCGAATCCGTTTTAAAAGTATCTGTTAATTTCAGATAGGCACAGAACTCAATTGTTTTTAGTAAACAATAAGAAGATCGGTTAATCCTTTAATATTTCTGTCCTCTTAGTGTTAATTTTTCTCAAAACCGACCCGCGTGGCGGAGTGATTACCACGCCGGTCTGACACGCAGTAGGTTTCAGGTTCGATTACCGGCCAGAAAGGTATCTGAATGATGAGTTTATATTCCTGTTCTGGGTTTGGGCGCTATGAGTGTAGAAAGCGTCCTTTTTTCTCAAAACAATCATTGACATGAATCGTTTATGCTCATAGATTGCAATGTTCATTGCACGTTTACATTTTCGTGTTCAGTCATACTTTGTACACTTAGCAATGATAGACGAAAACGTAAACAGTGATTGTTTCGTTTAAACGTAATAAACTTGTGCTAAGGGCACTGATGTGAAGTATCACTCTGGCAAAGCATATGTTGTAATGAACGTAAGTAGCGTCGACTGGCGGCGCGTCAAATTGGACGAATTGTAGGGAGGGTGTGATAATTGAATAATACTTGAGATCACAACGTGTCTAGGGCACTAGAGTATAATGTAGTTAAATGCTACAAAAATGCGTCTTCCTGATATAAACACGTAAAGCAAACACATGTATGCTCTAATAATCGTAAGTAGAGATGCGCCGGATATTTGGTTGTTATTCGGTATTCGGCGTATTCGGCATGTCTTTCACTATTCGTTTTCGGTCGAATTATTCGATTTGGTGCCGAATATATTTGCTTAGAGTTTTGCTATACGTCACGGTAAAGAACAAAAAGACTAAATTTTAAATAAGTAAAGAAATCCTATGAAGAGTGTGCTAAATAAAGCCAGTAATATAAAACTTCAAATCAACATTTTTGCAACCTCAATGAAATTTGCATTTTTTCTAAACTCCAACATTAAGTTTAAAATACCAAAAAACATTTTATTTTTTTTATAAACACACTCACAGTTGTTTCGAAATGGCAAACCGAATAATTCGGCCGAATAACCGGTTCGGTAAAAGTTAAACCGAATAGTATTCGGTATTCGTGTATTCGGAAACCACTATTCGGCGCATCTCTAATCGTAAGTATTACTTGTTTCAATAATTGTTGCTCTTCAAATGCCACCATTTCTTTTTCTTTCTTGCTCAGCAATGTTGCTAGCGATGCATCATGTTCGCAATGTAGCTCGATCGAAATCTGTTCAATATGATGCAAATAATTCGTACCAATAGTGAGAACGAAAGGGAACGAGTTATAAATTTGGGTAAATTGATTAAAATTCTTGAAACTACTTCTAATAAAGTTATCTTGCTCTCTCAGGTGTGCCAAAAGTGACGTTTTTCTGTTTGACAAATAAAAATATACGTCCTCAATAATCGCACTCTTTAATAGAAAGTAAAATGCGTACGCAAATTTATTTCTTTACAAAATTTATATTCGTATTTATTTTTCCCTTTGTTCGCACATTGGGGACATCAAACTATAGCTACAGTAGAAGAGTTCTTGTAAATCTTAGAATCTCATAGGACTGGTTACCAATTTTGCTCATGTATTTTTATTTTTGCTTACGTCGAGCGAAGTATACATAACGACGATATTTTGGGTTTAGCTAATATAATTGGAAAATTTTGCGACCTATAATATATATTTACATTTAAAAGAATGTATGTGGAATACATCTAATATGTCATATTTTAACCGCAACCATAGATACGCTCTAATTACTGTAATTGTAACTTGTTCCATTAAAATTGCTGTAGAAAATGACACTATATATCTTTTTTCCTAACTAGTTTTCAATAATATATGAGCGAGAAACATACAATTTCCGCCATTTTCGATTCCATTCTTTATAGAAACAAGCTACATTCAAATTAGCGTTGTAGAGGGAGCGTGTGCTAATTGAATAATATTTGAGATCACACGCGTGTCTGCTGGGGTACTAGAGTAGAGTGCACTAAATTGGTTAGGTCATATTATAGCAATGACACTTAATGCGCTGTAGTACGAGATCCGAGCGTTTGATTTCTGTATGCATCGGATATTAGATCATTTTTATGTCATGGATATTTATTTTAATATTCATGTATTCGGTTGTGTCGGGATACCTTTCAATATATTTTTTACTAGTTGATCTGCCAAACGTTGTTTTGCCGTATAAAAATTTAAAAAATGTTTTGGGTGGACAACCCTTATCACTAAGAGGTATGAAAAATAGATGTTTGCTGATTCTACCTACTTAATATGCTCACAAAATTTCATGAAAATCGGTCAAGCCGTTTCGGAGGAGTACGGGAACGAACACGATAATTTTATACATAAGATGTATAAACTTTATTTTTTTTTACGTCTACACTCTACAGCGAAGCGATGAAAATACTGCTTGTCCTTGCCTTGCTAAGCTAAGCGTGATTCAGAAATACCAGTGGCGTCATCTCTTGGTGAATTACTGGGAGTCGCCACAGTTACAATTTATGTATATTTCTGTACACCCCTACCCTCTGTTTCATCTTAAATGTTTCCTCCAGCCACAAAGGTTGTCTGGAAGAGATCGCTATCTATTATAAGTGATAAGACCGCCTTTTGTACTTAACATTTTGTATCTTTTGATTTAGTTACATATATATTGGTGTACAATAAAGAAATTTTGTATGTAAATTATATATAAAATAAATTATTAAAAATAAAAAAATATTTCCTTATATTAAATCTAAAAGAAAAATACAAATCATAAATAAAACAAAGAGTCCATACCGCTGCCTTTTGGGAGAGTCCCAAGAATGCTTGCAGCATTACCTCGTTGTATGGCCAAACTGATGTGTTGGCCAAAATACGCACCAGCTCTTGGGTCAATATATCCTTGTAATTTATTTTGTATATAACGAACATAGAATTGTTTGTTTTACCTTTAAAGTGTGAAAATAAAACTATTGAATATAAAACAAAAAAAAAATGTATTGTATTGTATAACAAAAACGTGTAACCAATGATTCCAGATGGGGCGTGTTCCGCGCGCGACTGTTCCGCGACAGTTGCGTGTTCCACCGCGGCAACTACGTGAAGGACTTGAACAGCCTCGGCCGGGACCTGCGGCGCGTGGTCATCGTGGACAACTCGCCCGCCTCCTACATATTCCATCCGGACAATGCTGTAAGTTTATTTAATAATAACTTATTTTAGTAATTTGATTGAAGTTAAGGGGGAGAGATCCGAGACGTTGTAACTTATGCCCAGAGGTAGCAATTGAATATAACAAAGTTTTTAGTACATTTATATTACTTTAATTGAAGAAAGAGCCGAGGCGTTCTTAGTCTTCAGGGGTAGCATAATGTTCAGTTTAATATGTAAAATAATTGGGACATTTTAATGAAAAGCCTATTTATTATTTACAAAATTAACATTCGATATGTTATTATCGATGTTAATATTGTAAATAATAAGCTTACTGTTTAAAATCAGACTAATTTATTCACAATATAATTATCATTAGTATATTGTGAATCCATACGTTTCATACACCAACTTGATGATATTGTAGTAAATTTTGTCATTTTTTAACCGACTTCCCAAAGGAAAGAGGTTATCTATTCGTCACGTATATTTTTTTTTTTTTTTTTTTTTTTTTTTTTTTTATGTATGTTCGGGCGAAATGGCTAGAAATCGTCGACCTACCGACACGATTCATACGACATTGTATGCGGCTAGTTTCACAGGCAGTCCCATATTGAGGAAAATGAAAACCTTTCGGCGGTTTTCCCGGAAAATTGGAAAATGTCGGTTTCTTAAAATCTTAAATAACTTGGGTGTTTCTAAACCGATTTCCATTTTCTTTCTTTCATTTGATAGGAAATTTTGTCACGCAACTTTTTCTCTTGGACATGGGTATACTGTGATGCTTAACTCTTTGAGTTATGGGGTGGAAACCACCACCACTCCTCAATTTTTTTAAATAATTTGAGATAACTCGGCTTCTGCCGATTCGATTCTTATGAAACTTGGAATATGTATTATATATCTATGCTTATATAGGTTGACGAAAAATTTGACCTTCAACTCTTCGATCCTGATGATGCAGGGTTACAGCTATCCTAAACTATAACATTAGCTATTTGATGCTTACATATATGTAATAAGACTACTAAGCAGAGACATGTGATGAAAAATTTGACCTTCAACTCCTCAATCCTGATGATGCAGGGGTGCCTCAAGCCTAAACCATAGGGGTTGACCATTTGGTGCTTATGGGTATGTAATAACAATACTAAGCAAAGACATATTATAAAAATATTGACCTTCAACTCCTCAACCCTGATGATGCAGGGTGCTGTAAGCCCAAACCGTAGGAGATGGCCATTTGGTGCTTACGGATATATAATAAGATAGCTAGGCAAAGATGTACGATGACAAATTTGACCTTCAACTCTTCAACCCTGATGATGCAGGGGTACTGCAGGCCTGAACCATAAAAGTTAGACATTTGTTGCTCACGGATTTGTAATAACATTGCTAAGCAAAGGTATACGACGAAAAATTGGACCTTCAACTCCTCGATCCTGATGATTCAGGGGTATTGAATGCCTAAGCCATAAAACTTAGCTATTTCATGCTTACGCATTTAAAATGAGATTAAACAGATTAAAGGTAGAACATTAGACTAATGGTTGTATACAGTGAAAAATTGGACCTTCAACTCCTCAACTCTGATGATGCTGGGGTGCTTCAAGCTTAAACTATAGGCGTTGGCCACATGGTGTTTAGGTATATCTGATAAGATTACTAAGCAAAGATAAAAACGAAAAATTTGACCTTCAACTCCTCAACTCTGATGATACAGGGGTACTTCAAGCTTAAACTATAGGTATTGGCCATTTGATGCTTATGGGTATGTAATATATTTACAAAGTAAAGACGTATGATATAAAAATTTACCTTGAACTCCTCAACCCTGATGATGCAGGGTACTGCAAGCCCAAGCCATAGAAGTTGGCTATTTAGTGCTTAAGGATTTATTGAAGAAATGCTAAGAAGAGATGACTTATGAAAACCGTTATCTTTAATTGGGCTTTTATTCAGTGGTACTGCCTATCTAACCCACAGGTGATAGTAATATGGCCCTTATGAATATATTAGGAGTTACATAAACAGAGGCAACGATTAATAAAGTTACCTTCACCTCTTTAAACCTAATAATATAGGTATACAGCCTGCCTAAACTATGTGTGCTTGGTAATTATTGTTCGCAATACAAACAATGAGTTCCGGAAAGGACATAATTATGATCACAGATTCCATTTTGAATACAATTACCTGGACGATGCAGGAGTACTGCCAACCGCGCCCTGCTCGCGGTTGCGCTCAGTTCACATGCACTGTGACAGTAATGTAAGATATCGCTTAGGCTTTTGTTTGACTTGTCATTTAAGGTTGATTTTAAAGTACCGTTTCCATTTATGTATGCACTATGCAGTCTTATGGATACTATGTATTACACGGTCTCGTATAACTGATCGAAGTGTCTAGTCGTCCGGTAATCGGATGAATAAAATAAATTAATCGTCCGCTAAATGGTAAATTCGTAATAAAAATGGTCTGTATATTAAACATACTTATTATCCTCGTAATAAAAAACGTATTGAAACTGGTGAGTTAAATCATATTACTGAGATTAATAAATTGTGTAAAGCTATGGGTACACCTGATGTAGTGAATAACGACCATGCTGCCCGAACTTAAATTGGTTTTGATGGTATTGGTTTTCCAACTAAGGATAGTCAAAATTATTTTTATCAGTATCAGTTGAATTATACTCTTAGTTATAAGGTTTATATTACTTTTTCTACTTTAAATATTGATCTATTCTTTAAATAAATGTTTACTCAGAAAAAGTTGTTTTATTCGGTTAGGTTAGGTTCGAACAGATTTTTCCAATTCAGAATCTAAGGGAGGGGGCGCGGTAGCGCCCCCGACCGGTTGTGTCAAAGAAGTCTATTTTTAGATGATGACGTCAGCACATAATTTTATTCATCCGAAAATCGGACGAATAATTAATTTTATTCATCCTGTTAGCGGACGACTAGCAACAGCCATAACTGATTTTATCGTGACTGAAAAGCGTGAAAAAAAAAATTTTTAAACAAAAAATACAACCGACTTCCATGCCACATAAAAGTAAAAAATAATTTAAATACATGTTGGTTTAGAGCAAACACAGTACTTAGTACATAGTCCCGAAGTCGGCGCTCACCATATTTTGCTGGATCATGACTATGTACTAAGTACTGTGTTTGCTCTAAACCAACATGTATTTAAATTATTTTTTACTTTTATGTGGCATGGAAGTCGGTTGTATTTTTTGTTTAAAATTTTTTTTTTTTTTTATCTGACTGAAGTAGCAAATGAGCATGAGGTCCACCTGATCGTAAGTGGTCACTGCCGCCCATGGACATCTGTAATCGACTTCATACAGGGCATGGGTTCCATATGAAGTCAATCACAGATGCGTTGCTACTCCCGAGGACTATGATGGTTATATATTTCACGCCTCATGTGAAAGTTTGCCGGCAACCACGCCCTTCTATCGAAAAAAGGTGTGGCGGAGGTACCTCTCCCCGGTCGAACTACACTGGTTCTACCACCAATTTGTAATTCCAGGTACCTGTCGCGTCATGGTTCGACGACATGACAGATTCAGAGCTGCTGGACCTGATCCCGTTCTTCGAGAAGCTGAGCAAGGTGGACAGCGTGTACACCGTGCTGCGCAACTCCAACCACCCGTACAACCCGGCCGCGGGCAGCCCGCCGCCAGCATAGCCCACGATGCTCCACCGTGGGCTCCACTTCGTCTTAAGTGCCAATTTTGCCTTCTGGATAGTGAGGACCTTGTTTGTACCTATTTTACAGTTTAGGTATTACTTAGTGCGTAAGTGGTCCGTATGATTGTGATTCCCCACTCTCCCCATCGCCCCCCAGAAACGTGCACGCTCGCGGTTGCCGTTCGATACGACCGATACACACTACACATTGCGAGATTTCAAACTTTTATATCGTGCTTGGGATCAAATAACGATTTTATTGTAAGTTAGGATACGTGCGTCGCCGGCCCGCCTTCGCTCATCCGTTTGTTTAGTCTTATTACTATATAGACTTGTAACTTACGAATTTTACGATTCGACTGGTATTTTAACAGTAAGTAGCCGGCTTAGTGGAGCGTGTAAATATAATTGTACCACAGCCGGGACCCTCGCGTCCCAGATCATGTTTAAGCGTACGAGTACGATTGACTACAGTGTACATAATCTATATCTATAGTATTATATAATGAATAATATGAGAGAAATCGATAGTGGCAGAACGATAGCACTTAAGGTGTACAGTGTCGCACCGTTTTACGCCGGTATCACACTACCGCGATGGATTTACAATTGAATTTTATCTTAGCGACTAGTCCAGATAGAATAAAGAATGTATTGAACATGAATTTAATCGAGGATTTTATTATATAAGATTTATCATTTTTCTATAGATGTTACGAACTACATTTTATTTTTGTAAATAGTATTCCAAATGAATTCTCACGTAGTGTGATATCGGCCGATTATAGTAAGGTTTGTGCACATTTTATTGTATAATACGGTCACATGCTTACGTAATATGTAAGTGATTAACAAAGTGTGTACATACCTTAATACGAACACCGATTACACGTGTATTTTCATAATTGTTTTATTTTGTATTGTTGACAATAAGATGTCAGAAGCGATCAGTGTCATATGTTTTAATTAATGAATAATTTTATATATACATATGAATAATTGTAACTGAATGTAATATCGATTAAATAAAACACGAGTGAATGTGTTGTAATAATGAAAGTTGATAATTATTGTCTAAAGTAAATGTGATTTGGTCTTCATAAAGAAAAAAAAAAGGGAATTAAATTGTCAGTTGTTTGTAATTATTTTGTGTTCCTAATACGCACAAACTGTTTTTAAAGTTATTTTCGCTTTGTAATAATATTATGTTTTTAATTGACAAGCTTTATAAAAGAAAATCTACAGATTCTTATTTGTATATTATTGTGTATCAGATTCATTTTATGTAATAGTTTTTTCTTTATGAAGATGCAAATCTCTAAAGCTGCGCATAATTTGTAATCGTCTCAGTATTAACTAGATTTTTAGAGTACGATGCCATTTTACACGAAATTATTTTACTAAATCCATATTACAATTAAAAATATTTCTACATTTCCAACTGCACTACGAGGCGAATGCTTTTTGATTTTAAATGTATTTATAATTTAGAACTTTAAATGTGATAAAACCGTTCACTAATTCTAATATATTAAATCATGATCATGGAATTATTTTTTTTTATTTAAAGATACGTTCAATACAAATCGATTTTTCATTCAGATTTTTTATTAATTCGCCTTGACCGTGTAGTTGTATTTAACATTTTTATAAAAAAATCAAAATTCAAAATTATATAGGACTTAACTTAGATTTGATTAATTAGGTAATTATATAAAATGGTGCTTTCAGTATTAGTTGTTAAGCAACTTGAAATGTTTACTGTGGACAAGCGGCTAGCACTCGTACGTAACATTCGGCTTATAATTGGCATAATATTAATTGATAATCTCAGAGCAGTGGCGGCCAACATTTTTATTAATTTTCATTCACCTATTAACTTCGGATTTCCGAAAACCCGTTACAAATGCGAAAATAAAAAGCACGCTGTATAATTCGTTGTTCTCTGCCCTCGAACCTCACTGTCATTGCGTATGTGTATTCTTGCAAAAATTGATAAAAAACACGTTTGTAAAATACAATATGTAACATATCACAAAAATCTAATTTATGTTAATATTAAGAGGGCATGTTTTAATATTTATGACGTCATTCAGGTAGGTATTGTACCTAAGAACGGATATTTTAAAATATTTTGTTTCGGTAAGATGAATTTGGTCGACCCTGGGTTCATAAGTTAGTAGGTCAATGTTTTTCAGTAAAACACTACGTATCTTCACCTCAGCATTGTGCGCCATCTATTTATTGTTTAATCTTAATTGCTTAGCAAAAACGTTTTATTGATTTTATTATTATTATTTTATATTATATTCTTTTTTTTAATACATTATAATCAATCTATAATTGTTTTGGAAGTGGAAGTGTACATAAGATTTTTATTAACTTAAAAAAACGAAGCAAGAATTGTGAAAACTCGATTTTAATGTTTTGATTTAGGACAATATAATATTAAATTAATTATTTTCGTAATGTACATGTTAGTTTGTTATTTAGTGACTACGCCGGTGTATGTGTATACCCTTTACGTTTATTACACTCTTGTCTAAAGGTGGCAGCGTAATTGCAAGTGCGTCACAATATATTAATTTACGCGATTAGAAGTTGACAAAAATGGAAAATATTGTGTATGTGTTATATTCAAGCTTGCAGTTACGTCTGTCCATGTTCTGTTTCTAAATAATTTAAGGTCCCTTGAAGTATTATACTGCCATTCAAAATTAATTTACTATTAAAATACATTTCACCTATGTATTTTACATAAGAAATGTGATTTTTAAAGTTTTGTTTACATGAAATGAACTTTGATAATAAACTTTTTAAGTTCTAAACTTACTTGTGTAGCGTACTACACTCATAGCTTCCACAGCACACACTCATAGCATTTTTTCTCGTCTCGTGGGTTATATGTATATATATATATATTCATAAATATGTTTATGGATGGATATATATATATATATTCACTAAGAAGAATACACACGCAGCCCCAGACCAAAAAATCTCAATTCAACATTGAGATAACTGTCTGGCCAGGGTTTGAACCTGGAACACACTGCTCCGCCAATTGTCAGTAGTGATACAGAAAAGACATAAATAATACAATCTGTTTTATATTTCATACAATTTGTAGGGATTTATGAAGGTACTAAATTGGATGGCTTGTATAGAATACTTTAAGGGACCGATTCCTTAAAGTTTCTTGACCTGTAATCCACGAACAAGCGAGCCACGGCCCCCCATTGTGATAATATTGACCTTGAAACGTTATCACACCGCGATAGCCTTATCGCGTATTGTTATCGCACTATTTAGCGAGCACGTGACAGAGATGGCTATACTCTTGGTTGTTTCTATTTGAGGCGTCCGTGACAGTGATGAAAGGAAATAGGTATTTTAAGATTTAAAAGCTCGAGTTTAGAATGAAGACTCAGTTGTAAGTTTTTGAAGTGAAACTTCTTTATCGGGGTTAGAAAAAAATTTTGTGTAACATATTTACGTTACGCGCCATCTTTTTCTGTTACGCGCCCTTATCCGTTACGTTACGTTATCCCTACCACGCGTGATATTAGATAGATTATTATATATAAAAGATAATATTATTATATATATATATATATATATATATATTTATATATATATATATATATATATATATATATATATATATATATATATATATATATATATATATATATATATATATATAATTGTATAAAAGCCTTTTATTAAACTTTATTTATTTAACCAATTTCTGTAAAGTTGCATATAGTAAATTATTTTTTGAAAAATAACGTCATAAAGAAGTTTCACTTCTTACGAGTGTACGCTAGTACACGCACACATTTTTAGTCTGAAGGCTCGTGCTAGTCGTTGGAACTCGACTAAGTCATATAAATCCTGTAACCTAAATGAAAATAAAAATAAAAATTAAATACGTAGTCTTGATGTCTACTGTTGACTTGATAAAATTTGCGGCATACGTACACCAGTCCGAATGATGAAAAAATGATTCAGTCTTAAATGTCTTTCATAGTCGTTAATCTTATGATTAGGACTTAAAATATTTGTCAAATCACGAGTATACAAAAAACAGTAGTCTTTACAAGAGGACCTAAAAGAATAAAAGATCTTTTATCACTATCGCAAACACCTTAAATCGACAGAAACCAAAAATATAGCTATCTCTGTCACATTCTCCATAAAATTGTGATGCGCTTTTAAACGACAGAGAAGATTAATATTGACCTACAAAACCGATTACTTCTTATTTAAACAATATAATATATTTCTCCAAATCTTATAAGATTTTAAGTTAACATTGAAACGACATTTGAAAATATACTAATGATACCTGAATGCACATATGTTGAAGAACAAGAAAAAATAATAATTTACTCTTTGTTTGAAATTCAATGCAGTTTTTAGATATCAGTAGTCAGTTTGTGCAAAGTGGGTTACAAGGTGCCATAAGGCGATAATCACACAAGCGTTCATTGTAGATCTAGACTTGCATCCCGGTATTGTTTCTGTTAAATGGTAGTACCAAAATAAGGTATCTGGATATGTAAACTTTGAAACATATTTGAAATATACAGGAGGCTATAAATCCAAGTTACTTTTTGAAGTATATTACTTATTGAGTTAAATTTGAGGAAATAATTCAATATAAATAAGGTTTGCTAAACTGGAATAAAAAGGACATTACTTTTTTATTATATAAAACAGTACATAAAAAAACAGCACAGAATGGATTTTTTGTGTTGTTAGACTATGTATTTATTTTAAAAACAGTTTCTGTCATCTCTCATCAACCCATTATTTGTCCACTGCTGGGCACGGGTCTTCTCTCAGAACGAGATGGTTTGGGCCATAGTCCACCGTGCTGGCTAAGTACGAATTGGTGGACTTCACACACCTTCGAGAACTGTTTTTTTAAGAACTCGGGTGTGTAGGTTTTCTCGCGATGTTTTCCTTCACCAAAAAACAGTGATAATTAATTTCTAAAATAAATCAGTGTTGCGTGCCTGGGTTTGAACCTCCGACCTCTCGATCGAGAGGGCAAGTTTCAACCATAAGGCTATCACTGCTCTGTACAACAGAAAAACCGTTTATGAAGTTTCAATAAAAATAAAAACATAATAAACGAGGAATATGAACTACAATGAATGTTGGTGTGATCACCGCGTACCAAGATCATCCATAAACCGCGTTAGAGCATTTATTTGTAAGCATTAACATTTAGTCGTAGGATGTTATAGTAATATATACGTTGATTTCTTTAGTTTTAAGTTCTGTTGTTGAAATGAAGCGGCTCCTCGCAGCTGTCGTTGACGCAGGCTTACTTATCCTTCCCTGTGAACTGTAATCTATTTTGTTCATTTGTGTAGTCTGTGCTGCGAGATCGAGTATAATGGAATTATTACAAGACAAACTTATCTTGCGGTTTTTTTCCTTTGTTACATGTGAAAGAAGCTGCAAAAGTAACTTTGTAACTAATGTATCTTATGACCCAGATTTATATATTTTTTTATTTTATGAGTAATGTGTAATTAAGAAACTATGATATTCAAATCAAACGCATTTCAATTCATAATCAGGTTTATACAGAATCCTAAGAACAATAAAAACAGTATTGTCGCATATCCCTCATAATAACCAACCCTTGTTTAAATATTATTTTAGATATGTATCAACAATGTCATATAAGATGTTTCATTGACTTTAATTCGAAGCACAGACTAAGATTTTATCATAATTCATTGACACTGAGTATCGTCCAAGTATGTTATATAGAAACTTAATATTGTTAATTTGATATGAAAATATAATGCATGCAATAAAATTCGATTGATATTTCGCTATTAATGTCTAATTATTGTGTAAATTGAAGATTTTTTTTAATTATTTTACGTTTTAACATTGTGTAGAGAGATTGGGGTGTTCGTTGTTGTAAAATTAATTTTGCAGAATACGTTTTTTTATATTATTATTGTAATTTAATATCAGTGTGTAAGATTATAGATGTCGAGACGGTGATTTCATGCAATAATGATTGTAAATGTTTTCTACTTGAGCTTACTTCTTGCAATAATGAGGGACTCGTTGATTTTTCGAGGTGCTTTTAAAATTATGGAACAAGTCGGTGGCCATATTTATAGATTTTTTACCCGAAATAGTTTTTTTTTTTTTTTAATAAATCCGCCATCAAATTATGTTGTTAATTTTCCTTGGATTAGTATCCGTTAAATTCGTAAGAAAGTAGGACATTAATAGTTGGACAAGTGTTTAAATGACGTTAGGATGGTACAGTACCTAATGATATGACAATGGTATCCATTTCCATAGCATTAAATATCAATTTACATTTTAAATGCTTCATATGTTTTGTTTTTTTGGGGACAGTGTCTTATCGGTAATAGCAACCCATCCAAATAAATGAACTGATTTTGATGCACTCTATATATATTTGAAATCTAATCTAACCAAAACTATTTAGCTGTTAAGGCATTTCGCGTCTTATTTTTTATGGATGTCATTTTATAGATGCGTTAAAGATGCTATATAATTAAAATTCGATAATTTATTTTGTCAATCCATGGTCGAAATATTTAAATCCTCGTCCAACTATAAATTAAGTCGTGGGTTTAAATCATACATATACCCTTGAGACGTTTTTTTAAAAATGAAATGTATAAACAGAAATTATTTTTAATATCAAATATTTTATATAAAATTATTTCTCTGTTCATTAGTCACTCTCCTTATAATTATGGATAAATTTCGCCTGTTAAAATAACTAATGAATTATCCTTTTGTATGTTTTTATTAACGCGAAAGAAAATATAATTGGAAAATTACATATTGTGTGGATTATATGGATTGAATAATTCGTGTAACTAAATATATAAAATGAAAAAAGAATTGCCTGGTCTTGGTTAATAGCTGCTGCTAATAACAATACAATACAATGATAATAGATTTTTACTGTAACCTTTGATTAAAACCATGTTCGCATCAACCCATTATTGGCCCACTGCTGGGCACGGGTCTTCTCCCAGAATGAGAGAGTTTTAGGCCATAGTCCACCGCGCTGGCCAAGTGCGAATTGGTGGACTTCACACACCTCCGAGAACTTTTTTTTTTTTTTAAGAACTCTCGGGTGTGTAGGTTTCCTCACGATGTTTTCCTTCACCGAAAAGCAGTGATAATTAATTTCTAATACGCACATAAATCATTGGTGCGTGCCTGGGTTTGAACCTCGGACCTCCCGATCGAGAGGGCAAGTTTTAACCATTAGGCTATCACTGCTCTAAAACCATGTTGGGTTTAAGTATGATTTAAATATACGGTATACTATAAAGCTCGCTGTAATTATGATTTTGTACAGTTGTGTTCAAACATGTAACTTGTTTTTATAAGCGTTAAGCGTAGGCTGCTATTCCTTCCATGTTTTAGATTAAAATGTTTTCTCAACTCCAACAATTTCTGTCGCGACAAAGGTTCTTTTGCTTGTAAACAAAGTACAAATCAATAGCACGCCAGTGGATATAGCGAACAAAATGTGAAACGGTGTAGTCGATTATTTTATGTAAATGTAAACTTATTATATAAGGTTGTGCTTTGCTGTACCACATATCTTTCATGACGCATCAGATTTGATCGGTTTTAACGTCCGCGGAATGAAATTCTTGCCTTAGGATAGATACGGGGATGTATCTTTTTGTATTGTGTCATTTTTGTAGCGTTTGTGGCCGCTTTGAGAATGTTTTGTACGTATCGGCGAATAAATACGTGTATGGTTGTAGATTTTGTATTTTGTGGCAGTTGATGCCCTATTTTGTATTGAATTTTGAGTACGAATCACGATCAGTGAGATCTTGTCTATTTCAGTACTAAAGTTCTTAAATAGACGTTCTCACTAGTGTTATATATTAAGCCATACGCGCATCTATACGTCCTGATATGTGGGAATCATCCTTAATGTTGGGTATTCGCTTGGAGATGATTTTCGTAATATGTTTATTTTGCACGGACTATTAACTAACCCCTATATAAGACTTTGTCTTATATAGGCACACTGTCCACTAAATGTATCGGCGACCGTTACAGAATCGATATTTCAGTGTTGACCCAACAATTTTATTATCTAAGGGCCGGCACTCATATGACGGAGCGCAGCGCAGCGCATTTTTTGCTGTCAAACTATTATCGTCATTGTCCCTTTAGAAATAATATCCAAAATTAAATAACAGCAATTTATTTCTGAGGAGCATGGAAGCGACCACATACGAAAGGTAGCGCGGGAGCGCGACCGCGCGCGCACGACGCGCTACTCCGCGAGCGTCCGCTTTCGGTCGCCGCTGGCCGCTGGGCCGTTTGTCGAGTATATTCCAGCGCATGCTCGCGCATCCGCGCGCATTCTCCCAGTAATTAGCGCGAATTTCGGCTAGTGTGTGATTCGTTAAGAAAATTTCGCGGGCATGCGCTGCGCTGCGCTCCGTCATATGTGCGCCGGCCCTAAGTAATCTTTATACTGAATCATGCGAATTAAACATATCGGTATTAGAAAGCTTATAAATATTTTTTTAAAATCATGTGTACCTTATTTTGTATTCAAATTATACCTTTTACTGTATGGTCAATGTATATTCCATTCAATCATAACACAAATAATATATTGATGGAAGGACGCGCAGAGATGTACAATGAAACGACGTTACATGTCTCGACAATCATCTCCAATTAAGTCGTCGCAAGGCCACAATGGGATCATTGGTAGTGACTGGATGTGTGAAGTGTGCGGAATTATTTTCCATTTCCTAGGAATAAAATACGATTGGTACATTTTAATTACTTTCATTACAGTAATCACTAAGAAGTATAAAAAGTACTTTTAACATGTAAATAATACTCATTCGGTTTGACACAAATATGATCCAGTTACTACAAATTATACTGTAAAGTTACAATTGTAAGTAGTTATTCTCAGTAGATTTTTTAAATATTTTAGATATCAAAATGCGAAAAACTGCGCGGATTAAGTGTTTCAAATTCAAGCATTTGTGGATAAGATTCGATTTTAATTACAATGAATTGATACAATAAGTAGGTGATGGCATATTCTGGATATATTGTACAGCATTGTGGTGGGTTTTGACGGGAAACTGCCTGTAATGTAACAATTTGATATTTTAAGCACTATATTATAATGGTACGCCTATGATGACAAAATAATAGTTTTCATTAAAACAGCTTTGTTCACTACATTGTGACAGGAGAAAGGTTATATATAATGCAATTCCATGTTGCAATATAACTTAGTGTAATGTTTATTTCCAATTGTTACATTACAACAGAATATACTCCGTCAGTACACACCTTAACGGGCAGGTATTGTGAACGTTCTGTACCTATCAGAGATTAGTAAGTGAGAGGACTATAATTATTATATTTATGAAGTGTAATAACCAGGAGGAAACAGAAGGTAACGAGTAGCTAGGTAACATTTACCTGACACGAAATTTATATTATGGTGTACATTTTTGATATGATGTTGTACAAAAGAGACATTTGGTATGTTATTTTATAGGAATGAAATAAATAGCCTTAATAAACAATTTTTGTGTATTATTTTGTGTTCTTAATGAGATGTGAGATTTGTCTATCTTCTCCCATATTCACGTGAAATTGTTCGAAGTTCTCGTGTGAGATATTATTGAGAAGGTATATTTTTTAACTGATTGAAGCAGCAAACGAGCATGCAGTCTACCTGATTGTGAGATATATAGAACATGGGTTTTTATCTAAAGTCACAATCACAGATGCGTCGCTACTCCCTAAGGGCTAAGATGGTCGTCTTAAATGAAAGAGCCGGAAGCCACGCCCTTCCACCAATACACACAAACTGATTTACGATAGAAATAAGTATGACGGTGGTAAATACTAGTTCAAACACCTTGCTAAAAACTATACTAAAACTTTCAACAAAGAACAGCATCTATGTCGTTGTCTGTCTGACTGTCACACATATACAAGTGTAACATGACACATATAAAAGTGTGCCGTCAACCCCACTATTCCATCGAAACGCAACAAATGCTTCACGCTAGAGATAGGTGAGGCAGCAGTGGTACTTCTCCGGTCAAACTACACTGGTTCTACCACCTACATTACCTGGTGAATATAATCCCATGCTTATTTTAGTTAAAACTCATTGTATTAAGGCCAGTCTTCTCTGTTCTTTTTATACTTCTTGCAGAAAAGTTACGTGTTATTTGCTGAGACTTGAACCCTTAAAATACCATGCATAACTAATAGCTGCCCGTAAGATGTACATGTCAATAGTCCTTTTGAAGCTGTAAAAATGTACAGGATCCCGAAAGACCTATGAATTATGACCATGGTATGGTCATAATTCATAGGTCAAAGTCATACGCGAGGCTAATACGTAAAATATAAGAAATGCAAGAAATAAAAATGCAGTGACCTTATTTTCTGGCAATTTTATTAAATGTTAAATATATTTTTCTTTCAAATACTTCAACACACATGAGATACATTATAATTACAAGAGATATAAATGGCTTTCGACCCTTCCTATATGATATGGTAAGTTGACTTTGTATTTTTTTTATCTTAACCTTTAGACAAGATACACTGCATATGGCAATTTTATATTAAAAATATATTTATTAAATATACACGAATTAAATATTACAAACCGCAGTTTTTTGTAGACTGTATGTATCGGTCAATCATATGACAAATATAAATAAAAAATAAATTTTAAAATTTAAAGCAAAAACAACACTATAACAATTCTTTGGCGCTATTTCGAGCTAAGTAGCAAAAAATATCAACAAATCTTTTTTATCTCAGTATATACATACATTTCCCAATTTATTACAACATTTGTTCTGAATCAAATATGTATTTGTACTACTAAACTTTGGATTAAGTCTATTTTATACGCTGGGTGTATCTAAACATCAGTAAAAACCAACAAAAATATAAAGGTCTCATAACATAACGTAATTATAACATAACTTAAAAAGTAATTAAAGCCTCCAGAATGAAAACGGCACCAAATGTTTCTAAAACAAACTGATAAAGCTATGAATATAAAAATAATAATATAGAATTATATTATGTACGTACAAAATGAATAGTTCCATAAACTAAGCGCGATACATTGATTTTATTATGCATTATTTAAAATAACGGCGTTTTACCGTTAAAAATATTACTATCATAAATTTATTATTAAGGGTGGGATTTGACTATACAAACGTTTGTTAAGTTTAACAAATAATTACTTTTATTATCCATTCTCGATATACAATATTATTATAGTCATAATAATAATTTGTTAAACTTGTGTATATAATTATCATCTGAAATATATTCAATACAATATGATACATTGCACAACATTTACTTAAATTACTGCTATATTATTGAACATTTTTATTGCTTTTTATTCCTTTGAGACAGGCAAGGGTAGAGTAAATTATTATAATATATCTATTTCATCTTATACTAATATAGACAAGAGCGGGACATAGTATTTAAGAAAACTATTTTAACAATTTTTGGCACAAATAAAATTTACAATTTAAGTTAAATAAATAAAATAAAAATATCTGTGTTTAGTGTTTTACCAATTGCAAAATAAATTGAATTAACTGTATTTTTTAATAATACCCATAAACAAAAACTAGTTATTTTTAAAACAAACTGTATAAAAAATAGAGTGATATTAAGATTATACTGAATAAAAAATATATTTACAGTAGATGTACTAGATACATATAGTTATAGAGAGTAATCTTTCAAGTAAATAAAAAATATAAAATGTAATATATCAGAACATATAAAATACAGTAAATTAATAAGTAAAATTACAAATATAATTGTATTTTTGAAGCAGAAAATAAAATTAATACATGTTGAGTATTTTTATTCACTAATTAAAATGTGAAATCTTACTATAAATCTTCTTAAGATTCGTTTGAATAAAGTAAAAAGTTATATATGAAAGAATCAATTATCTCAGATATTATATTGGGGCATTACGTGGAATGATATATATGTAAACATATTCTTAAGTAAAGAAATAGTAAAGGAAACAAAGAGAAAAACAGAAGGAAAATGAGATACTTTATTACAGTATAAAATAAATTAAGATACTTGAAAATATACAAGAACTCAAGTAATTACATAATTAATAAATAGTTTATTTACATTGATTTCGGAGTTACAAAATTATAATTATTATTATAACTTAAAAACAGTCGTGACACGTATTATTTAAAGAAAAGAAATTAGATAGAACACGCATTACTGATCAAGTAATTGCAATATAACGCTATTATTTGTATTTAAATATGTGTTTTTTATAAAACATAAAAAAACATTTTTAATTTGTCATTTTTTTCTTAATAGAATTTGATGGTCATGCCGTTCTATCTACTTTCTTTCCTAAAATCTGTGAATCTTAGGTGAATAATACATACATAATACAAGTGATTTTGATCAAAATTCATTTCCTCTTTGAAATATTAAGACTAACTTATTTAAGTTATTATATACTGTATCAAATCTATATTTAGATTTCTTAATGTACTGAGAACAACAGATGAACATGCAGTAACAAGTTCGAAATGGCGTTAAAATAGTTATAAAACATTTAACAGCGAAAGTGGCCTTTTTATAAAATTATAATAGCAAACAGGCATGGACCTGATACAGAGTGGTCATTGCCGCCCATGGACACCTGTAAGCAACTTCATATAGAACATGGGTTCTATCTGAAGTTAATGACAGATGCGTTGCTATTCCCGAGGTCTAAGGTCGTCTTAAATGAAAGTGAGCCGGAAACCACACCCTTCCACCGAAACGCAAAAACTGATTTACGGTAGAAATAGGTGTGACGGTGGTACCCCCCGGTCGAATACTCGTTCTACCATCTTGCTAAAAGGCTATTCTACAACTTTCAACAAGGAACAGCATCTAATTTTAATGAAAATATTACACATTACCTTGAGAACGGTCAAACACTACTAATGCCACCTGGCGTGACGCGTAAAACTCCAAATTATTCAACTACCCTACACATAAAACAACACGACGCACCATGTATATTGCGAGATCATTTATTCATTAAGAAGTATGAACTATAAATGTCACCTAATTTATCGACATCTTCTCTTGCAGGATTTGGAAGTAACAAGCCTAGAAAAGAAATCAAAATGGTAAAATTTTGCTTTAGGTACTTCTGTTTTTCAATACAATTAATATAAAGTAAAATTTAAAAAAACCCGCTTTCTACACCCATAGCCCCACAGTAACAGATTTTCTCTTGTGTAGTGGGTACACATGGACACACATAAGTCGAATACACAAACACCCAGACCCAGAACAGGAATCTAAACTCATCATTGATATACCTGTCTGGTCGGGAATTGAACCCGGGACCCATTGCGCGTCAGACCGGTATGGTAACCGCTGCGCCACGCATGTCGTCAAAATTGTTATCTCTTTGTAGTTTAAGGACAGTACTTTATTTATCTTGTGGTACTTTTCCCTGCCTTAAAGGGTAAAGTTAGTAACATAATTAAAATTTAAAAGTGTTAACAGTTCAATATCGTTTTCAGAGTTCTATGCAACATATGGAGGTCGTCAGGTATTCCTTTTTGGTACACTATCATTAGTGCCTGCCAATCACATGCCTAACTTTACGGCATATGATTGACCCAGGACTCCTTATTGAAGTCACTCACTAACAGAGCCGAGTATGGTAAGTGGTCGAGGATTTTTATTAGAGCAACTCACGTGATGCTCTAATATAAGGTTGGGCCCATATAGAACTCCTTAAAGAAGTCTTCCACTCTGAGCCGAGTTTACGAAGTGATTTGGGGTTTTGTCTGACAATTCACCTTCGAGGATTTAGGCTGATAATCTACCTTCGATAATTTTGGAAGTAACCAGGGTTGCCAGACGTTCTGATTTTTTCATCAAAATTAAATGTCTCGTGTGGGACAGGCTCAGTCCTGCTTTTCGGAAAGGACCAAACTTTTGCAAAAAAAGGTCGCTAATTGCAAATATATTGAACTTAAGTTTGTCGACCAAAAAAAAAAAGATCGCCAAACCTATACAAATTTTAAGTCGATCTGCAGTTTGTCCACAAAAAAAAGGTCGCCGAATCCTCTGGCCCTCTTACACCAAGAAGAGGCCCTTTGTAGCGTGAGGACTGTCCCACTTTTGTCTATGACGTCCCGCTTTTTCCACCCAAAAAGTTCCCAAATCCCGATTTAGTAAAAAAAGCGGTCAACAAAGGTCGCCGAATCCTCCGGCCCTCCAACACCAAGAGGCGCAGGGACTTTTGTAGCGTGAGGACTGCCCCACTTTTGACTATGACGTCCCGCTTTTCCACCCAAAAAGTTCCCAAATCCAAAAAAAAAAAACTGGCTAAATCCCGAACCCAATATGATCCCAATGATATAATAGTATGAATATATGACATGATGAAAAAAAAATATGTCAACTGGTAGCAACTGACCTTAAGCGTGGTGAACATGAGGCCGAGCTCGCCCCGCTGCGCGGCGGGCTCCAGGAAGTCCTCCACGAAGTGTATCTCGGAGCCGAGCTGCAGGATGCGCGCGCGCACCACCACGAAGTGGAACACCGGGAACAGCTCGTCCATGCTCCACAGGTACTGCTGGCCTGAAGTGCGCAACATACACCGACTTTATTTTCAATCGAAATATTTGACTACGGTAGAGTAGAAATAGTTGAGTTTATAATAATTTAAAAGTAAATTAGGCGGCTAAAATTTATTAGATACTAGTTGACCAGGCGACCTTCGTTTCGCCAAATAGTCAAAAATCTAATTTATCAGTGTTTCTCTACTATAGTATACATGTATACCTACATATATCATAAAACCTTCCTCTTGACACTCTATCTATTAAAAAAAAACTGCATTAATAACCGTAGCGTAAGCGAGAAGCAACTTAATACTATGTAGCGATTAGATCAATAATGAGGGAATCCATAAAAATAAATATTTTATCTATGAAACATTTACTGCAGTAGAAAGAACGAAATTCAATTGTTAAGAAAGATATCCCACTACTAGAATTAGCTGAAAATTATTTTTACGTTGCCGTGCAAGTTCATGAACATGTTCGTGAACGACAGATATCTCATGCAAGAAAATAAAAAGGTCAATTACAATGATTATTAAAGAAAAAAAATGTTAGATATAAAAAAGTGTGTCTATACTTATGTACACGCGTTAGAAGTGATACTTCTTTGGCGTAACAAGATAAAAATCTTAAAAAAATATATCTTTCGCCTTATTCTCATCATGTTTTCATAACGCGCCTAAAGAACTTCGTATAGCACTCGGGGACAGGCGCGGTAAAGCTATTGCATAGCATTTTCATTTCAAATTCATACTGTGACTTTTGTGTGACGAATCTTAAAATTTCACTCTCATCATTTTTTCATAACGTGCCTAAGGAAGTATAACTTCAAAAATAATTTTAATTTACTGCAGCAATGGTCTAATGTAAAAGTAATGTATGCTGTTAATTATGTTGTAGTATTTTTTACAAATAAATATTTCTTTCTTTCTTTCTTTCTAATTGTAACGTCCCAGCGGACACTTTTCCGTTAAACAATCATCGTAACGCGATTGTCGTTCTCATGGCACGCCAATAGAAACCACGTTAAAAATATGACGAATAATGACGACCCGCGTGGCCGAGCGGTTACCATGCCGGTCTGACGCGCAATGAGTTCGATTTTTGTCTAGAGGTCAGGTATCTGAATGATGAGTTTAGATTCCTGTTCTGGATTTAGGTGTTTGTGTCTTAGGATGGATTAGGTAGATTAGGTGTTCGTCTTTGCGTGTGTCCATGGTGCCCACGACACAGGAGAAAATTCTAGTGTGGGGCTATGAGTGTAGAGCGTGTTAATAATAGATCATGAAACTCACCCAACTCCTTCTGCACAGCGGTGGTCATCATCTGGAAGGTGCTGCGGATGACGAGCAGCTTCTCGATGGGAGAAAACGTGGTCTTCAGCTGCTGGAGCGTCTCCACCGCCTCCTGGAACAGCTGCTCCTTCATCGGGGAGTACGGGGGCGAGCTCTGAGGGTTGTGGACCGGACCCACCCAGAATTTCCTGTGAAGGTAAAGGTGTAATTATGTAATGCTGTACTTAAAAATGTAAAATTTAAATCACAGTCAAGCAATAAAAGTAACTGCCCTTTAGTCCATAGTCAAAAAGATATAAGATTGGTTTTCTCCTGCAACAACGACACAGTGTGGCATATAGTGATTTATGGTATAATCGCACGCTTAAGAGTGTGAGACGTGCAATACACTTATTTATGCATTATTATAATGACACCTTTGCTATGTGATGAAAGAAACATTTATTCCTTTTTGTTTTATGTATACTTTTAAGTTTATTGTGCATTTTAACTTAGTAATAATCTACTATATTTGTTAAGTTGCTCAAAATTACATAATAATTGATTTGTAAACCTAATCATTATTATATACGAAAAATAATGATAAACGTAGCAATCTACCGTTTATACATGCATACAACCATAAACGAAACTATGACAGTATCAAGTTTAAATGCTTTCTGAAAAACATAAATAAATCTACGAAAAATATGAATCTCCAACTTACTGGTCGATCCCCAAGAAGGCCATGAGCGTATGGTCCGGCTGCCGATTCCACTTGAGCAGTCGCCGCCAGTACAGGTCGTCTTCTCTCTTGTTGTGGAGGGCATATAGTACGAATAACGCTGGATGCACCCTACTCAGTAACGCTGCCTGGACTACCCACGAGCCGGAGAGTATGTCTCTGAAATATTAGGTGACAATTAGCCCTTACTAAACCGGATAATAGTGTGAAGTGAAAGGTTGCGCTTATATTGAAGCCCATGTCTTAATAGGTAATTTTGATGAATGTAAAAAAAAAACAAAGCAGTAATGATCGATTCATCTGGCAACACTTTATGTCGGCTTTTCTAAGAAAACTTTTATTTCTCTAAATTGTTTTCTGTGCCTTTGCTTTATAAACTAAAGTAGTAATAGAGTATGCAATCCACCTGATAGTAAGTACCCCTCTTGGACATCTGTAAGCCACTTTACATAGAGTAGTACCCCTGACTATTCATAGTCATTATTGTTATGACAGTTATCTTGCTCTCTCGTCAACCCATTATTGACCTGGGCACGAGTCTTCACTCAGAATGAGAATTTTTCGCACACCGCGTGGCTTAGTAGCAGCGGATGCACCCGTACGCCGCCGTACGTCGTGTTGAACGCATTCGTCAGGCTTTTAGCTTTTAGCGTTTTAAAACTCACCCTTCAATAGACCCATCGTCCTCAGCCTCTCCATCCCTCAGCACAGCATCCGACCCTTCCACCGGCAGCGCGGGGAACAGTAACCTCACCAGCTGATACAATCTACTGGTAATACTCTTCAGCTCCCGCACCGCGTGGCTCAGTAGTAAAGGATGCACGCGCACGCCGCCGTACGTCGTGTTGAACGCGTTGGTCAGACTCAGCACTAGCTGACCGAGCGGGTGGTGGGTTGACTCACATGCCTAGGTGAATGTATTAATTCATTGGTTCTTGGTTTTTTGTTTTTTAAACAATGCTATTAAAAGTCACAATATTTCTATTAACTTGTTTTCCAAAAAACGGTTTGTGTTTGTCTTTTTTATTACATTGAAGTAGCAAACGAGCATGCAGTCTACCTAATGGTATATAGTAGAGATGCGCCGAATAGTGGTTTTACCGAATAACCGAATACCGAATACTATTCGTTTTAACTTTTACCGAAAGGAATATTCGGCCGAATTATTCGGTTTACCATTTCCTATTAAGAAACAACTGTAAAAGTGTTCATAAAAAAAAATGTTTTTTTGAGGTTTAAAAATTAATGTTGATGTAAGAGTTGATCAGATCAGATTTGATTGAAGTTTCAAAAATGTTGATTTGAAGTTTAATTGCTTTATTAATAAATTATTACTTTTATTCAATACTCTTCATAGATTTTATTTGACTTATAACATAAATCTTACATAAAAAGTTTTATCTTTTTATTCTATACCGTGACGTGTAGCTAAGAAAATAGAAAAACCTCGAATATATTCGGCACCAAAACCGAATAATTCGGCCGAATAGGAATAGTGAAAAAGATGCCGAATACGCCGAATACCGAATAACAACCGAAAATTCGGCGCATCTCTAGTAAACAGCCACTGCCGACCATGGACATCTGTTAGCAACTTCATATAGAACAGAGGTTCAATCTGAAGTCTGTCACAGATGCGTTGCTACTCGCGAGGTCTTATATGATCGCCTTATATTAAAGTGAACCGGCGACACCTTCCACCAAAACGCAAAAATTGTTTCATGTTGGAAATAGGTATTCCCGGGGCGTTATGACATGGGGCTCTTCAAAAAAGGAGCGAAAAGAGCTCTCCTTCAAAGCCGGCGATGCATTGGCGACTCCTCTGGTGTTGCAAGTGTCCATAGGCGACGGTGAGTACTTTCCATCAGGTAGCCCGTCTGCCGTATCGTTAGGTTTACGTATAAAAAAAAAATAGGTAGTGATACCTTACCGGTCAAACTACACTGGTCTACCACCTAGTCTTTGAGACTTTGTCGATACTAGCGAAAAAAGGTCGCATATTTTTCATATGGTAACAACGAAATCGAACTTTTAAAATTACAATACAAAGGACATTTTTTTCTTTACACTGACTCGCTGAATGCTGATTACGTGATTTTTTATTAATGAGTATACACTTGATAGTAAGTGCCTAAGTGTTTTTTTTTGTACCCAGACTACCCTCCATGCGGGGAGGATGGTGGTGAATACTCATGCATACCAATACGGCCGATCACTTCCGCCCATTTATAATCAACTTCACATATAATAAAAAATATCGCAATAAGAAATATAACATTGTTGAAAAAATTCAGTTCATAATAAGAAAAAATGTTAGGTGTTAATTATTTTGATCACAAATCGCTTATGTATTTATATTTTAAATCATAGCACATATTTTCTGATACTTACATTATGTAAATACTGTTTCAGCTCTTTAAAATCTGTCAAGTTGAGATCCTTCTGACCAAACTGAGGTATCACTTCCAAGCTGTCCATAGACTTCTCCAAATCCGACCCATGATTTATCTTCTGTAGTTTATGGTGCTTTTCTTTATGGGAGCAGGAGATCGCCACCGCTACGTTCTGCCATATTTTGACATTGTCTATGGTTGGTCCAGAGGGACCGTTTGCAAAATGGTTTCCAGTTGGCGTAAGAATTGTTTCGGAGACGCCTAAGCATTGGTAACACTGGCGGAACAGAGCATTCCATTTTTGATTTGGAGTAACGCTCAACTTTCCAAAGGAGCTGAAAAGATATTACAAACTAAGTTAGAACATAATGTAAAAGTTTTCCAAGACGGTTACAATTTTTTGCAACATTCAGAAATTGATTTGAAGTTGGTTATTTTATTATGACTATGATATTTGACTAAAAGACTAAAAACAGAAATATGTTTATTCACAGTTATAAATTATTTAAGCAGAATATATAGCATATACAAGGTGGTAGAACCAGTGTAGTTTAACCGGGGAAGTACTTTTCTTGCGTTTCGATAGAAGGGTGTGGTTGCCGGCACACTTTCACATGAGGCGACCATCATAGTCCTCGGGAGTAGCAACGCATCTGTAACTGACTTCAGATGGAACCCATGTTCCGTATTAAGTTGACTACAGAAGTCCATGGGCGGCAGTGGCCACTTACCATCAGATGGGCTGCATGTTTGTTTGCTACTTCAGTCAGATAAAAAAAAAAACAACTTACTTCGGTTTCGAGTTAGGAGGCAACACAGGGTTCGACACGTTCAAATGCATGACCCCGTTAGATATCTTCACTCCCTCGGTCCAGGCGCCACTGAGCGACCCCTCCACTTTGTCCCCGCTGGAGAACGTCAGCACCCCCTTGCCGGAGAACACCCCGGCGGCTCTGAACTCGCCCTCATAGTGAGTTCCGTCCTCGAACACCATTACGCCGTGGCCCTATAAAATATGGGTGAAATAAATATAGAGTGGGTCAACTTCTACTACGAAAGAGGCAATATCAGGCAGGGTTCCAGCCAGTGTTGCCAAACGTCAAGATTTTGGCGGAACGTCCCGAATTTTTAATCAAAATTAAAAGTCCCGCGCGGAAAAGGCTTAGTCCCGTTTTTGTAAGGACCTTTTTTTGGGACAAAAAAAGGTTGCCAATTGCAATAACAGGGACTGTAGTTTGACGACCAACAAAATTGGCACCAAATCCTACGGCCCTTCTTAACTTTGTGAAGCGCACACCGTCTACTCCCTACGCCGCCTCTGCTGTCCCGCTTTTGACTATAATATCCAGCTTTTTTCACAATTTTTTTTTAAATCCCGACTTAATAGAAAAATATCTGGCAAAGCTGGTTCCGGCCCATAAAGCATTGCTTGCATTACCTTGGGTATTTTAGTTCTTTATTACAGGTTTGTGCTAATAATCATTTTATGATTTAACAAGGAGCTCCAGCTGCCCCAGCCTTATAGGGGATTGAAATGTTAGTATCGCCGCACATAAGCCAGTCGCGGCGACCACAAACGCAGCTACTGGCGTATTTCCTATAGTTACTTTACTTAGATATATAAATGATTTATCTACATATTTCTTAAGCTTTAAAACCAATTGTATACGTTATATACTTATCTTACTTAGATACCTATGCCCACAAATTATAGTGACTTATATTTCTCTACATTCACTTTTACATATTTGCATAAAAATCACTAAACATTAATCCCCTACTTGTGATAACAAACTTAACACACTTTTAGAGCACGTATTTACTTTCGCAAACAGTAAGATGCGCAACTGATGTTAGCGATAATTTACGAAAATATGAACTAACCGTCAGAATATCTTGCGTAAACAAGCCTTCGTAATAAATTCCGTCAAGAGTGACGATGAGGCCGCATCCATGCTTTTTGTTGTCGCTCCAATTGCCAAGATACTTCTCACCCTTGCCTATGTCGTCCATGACCCCGTACCCTTGCCGGACTCCACAGTTCCACTCCCCTGTGTATATCGTAGCTGAGGAAGACGTGAAGTCCCCTTGCTTCTTGATCCCGTGCCCGTGAGGCAGGCCATCCTTGAAGTAACCCTCGTAAACGTCACCCGTCGTATACTTCATAATACCGTATCCATTCTGTAAGTTATCTTTCCACTGGCCGTCGTACGTTCCTGAAAATTTGCGCACTTTGCTGGTTTTAATTTTAATTACCCTGACAAAGTCATATCAAGGCAAGTTCATATCTAATTTTTTATTAATTTTTAATTCGAGTAAGTGAATTCGTTTATTGTTAATTGGTAAGTTAGTTTAATTATATAAATCACGCGATAAGAGCCTACGTAGAGGTCGGTCATTAGTTAGGGTAGCAAAATTAAGTACCTAATAATAATAACCAGCTATAAATGGGATTAGCATTCTACATGAAATCTACCATTACGAACTAAGTTACAATGAGTCAAGAAATAATGAGAATAACAAGTATGGCGATAATATTATCAGTTGAATCATGACAACTTCTAACGACTTCAGAAATTCGTAGATATCTGATACATACCTACTCCAGGAATCTCCATCTTTCCGTGGCCGCACAAAGCATTCATCTGGAACTGGCCTGCATACAGCTTGCCATCAGGCCATTCCACTTTACCACTGCCGTGGATTTTGCCGTCTAACCACCTGCCGATGTACTTTGCATCTTTGTAGAACTGAACATTTTTACTCGTGAACGTATAGCTTGCCGTCCTTACGGATGGTGGTTTGAACGCAGACTCCTTGTTTAACGCTGTTCGGATCGACGTATTGAGGCAATGTATCCATTCAGTTTTCTCCTGTTCCGTGCTTGTGGACACGGAGAGCACTTCTTCTGGTGTCGTTAGCTGGATAACATTCAATGCAGAGTCTGTATTTGATACCGGCTCCACCCATAAAGTCTCTAATGGGTGCACGATCGGTGTACTGCCATTCACATGGACGAATAAATCATTGAATAAAACAAACCAGTGCGTGCTAAACCGGCCTGGATTCACGAGATTCAACTGTCGAGACTTCGATTCTCGTATTAATCGTCGTTCGGGAGTCCTGTACTGCTCTAAGCTTTTTCCTATCGTCTCCCAAAAGAGTTTAGTTAAATCTGCTTCTCTCCTCCTCTTCTCCTGTTCATCGATCAAGGTTTCGAAGGCTGATATAACTTTACCTAATTTATCTTCTATATTCGATTTGGCGTCACTCTTTTTTCGCTTACTTTTATGACGCAAGAGAGATTGAGCAATACACTTATACGAACTTAATCGCGTCAGAGGCTGCACAAAAGCGAGAGCTACCACAGCTTCCAAAGTTTTCTTATTATTTTTCTGTTTATTTGTCGGTAATTGATCGCTAAACAAATTGTAAATACTTGTAGAGACGTCAACCAAGCTGTTGATTTGCGCGAAACCGCCGATAACGATTAAATTGCTTACAGCTACATAATACTTTTTATACAAATAAATATATTCTTCTAAATTCTTTATCAAAGAAATATCACATTCGTTTATATGCTTCTCAGCATATTGCCAAGTTGAGAGCACATTCAGTGCCGTAATATTTAATATGTCACCAAATATATCACAAACATTTTCATAAATATTGGAATGTGAAGTAATAGCTTTGCTTTTCTTAAGAAAAGGTTTAACAAGAGAGTGATATATTAACAACATTTCTTCCAGATACCGTTGAGCAATTGACAGATTCTGAAATTCTGGGCATCTGGCAGATTCTTCTACAGAACAATAGCTAAGATTGCCAGAAGACAATATTCTCCAATGGTAGCACATGTTTTGGGGTTTATTAGAAAAATTTTGGGGCTCATTTATTTTCACAGTCACATTTTTGGTGTCTTCAGTACTTACTTCTTCTTCTCTTTTACAATTTAAATTTATGATAGATTCTGTAAAACCATCTGTATGTTTTCCCATGAAAAAAATATTTTCATTGTGAGTGTATGCTAGGGTGTGGTGTTCTGTTGCAATCATATCTCTTACTCTGTCACTGTCCAAATTTTCTGTAAACTGCTTAGGTCCGCTTTTGTCTTCTCTACAGTCAAAACTGACTTGGTTAAAATGGTTGTAGCCCCATATGAATAGCCGGCCGTCCAAAGTAAGAGCTGCACAATGCCATTTACCACATGAGACTTTTTGTAAACCATACCCAGATAGGCTCATCACTACCATTGGCTTCACACGTTTTACAGTATCTCCAATACCTAGCTGTCCATATGATATGTCTCCCCAAGTCCACAACTCTGTGGCTAGTATATTCTTACCAAGTTTAGACATGTTTTTAAGGTTCTCTGTTTTTCTAGCTGCTTCAAAGTCCTTCTCACTACTTATTGTGCTTGTAGAGAATTGAAGATCTTCAAAGTTACCATTGGACACACAACTATACATGAGAGAATTGACTTCTTCATTTAGATGCCGATTTTGAAGTTCAACAGCCTCATTATTATCACTGCTTCCACTTACATGTCTAGACAATGTAGCTACTTTGTCACCAACTGTTTTTACTCCTTCATACACAAAGTTGGTGAGGTTTGACACATTCTCTTTTATAATTCTAGTAGGTTTTTCTGTGTACTCCATCAAATAATCTTCCCCAGCAGATACCCAAGATAGTTGTCTACTCAAAAACTGTTTAGCTGCATCTGTGTTGACAAATATGTTGTTGAGTTTCTCTGTGCAGTCTTGTGGAGTTGCACTATCCCTTTCTGTGTTATCATCCTCTTCATTAGATTTACCGTCTTGTGACTTTGGCTCTGGTTCTGCAATGCTTTCAACAAATTGAGCAATGTTTCTTGCAACTTTTGACTCTTCAGAGGATGGACTAGAATCTTCAGTAAAGCTTTGAGCATCAATATGGACATCTGTTTGTGGGGCTGTAGTACTGCTGGAGTCTTCACTTGACTTACTGATATGAACACCTAGTGGACAGGTTTCTGACAGGGATGGCACAGAGGCGGGCGATGCTAGACCTATAATGGTCTGACACTGGGAGCAATTGGACGCAAATACCTCCTCATCATCATTATCACTATCAGTGTCAAAGTTGCCTGATTGACGCACATTTTTCCTAGCAATAACAGCTGCGAAATTTTGCCCCACAGATGCACTGTACACTGTTCGACCTTCAAAAAATGGAACTTTCTTAATGCTACCAGTATCTAAACCAATTTGGGGCATAACACCTGAACCCCAGAGTTGTCCATCACTACTTATAAACAACTGACCAAAATCACTTGTGACAACATTTCTGAACCTAACCTTAGAGCTGGTACTTTTGAATCCATGCGGGCAACACTTGGAATCCTCTTTCACAACAATTTCTTCTTTATTTTTAAAATTGTAACTGGTTTTGTATAACCGGCCATGTACATCTATGATATAAAGGATTTCGTCGTGATACGATATGTCGATAGCTGAGAGTCCACTGATTCTCCTAAAACTTATGTTATCGTCTTCAATATCGCAGAAATAGAGTCCATGGTCGTTGCCTAACACGATGTATTCAGCGCCCAAACAGCACAATTTGACGATTTTCTCAGGTACGTGATTTGAAGAAGTTACGTTTAAAGGCGTTACTCCTTTCCAGAACTTATGTTGACTCATTTTAAAATTACTTTCTTCTTCATTGGCGGACTAGAATTGTGTGTTTCATACTGATTAATTGATTACGAACACAGTTCATTGTACTACGTGTTTCCGTTTGGCTCTACACTCCTCGGCGGTGACGCAGCAACTTGATTCCCAAAGAAGAAACATTGATACAGCTATTTTTCACTACAACACAAAAGTTTTATGTAGAAGAAATTCTTGTAATCATCTGGTTTAGGTTTGGTGTATTGAATTGATTTGACAGTTTGTTGACTGATAGTAAGTGACATTGACAATGATTTACGAGTTTTGGTTTTTTAATTATTTTATTTTATAGTGAATAAAAATGTATATCGTTCTAAAAATTAACAAGATCTTAATTATTAATATTTTGCTTTCTGTTTTGATGAAAGCTCAATGTCTCTTATCTTATATTTAATCAAACATATTTTGAAGTTGTTTAAACATTTTAATTGTAGTATTAAGAGATCAAATTCCATCTAGATTTCACTCCATTATTTTTATAATAAAAGTCATCATTCTTAATGGTCGTGTTAAAATCAATTGAAAAAGAAGTAGTCCACCTAGCAGGATTAGCTACACTTACTTACTTTTTCGTATTTACATATTTTGGCTGTATGATTTTATTTCCATCGTACAGTACCATAACAATGAAGGCATTAAGAAGATAACTGTCACGCTAATGCTCGAATCGAGTCGAGCTTGCCGTTTTCTTTTCTAATAAAAATGGCGAGTCGTGGTGGAACATCTAGGCGCGTCCCCGAAACTGAAGCTGCAATTACTTATGTGCAGTGCGATGGATTGGTAAATTGTGCTTTCAATGTTACGGACTGTTGATAAAACAGTAAAACTCTTAAGTGAAATGTCTGTCCTGACACGTCATGTTACTGATATTTTTCAAGTTTTTAATAAACTTTCGCCCGATCTTTAAGATAATTATCGCTATCAACTTATTATTTAGTCATTCTCTTACGAGTTAGAAGTTTTAAACAGTGTTTCAGGGAAGTATTTAGGCCGGTGATAGTATTTAGTAGAGGTTATGAATGGCCCAAAATCGTTTATTTACCTGAACCACAGTTATATGAATGACTCATACACTGTTTGGGACGATCACCTCACTTGCCAAATTGTGAATGACGCCAACACTTAACAATTTCACTTTCCGTAATGACTTTATTTAGGATTAGGATCATTTGAGTATCACATGAAATTGTCTAAGTGCACAGTTTGAGATAACAATGAAATACACCCTTCTATGTATCTTATTTTTTGTTACATTATATTGTTTCATATGATTTTTTGTAATTTTACTATTTCTTACACCATTTTTTATTTATAATAACATTAAATAAATATTTAGAAAGCACAAAGTCATAGAAGCATATTGCAACTTGATATTTAGTTGTACAATGTACGTAACCTGAACAATTTTGGTGTTAGTTCAGTCTTTTTCTTTATTGTAAACAAAATTATTGTTATTGTTAGTACTTAAAATTAACAATCATTTCAACTGAATATGTAGTTGGTATTCTCTCTCTCTTTCATCAACCTATTATTGGCCCACTGCTGGGTCTTCTCTCAGAATGAGAGTTTAGGTCATAGTTGGTATTCACCATATGCGATTATTGAGTTATTTTTGCCTATATTTTAAATCAGTTATATGGATTATGGTCATCACACAGAAAAGTTAGCATATTATCACATTTGCCCTATGTCTAGTTGCTTTTAAATTTTTCTTAATTGCATATTTAAATTTCAGGCGGTAATGAAAATAGTGAAACACTGCCATGAGGAGTCATGCAGCAACATGGAGGTGGCGCAGGGCGCTCTGCTCGGTCTGGTGGTGGAGAACCGGCTGGAGATCACCAACTGCTTCCCGTTCCCCAAGCACGATGATACCATGGACGAGGAGGAATACCAGCTTGACATGATGAGACGGCTGCGCCGTGTCAATGTTGATCATTTTCATGTTGGATGGTGGGTAATCTTTCCTTCTTAGATGTTTTGATTGAGATGTTCTAATTGTTCGCAACATCTTAAACTTCCAAATGACAGAACATTCATAAATTCATAATGAACCACTCAAATTGTCACAATTTCAGCATCTGTTACGACACCAGCGGTAACCTAGCAACGAGACTGTTCGTAAATATAGGTACATTTTATAATATTATACCTTATGTTGCGGATATAAGGTTCCTGATCACTTACGGTATAGGACATACTAACAATGACTCTTCTCTTCTCTCTTTTTTATATTAACAACTATCCTTTTCATATCTTGCAATGACGTCATTGACTGTCAAAGTCATAGAATCGGTCTAGGGGAACAAGAGGCATGATAAGACAAGACGAGAGGACGGACGAGTAAGACGGGTCATGCACACATACCGGAAACGAAACGCTTTTGCGAGATGTTGCTGCAGCCCATCAGAACCTGCTTTCAAACAATACTCAATGGACCATGACAGTTGATTTACAATCAAATTTAGTTTAAATGCATAATTGATGTAATATTTTTTTATCCTTAATAACTACAGAAACAAGCAAGAAATAGTATTGAATTGATGATTATGTTCTCCTTTATTTTACGTTTTCCTTGAAGTTGATGGGCAATTTTAACACTGCTTTAGTCTTACCGTTATTTCATATTTTCTTTTAACATAGTAGTTGGGGCAAAATGCGTAAATGTCACGGGGCATAATGGCATACACCATTATATTGCATTCTAATAATTCCATCGACAAAGTTAGTATCTCATCCGTGCTCAATTGCGTCAAGTGTTGTTAATGTTCTGTATATGGAAACATACACATATATTGCACCTGAAATACTTACCACGTCAAGTTCTACAAACCTACCCTCGTCAAGAAAAAGAAGGCCTAAGTGGGTTCATAACACACTTGAAAAAGAACAAGTTCAATCGATTGAGTCTTCTTCCTGTTCTCTCTGGAAATCAACGTTTGCCAGTGACACTATCTGATGCTGATTCACCACAACAACATTGTTCACAATTATTTGACGTGCAAAAAAGAAGTTCCACAGAAATTCGTTTTCACATACGAGCTTAAAGTTATTCGATCGTTACTAGCAAGGATGTTCAAAGGGTTTCAAAGGATGTATATTAAAAAAAAATAAAGTCTGATGTATATTTCACAAACAATATATTTTAGCTAAAATATAATAGTTTTTCTGTAACCTCTACGGTTTTCTCATTTTTAAACTGATGAAAAGTATCTTCATTAAATTTTAAAACCCTAAATGAGATAAACATATGTCAATATTATCATTGCTCGCACAGTAAGTGATCCTTACAACATATTCGCAACATAAAGTTTAATATTATAAAATGTACCTAAATTTACAAACAGTCTCGTTGCTAGGTTACCACTGACGCCGGAACATTTGTGACAATTTGGGTGGTATTAACATTATGAGTTTATGAACATCCTGACATTTGGGAGTTTAAGATGTTGTCAACAATTAGAACACGTAGGTTGTGCCGATATTATTGAACACTTTGATTGTATCTAACAATATGGACACTTTGAACGCCACTAACTATATGCTGCTGACTGTACCTACTTTACTTTGTGATTCATCTCCAAAGGCACTACTCTCTCATCTCTTTTTGCTTCATAAGCAGTGTTAGGTGCTGTCATGTTCTGGTCTGCAGGGTAAGGGCGACATTTTTTTTTTTTGCATTGGTTTGATAATATTGTATTATAATATAAAAAACATGATATAAAAAACTAAGATGAATTCTCAAATTCTCAAAATTTTCAAAGTGAGAAAACAAAGATGTGTTAAGCAGTGGACTGTAGTTTTCAGAGAAAACCAGATAAAGTAAAGTCTAGGTAGGTTAGCATTGTCCCTGTAGTTCCGGGATCAGAATAGGACTACGGCATCCCCTGCCTGTCGTAAGAGGCGATTAAAAGGGGCTTCCGGGGTTGCAGGCGGCTAGAGTGGGAGCTCGAACCGTTCGGTCAGGCGATCCCGAGAAGGACGGCGGTATATGTGGTCGCATACCGTCGTAACGACTAGACTGGGCGGAGGGCCCAGCCGCCCATCTGGGAGGAGCCCGATGGGGCAACGCGCTCAGAGGATTCCGGTTGCGGTCGGACCGAGTTCCCGGTGTCCTCTTTATAGCGCCGAGGACGGCCACCGGGGGTGTTTTAGTGCGGTAAAAATCCCACATAACCCTGCGTCGCTCCCACGGCGTCGGGTACCTTTTGAAGGTTTCCCCCTCGAAAACAAAAAAAAAAAGGTTGGTTAGCATTACATGCTTTACATCAAGGACCAAATTCAATAACCCCGGAAGATCATGGCACCATTTCACACTTAATCTATAAGCATATAAAAAAAATTTTTAGATTTATCTACATAAGGCCTTTACAATTTATAAAGTAACTAATTTGCTAAGTATTCACAAAATTAAAGTATCATCCTTTATATTTATCTTCAGGTACCAGAGTGCAGATGTTGGCAATTTTTTGAGCCAGTCACTATTGGAGTCTCAGTACCACTATCAAACCTCGATAGAAGAGAGTGTTGTGGTTATATATGACACAAAGAAGTCTGCAAGGGGATTCCTGACCCTTAAGGCCTACCGCTTGACTCCCCAGGTAAGTTAAATTTTTAGATAATTATTAGCTCCACACTAGTATTTTGTGCTTGGAACATAACAGACACAAACAACCAATAATGTTTTTGTGTACTAATTATTATAACATACAACAATACTTCATAATATTTGTCTGGTTATTTATTGAACCTGTCCCTTTGTCTATTTACATATATACATTTATTTGTTGTTACATACATTTGATGCAAAACCACCTAAATCTACAAGTTTATTTCAATGTTATGCCTACTAAAGATAATTTATTTGGCTATTTGTTGATGCATTAAGAATTTAAACCATTTATTCTATTACTAGCTGACCCAGTGAACTTCATTTCGCCTAAAGTCAAAAATCTAAAATTATTATCAGTGTATCCACTATATTATACATCCATTATACATGTATTATGCATACAAACTTAAAAACCATCCTCTTGAATCACTCTTTTTATTAAAAAACGACATTATATTCTATAGCATAGTTTTAAAGTTTTAAGCATACATAAGGACAGACAGCGGGAAGGGACTTTGTTTTATACTATGTAGTGATGGTTAGTGTTATGTACTTTACAGATTACAAATTAATCAGAGCTACTTTAATGTATAATTCATCTATTCTTATTTGTATCCCTTCAGGCTATAGCCATGTACAAAGATGGTGACTACACGCCGGAGGCCCTTCGTAACTTGAAGATTGGTTATGAGAGCCTGTTCATTGAGGTGCCCATTGTGATCCGGAATTCCCCACTCACCAACATCATGATGTCCGAGCTGGCTGAGATGATCCCTGAAGAGGAGGGCTCTAAGTTCCTAGATTTAGGCACTGCCTCTGTGCTTGAAGGTAATCAGAGTTTTAAGATCCTTCATTTAATTGCTTCTGGAATATAGATTATCAAATTCTAATAGAATGTGATTCCTATCAAAGAATGTAACTTTCTTTATGTGGATGTAAAAGTATATTTATTATCGACACTATCATATCAGATACTTTGATGCTTAAAACATTGAAAAGTAACTGTTTTAGAGTTAAAATTATTGTTTTATGAATAATCCAATGTTCCTATTCGTATTCAAAATGGATACCTGGTAATTTTTTTAATTTGTAATTTGTAATTTTTTTACAGGTCAACTTCGTAGTTTGATGGAACGTGTTGATGAACTGAATCAAGAAGCGATCAAGTTTAACCGTTATCAACAAATGGTGGTCCGTCAGCAGCAAGACAAGCACAGGTGGTTGCTTAAACGCGGCCAAGAGAATGCTGCACGAGCGGCGAAGGATGAGCCTCCTCTTCCCGAGGAAGATATCAACAAGCTCTTCAAACCCCTGCCCGTACCACCGAGACTGAACCCTATGATTGTTGCCGGTCAGATCAACACATACAGCCAGCATATAAGCTCTTTCTGCTCGCAGAGTCTGGCCAAACTTTACTTGGCCCAAGCACTCCAGAACGCTAAGGATAGCAAGCAAAACTAGCATTTGTAGTAGGGAATACAGTTTTGGGATTAGTTGGGATCATTTTATGACTGTTCAGTCCCAAAATTGTACGATCCGTGCATTGAAGTGATAATAAAAGTGAATGTCACATATTGTTTTTCGTTTTTACTAAACAGAACACTACATTTAGTTTTATTATATAGTATATCCCAACAGATAATAAATGCATAAAAATGATTACATCAAGGCTATTGCTATAAAACTATATATTCTATAATAAACAATACTGTTTTCTGGAAATTTGGTTGTAATCTTCTGTTTTATTTTCATAAATTCCTATTGTTCCCTATAATTTCGATATGAATTGTAAGATTTCTGTTGGAGATATTGATTTCATAAATATTTCAATGGCCCTTGTGCCAGCAAAAAATGTGCCAGCAACCACACCCGTCCATCGAAACGAAAGAAATTCTTCACGCGAGAAATACATATGTCGATGGTACCTCTTTTTTTTTTTTGTTCTCGAGGGGGAAGCTGTCAAAAGGTACCCGACACCGTGGGAGCGACGCAGGGTTATGTGGGATTTTTACCGCACTAAAACACCCCGGTGGCCGTCCTCAGCGCTACAAAGAGGACCTGTCGGTGATACCTCGCCGGTTGAGTTACACTCGTTCTACCTGACTTGTGTACTTATCATTTAGCACCTTTCCGACAACAGTGATAATACTTTTTGAATATCAGAAAAGTTCTATCGATTGAAATTGTTTAGTGTTAGAAATAAACATTATAATAACCTTTGCTATTAACGTTCATAAAATACGATTTCCCGTTAATTATTTTGACTTATTAATTCCTTAGCTCAATAATAATATAATACAAATACAAATAAAAATAATTCACCACTTAAAACTTCTGCATGCTATTTAAAAAGCGCCTGACACATTTGAGGCGTATAGTTGCAAAACCCCCTAAAACATATTTTTTTACAAATAGATTTATTGACAGCAACGGCGAGTATTTCAAATTCTCTTTGGAATAAGTAAAACAGGACCAAGCAAATCCCGCTATAAACGTACAAATTTCCAAAGGCTAACTCGTGTTTAGTAGCAAATACCGCTATAACGAATTGTTTCTATTTCAAAAGACCCTAAAACCAAATGCACCAATCACAGCTCTTCATTCATTCACTTTTAATATGGCGATTTTTTTGTTCTTGTGGAGTAATTACATGCGATATTATTGTATTTTAGTGGTAAATAATGGATGAATTAAATGCAATTTGTTAAAAAACTGATCCTGATGAGTCTAGGAAACGTCGTGTTAGAAAATTCAAGTGGAAACGAGAGGTAGCACGTGAAGAAAGGTATGTTGAAAGTTTGCTAAAAATGTACGGTCTGTTAGTCTAGGATGATGTTATACAAGCTTGCGATAGCAAGAATGTTAGTGTGTGCCACTATTTTTTCTATAGATATCATTGAGATACATATTTAAATCAATTATAGGTATATTAACATGTGGATAATATCATTTATCTTACATTGATTATATAGTTTTCATTTTTATTTGGTTTTTTCCGGTACAAGGTTATGTATTCCTGTGTAGCCTTGCAATCGTGTTGATTAATAAAAAGTTTTAATTTCTATGTATTTTTCTAATTGAAAAAAGTTATAATGCATTCTTCTTTTATATTACAACGCTCTTACACTAACTACCATTAATCTATAAAAACTGAAAAATTTAATGCATAATACCATCCAAGTTTGTTTTTATGTTGCTTGCAAAATCCCCTAAAACGTTGCGAGTTTAAATCAAATCCCACTAAAATGAACGATGAGTTTCAAAAGCGACTATGATGTTACAATTTTAATTAATCTTCTTTATTTCTACAACTTAATAGTTCTACTTTTTTCTTTAGTGTTTCTGTATTATTTCTTATGATAAAAATGTTACCAGGTTCAATTACTACTGTGCAATATTAAGCCATAAAGTAAAAAAAAACTTCCTCATATTTTTTCTAGGATTGTTATAGCGGGTTTTGCAACTATACGCCTCATTTCTAACATTCTTGTTAGCTTTCCGGCAGCTGTGTACGTTTGCGTAATAACTTAATTATTCTAATTCATTCTGATTGCTCAGTAATGGAGCTTCCAGGTTTTTTACAGCACTGCAAAGTTAGATTAAAGCCGACAAAGCATAATAGGGATAACTGGTGCGATTGTCTCTTGATTGCCACAAATTGCTTCATCCTGGGTGCAACCCGCCCCTGGATAATTGGGCCAATTTGTCCCGGTACTAAATTACGGTACTTCCCTAATGTCCGTTAAATGTCTGATGCCTTAGAAAACTTATTATGGTAGTAAATAGTGGTTGTTACTATTACTGTTATATGTACTGACAGGAATATTATCAACCCACATATAACTTACTATGGTGTTCCTCTGATCTTTGTCGGGACTAGGGGTACCAAAATGTAGATATCATTTAGCGGTCCCGCCGTTTGCACTCAGGGTACTAATGTTGTCGTCTCTTCTTGGCACGTTCGAGATGACGTTGGAATAGTGCCGAATCAAAATGTTTCTAAGCCGAAACTGAAACAAAAGCGGCTTCCATTTTGATTTCAGCTCCGGAAACGTTCAAAAGGCACCTGATGCCATGGATGTGACGCAGGGTTATGTGGGATTTTTACCACAGTAAAATCCGCTCGGTGGCCGTCCTCGGAGCTACAAAGAGGACTCCGGGATCTCCAAAGGAACGCAACCGGAGTCCTCTGATCGCGCTGCCCCATCGGGCTCCTCCCAGGTTAGCGGCTGTACTCACCGCTCATCTGGTCTTTACGACGATATGCGACCGTGCCTACCGCCGTCCATCTCCCGGGATCGCCTGGCTGGACGGTTCGAGCTCCCACTCTTGCCGTCCGCAACCCCGGAAGCCCCATTCTAGTCTCCTCTTATGACAGGCAAGGGGAAATCGTAGCCCTGTTCTGATCCCGGAACTACAAGGACGTCATCGGTGTACTTACTGATTATTAAGATGATTAGTCACGAAAGCAAATACGTCCGAGCTTAGCCAAACGCCAAAAGTTCGCGAACGTATGTTACGGCGAAATGTTTGGCCGATTCCTTACCGAAACCGAATTTTCTGCCACAACCTCTTGTGGCCAATGTTTGCCGATTTCGACACTACGGTCGATGAATAATTTTAATATTCCTTACTAGAATCTATGTAGGAACTACCTGCTAGTAAGTTTATAAGTGTAGTTTGTAAATCGTTCAGGAATCAGGATACGTTACAAGTACGTAGTTTATAAAAGAGGTATTAAAGTAAGTTGTCTAAGTGTCTGCTTACATAACCATACTAACGATTGCATTGCGTCTTTCGGAAAGTAAACAACGCAACATTGCGTGCGAAGGTCGACATATTAAAAGGCTTTACCGTCAAAACGACAAATTTCATTTAATAAAGCCATCTCGAGACGGAAATGAGATGTCGTACATGAGAAGACATTCGTGACCAATTTTGACCGTAATTAGATTATTAGGAACCAAATTAGTGATCGAGGGATCAACCGCAATCTATGAGATGTTTTTATCTCATTTTTGGGTGGCACAACCTAATATTTATTTTATTATGCACACATGTAGACATCCAATTTACTGATGTGAATAAATAAAAGTCATTTGTTTGGAAGAAAAACTTGTAGTCTTTGAGCTTGAAGGAATTTGTACCTAAGTTGTGATCATAATGTGGTGTCATATGTAATTTACAACTAAGTACTTTTAAAATAATATGAAACTGTATTAGGAGAAAGGAACACATCGTACCTATTATAAAATAGAAGATAGACACGTTAAACAATAGCTAGATTTAAACGTAAATCGTCCCTGTAGTTCCGAGATCAGAACAGGGATACGTTATCCTTCTGTCTGTTGTAAGAGGCGACTAAGGGGCCAGGGGCTTCAATGTTGCAGGCGGCTAGAGTGTGAGCTCGAAGCGTTCAGTCAGGCTACCTCGGAAAGGACGGTGGTATGTGTGGTCGCATACCGTCGCAGAGGCGGTGGGTCCAGCCGCTCACCTGGGAGGAGCCTGATGGGGCAATGCGCTTAGGGACTCTGTTTGCGTTTTTTTGGAGATCCGCGGGGTCCTCTTTGTAGAGCTGAAGACGGCCACCGGGGAGGTTTTACCTAGTGCGGTAAAAATTTCACATAAGCCTGCGTCGTTACGGGGTTGGGTACATTTCGAAGGTTTGACCCTTCGTGGAGGACTCTGGGATCTCCAGTGGAACATAACCGGAGTCCTCCGAGCGCGATGCCCCCTTCGGCTTCATCCCAGTGAGCATTGGACTCACTGCGCCTCCTAGTGTTTACGACAGCATGTGGCGACACATGCCGTCGTCCTACATGGGGTCGCTTTGCTGGACAGTTCGAGCTCCCACTCTTACCGCCCGCAACCCTGGAAGCCCCTTTTAGTCGCCTCTTACGACAGGGAGGGGATACCGTACCCCTTTTCTGATACCAGAACTATAGGGATAACAATAATTAATACTTTTTTTTACCCACTAAAACCTCCTCGGTGGCCTTCTTCTGCGCTAGCAGGGGACCCCAAAATCCCCAACAGAACGCACCGGTACCCCTAGCGCGGCGCCCTTTACGGGCTCATCTTTTGGGGGGAGCGTGACTGTCCCTTACGCCTTCTGATGTACGACAACATGCAGCCGCACATGCCACATGCCGCAGTCCTTCCAGGGGTTGTTGGCTAGGCGGTTAGAGCTCCCACTCTAGCCGCCCACAACCCCAGTTACAATAATAATACCTACTTGAAACATACACAAATAACGCGCTTAAAAATGTTTTCACATCACAAACATAAAACAGCAGATGTCTGTCTTTCTCTTTACGGGTTATGTTGTAAAACATAGGATTTAAAAATAGGTTTTAAAACTAACAACAAAGTTTCATAAGCATTTTTATAAAACTTACGGCGTTCACAAGGCTTGAACTCTTGCATGATGCGTGGTGTACCTAACTCATATTATATCGGTCTGATACGCAGAGTGCCCTGTGCAATCGAAGTTGAGATTGAATGTTGTTATATTTGGATTTATTTTCTAGATTTTGGTCATGTGGTCGTTGTTACCTTGTTACACAGTTTCAGTCACATCCCTGGCAAACATGCTACAAAGAATTCTAATGCAGCGTTATATGATAAGTAAGCATAATTAATTATTAATATTATTTGGGAATTGAATAGTAATAGTTAGTACTATAGAAATCGACTTATAACTGAATAAATAAAAGGAAGAAAAAATATCACAAGACTATTCTATAAGCCTTATGTTCTAAGCTGAAAAACAAGGTGATAATGTTGCCATTCACACGCTCACTAAATGCTTAGTTTAAGTGTTGCCTAGTACTAACGGAGTCATTTTCCTTTCTGTTACGAAACGGTTGTAAATGACCACTTTGCGAAGCTTAAATTAAGTTCTAGCATTCATAAGCAAATGGAACTAAGTGGCTTCGGCACTAAACGGTGTAATAACATCGAGTTAGCGGGATGTGTTTAGCATATTTTCCAAATTACTTCACGCGACCATCTTGTGTTTTGAAATAAATGGGAGGGGCGTAGATATGTTTGTGCCTATTAGTTACACTTTTCCTATCGTTTAACTGTTAAGTGATACGATTACATATTTTATGTTTATTGTTACTTTTGAGATATGGTAACACATGTCAGTACTCAATTAATAGTAAAGAATACAATGATTAAATTCCTTAGGATTATAGATTCTAGATAAAAAAGTTCTTCAAAGATTTGTTTATACTTGAGATTATAATTTTTGGGTCACTACAGAGCAACTAAGTTTTAATTATATTTATTGCATAATTTATATACAATTTTTCATATTAGCCCTATTTCCAACATGATATTTAACTACTTATTAGTTATATAGTTATAAGTTATATATATACTATATTTGACTACATTTAAGTATGTTAGGTTAGTTAGGTCCACCAATTCGCACTTGGCCATCGCGGTAGACTATGGCCTAAAATTCTCTCATTCTGAGAGAAGAGCTCCGTGCCCAGCAGTGGCACAATAATGGGTTGACGAGAAAAGTATGTTAGGTAGCTAGAAATATGAACCCAAAGGTACTTAGTATTTTGTATTTGGTCTTTTTGTTCCTCTCTAAGTGCGTACTTATTACCCTTTGAACCATATCATAAATAATAATACTTAACATTATTAGTAATTAGGCAATTAATTACAGACAAATAAATAAGTAAAACACAATTTTAATTGATTATAATTTTGATCGATTCGTTAATCTGTAAGTATATTGAATTTCCCATCCATCCATCAGCATTTTGATGTCCACTGCTGAACATAGACCTCCTCTAAATGGCACCACTCCAACCGGTCTTGTGCCCTCTGAATCCAACGGTTTCCCGCTGTCTTCTTCAGGTCATCGGTCCATCTGATAGGGGGGCGACCTGTACTCCTTTTGCCTAAACGTGGTCGCCACTCGAGGACCTTTCTTCCCCATCGGTTATCGGTCCGACGAGCGATATGGCCTGCCCATTGCCATTTCAGCCTGAATTTAAACTCACTAAATTAACCCGGTAAAGTAATTTATTTAAAGATGGAATACAATATTTATTTAATGCATTTTTGGTATATCTGCCATTGATTATTCCTATTATTTTTATCTTCTCTTTATTAATTGTAAACGCGTTTGTGGGCAGGTCTTTTATATTAGGTAGATATCTTATTCATAACCTTCATATGAAATATCATGTTATTAATGAATATTCTGTTCTAATTTGGAAACAAGATTGAGATAACACTAAGTACTTAATTCAAAAACTCACTCAAATATGCAAACGACACCAAAAGCAAGTTTTCTGCAGGATTTCAAATTAACGTACCTAACTAATATTGGTTTTGTTGAAACCACTATACCTAAAGTAGATAGGTAGTAGGTACTTGTATAATTAAAGACATTTTTTGCTATGAATAAAGCTCATCTCATAGACTATATTTCTTGTGCGTAACTTAAGCACCACTTATCTTCGCTTGTATATGAGCGGTTGGGTCCGAAGGATGTTCGATTTATTATCAACCTCAAATCGCTTCTGCTTTTAATACCATAAACGATCGAAACGATGCTTCGGCGCTCATACTTTTTGCAATCTCGCGATGATACTGTCGGCCACTGGTAATTTTATTATGCAAATGCGGCATAAAGTGTTGCCAGACATAATCACTCAAATTACTATTACCCAGAGACAAGTGCGCGGGAAATGGCGCCGCTAAAAAATGGCGGGAACGTAATGCGCTATAAGTACCGCAATCAGCTGATATTGACGGGCTTATTAAATAAGTGTTTTTAAGGCGGCGGAAATTAGTTTCGAAACTGGCCCTCGCTAATTTTGTAATAAGATAATAATATTAATATGGACAGGACAGCTCTCATATTTAGCTTCTAGGAGAGTTTTTGTTTGCATTATGGGTATAAACTTTGTTAATTACGTACAATTAACGTTTTATAGCTACATCAGGCAAGAAAGGGCGTGTTTTGAACTTTTAGTGGATTTAAATAGTTTGAATTCAACTTTAAAAACGTTTTTATATGCTAAAAATTGAAATTAAGTTTCTGTCTAGTGCCTACCTATAATTTTGCCAGATGTATGTTGCACTGAACAAGTTATTTCATATAATCTCAGTCAAAAATTTACATAAAAATAGGCAGGATTAGACGGAAAATTCGTTACGAGAACATAGAATGGGAGGTTCCATGGTGTTGTTGGCGTAAACAGCTGATGATACGAAATGTCGCGTACGCTCCATCGATAACACCTTGATAACGTTTAAGTATTGGTTTTGGGGGAACTTAATCAAAACCGCGCATATTACAGTCATTATTCGAGCCGGGTTAATTTCAAAATATACGATAAAGGAGGCATGAATAATATTTAAAGGAATTAGGCTGCCGGTGTGGAGCGCAATTTGGAAGATTGCGAGCCGCCGAAGCTCGTTTTCTGTGAATTTTTTAATTAAATTACGAGCCAGATGCTGTGAAGACGGAACGATTACTGGCGACCTCAGGTGACCTTCGCGTACCGCTCCCTCGTAACTTTATTGGCCTAGATTTATTGCTTACTTGAGATTTATAGAGACGAGGCAACAATAAGACATAAGTACATAAGTTTTTGTAAACTTTAACGTACCTAATTATTTAATCTGGCTTTCCAATCTCGTATTGTTTTCGAAGCAGTGAGTAGCTAATGATTAAATTTGAGTTTAGTAGATAAGACATTTTTGAGTACTCTGGAAATCTGGTCATAAATGTATTATTTTATGTATTTACATTAAGGAAACATAGGTGCAGTGACTGTGTACTTAAAATTCACATTTTTACTTTATTATCGCATAAACGCTTTTAGCGCCTGTCAAGGCAATTAAAATATCCATTTACTTATGGCTAAAACTGATAGTTGCCAAGTACAATAATTATTATGAGTTAAAGTCGATAAAGGGTTCATTAATTCATAAATTCGATACAGACAGACATTTATCAATCCCCTGTTAATTCAAAATTTCATCAGCTGGTAATTGGCGCCGTGCAAACGAGAAATCCCTCCCACGTATTGTCAAAGTGTTATTGTCTCGAACTGTTGAAGTTCATTTCGGTATTATAATATATTAGCAATTATTATGGCAACATTATTTAATTGCAAATGCTACTTTAATTACGCAATGGTTAAATTAAATTTTTGGTCTTGAGTTTTTGTATATACCGAATTGCAAAAATATCCGGTGGAGATTTGTAAATATGGAATAATGTTATATTCAATAATATACGGTTTATTAGTATTAAATAGTATTATTGATGATACATTAGGTATATATGTGTATCGAAATAGAAATCTTTTGTCACCCATCTATTGGCACCTTTCTTTTAATTTAATATTGAAATAAAGGTTAACGTGAAGAAATATAATCTACCTTAAATGAGAAAATATTTTATAAATGTAATATTTCTTTAGGTAATAATTATTCTAGTTAGTATCATTAAAAGTAGTATTTTTAATACACTGACATGTGAATTACGACAAATTTTAACACAAAAATATCATGTTATTATATAAAGACTGCGCAAAATTGTTTAAAAATTGAAAATGCACCACACGATTTTTTCGTCGCAGAGAACCAACGGCCTGTAGACGCAAAAGTATGAAACTGCTCATACATAAATCCGTCAAGCTAACACGATAACTGGCGAAATGATAAACCGAGCTCTGCATATTTCACGCGGAGTGCACATTCATCGACTCGGATACAATTATGTTGCCTAGTTATCTACATTAATAATTTTTAGTGTAGCAACTTTGCATTTGTTCAAAATTCGCAGTTGGCATTTTGTGAACGTGAAATAAAAGCTCTATGTGCCCGACAGTGGCTTTAAGTGAATTTTATGCGCATTACTTGTTGTTTGAAGAAAACAAACATCATTTCTGTCTGTCGTCTCCACAAACAGACAATATGTCTTCAGTGACAGAATATATGAGTATACTAGCTAATTTCCACAGCTCCGTCTGCTTTGTGACGTTTACCATAGTAATAAGTATCGCACGCGTTAATCCAGGTCATAAACTGTGTTAAATTTCAGCGAAATACGATCGGTACTTCTTGCGTAAAAGAGAAACAAACATACATCCGCACAAACTTTCACATTTATGATAGGTATAAGAATGTTCAAACCTACGCACCAATGATTTTTATAAAATTATGTGCGTATTAAAAATTAATTATCACTGCTTTTCGGTGAAGGTAAATATCGCGAGGAAACCTACATATCCGAGAGATCTTTAAAAAAAAAGTTCTCGGAGGTGTGTGAAGTCCACCAATTCGCACTTGACCAGCGCGGTGGATACACTCTGGTATGGCCTACATTCTCTCATTCCGAGAGAAAACCCGTACCCAGCAGTGAGACAATAATGGGTTGACGAGAATAATAAGAACAAGATAGGTATCTACTGTACTCACTCCACGTAAAGCATTAGTTGAAGTTCAACCTTAGACATTGAATCTTGTTATAATATCTTTCTTCTCGTTATTCGCGTTTCGATGGAAGGGTGTGGTTGCCGGCACACTTTTATATGAGGCGACCATCATAATCCTCGGGAGCGGCAACGCATCTGTATGAAGTTGATTACAAATGTCCATGAGCGGCAGTGACCATTTGTCATCGGGTGGACTGCATGCTCGTTTGCTACTTCAGTTATTATTATTTATACATAAGGCTACATAGAAGTTTTAAGATATAATGTTAAATAATGTTTTTAAAATACAATGTTCTCAACATTTTAAATAGTAAGTAGTCAATGAGATGTTATTTTCTACATACTTACCATGGGGAAAATTCTTACAGTCAATCATTTTCCTATTTATAGGAATATTATAGATGGTTGAACAATTTATTTTGCCTGACAATCGGAATTGGGTCCCGAGTTTCTCCGAATGTTGTCCGTTCTTCGTAAAATATTTATAAATTGGTCTGATAATCGGCTGTAATTAGGGTAAAACCCGGATAGTTGCCTCGGACGGATACATGCCTCAGTTTCAAATGCTCTATGTTAGACGTATTGACAGTGTTTCTTTTTGATCATAATATAAAGCGTCCCCCGCGCAGGCCTCAGTGCCGCATAAACCGTTGGAGTAGACGCACGTGTTTTGTCCGTGTGAGTAAAAATCTTCCGCGGCGATACTTTGACGAGCGTCAGAATTATATTGGTAAGTAACCTCTGTTAAATATTTTTATAACTGATTGCGATTTCAGTTAAATTTTTATTTCTTTGAATGCATTAGAGTTTACATTGCACTGTTTATTACGTTTTATTGTAAAATATTTTTTATTTATTTCGTAAATAAAAAGGGCAAGTATCCGTATCAAAACGGATAGTTGCCCTACTGTCTTTTGCGGATTGTTGCCCTAGGGCAACTATCCGTAACTATACATTTTCAACAAGCAAAGACAGATTTTTTTCTTAGTTATTTTTTTCATTTGGTTTTACTATTTTTTCTCTGGGTTTTTTTGGTTTTACTATAGTTTATCTTTAATAAAATAAATACTCAACAGCAAAATGCCTCGCAAGTATAAACGAAAGCCAGGCGTGGTGCCGCGCCACATCAACTGGACAGAAGATAGTTTAGCACTTGCGTTCGAAGAACTAAATAAAAAACAAAAAAGTATTAACGAAATATCCCGGACTTATGGCATATCCTCTCGAACCTTACGAAGACGGTATGAAAAGGAAAACCAGCTACTGGTAACCCAAGGTATGCCAAGGCTTTAAAATGATATATTTAGTTTATAAGTAAAATAACCCATTTACATACCTACCTACTTATTTAATTGTATTTTTAACATTTCTAGGAAAATACCCTATCCTTGGCTTTGAAAATGAAAAAAGACTAGTATCCCATATACTAAAGCTCGGAGACGCAGGATTTCCTCCTGAAAGGAGTTTAATTCGCCAATTAGCCTATCAGTTTGCCGAAAAATTAGGATTGAAGCATAATTTTAATAATGACACTAAAATGGCTGGATTGCAATGGTTGAAAAGCTTCCTTGAAAGAAATCCCGAAATAGTTGTAAGGCAAGCTGAGGGTTTATCAATTCAAAGAGCGAAGGGTCTAAGCAGGGCCGAAGTAGCCAAATTTTATGATCTGCTCATAACCGTTTTAACTAATAATGATTTGCTGGATAAGCCGGAGCGAATTTTCAATATGGATGAAAGCGGTGTTCAACTCAATAATAAACCTAGGCAAGGTATTAGCCAAGAAAGGTACTAAAGTAGTGAAATCACTTACTTCCGGTGAAAAAGGCGAAACAATTACCGTTGTTGCTTGTTGTAACGCTATCGGCAATTTTCTCCCACCTGTTCTGATTATCAAGGGGGTAAATAAAAAGCCAGAATTTGAAGAAGGACTTCCTCCTGGTTCCAAAGTTTATATGCGAAAGAAATCAGCATATATTTCCTCATAACTTTTTTACAAGTGGCTGACTGAACATTTTATACCTCGCAAGCCTCCAGGAAAGGTATTACTAATTTTAGATGGTCATTCATCACATTCCAGTGCTGTCAATATGCTAGAAACTTCTCATGACAATGATGTGATACTGCTTTGTTTACCTAGTCATACTACTTCTGCATTACAACCTTTAGACGTATCAGTATTCGGACCATTTAAAAACTACTATTATGCGGAGACAAACAATTTTATGCGCAGCAATCCACAAAAAAAACTGAACCGGTACAATTCTGGTCAACTGATAGCAAGGGCGTGGATTCGAGCAACTACACCTGCCAATGCAATAAGTGGTTTTCGCGGCAGCGGAATCTATCCAGTCAATCCAAATGCTCTGTCTGATACTGAATTTGCTATATCAGATATTGCATTGGGGGGGGCTTACGCAGGAACAAGAGTCTGAAACTATAAACCATCAAGTACCAGGTGCTTCTGGAGAACTTGCGTTACGTGAACGCATACAGGAATCTGAATATGACCGAGGTAATGAACTAAATCGACAGAACGAAGTGACTCTACAAGGCGATCAAGTCCCAAGCTACTGTGACAAAAATAATCCACAAACTATCGTAAATGAAGCTGAGCAGAATAGTGTGAACCAAAGTTACACGCCACCTAGGCCATCTTCGAGTCTTTTGGCTCTTTCTCATGATTGTTTGACCCTAGGAGATGGCGAAATTGAAAATTACATTTTAGATAATACTGAACTATCATTGCCATCGCTGATATCTTTAAATGAGTCACAGAACAAAGATCTACAAAAAGAAACGCCATCGAAATTTTTACATCAATCAGCTCCTGTACCAAAAATTCCACTGAGTATGTCTACAAGGGCTAAACAATCAGCAGAAATTTTAAACTCGAATGATAAAATAATCGAGAAGAAGAATAAAACTAAGGAAGTAAAAAAAATGGAAGAAACAAATAACAAACCAGTTGGTAGCAAAGAAAAGATTACAAAGAAAAAAGGGCAACCGCGAAGAAATAAAAAATCAAAACAATATAGAGATATTACCAGCAGTGAATCAGAATCAGATAGCACAGATTTTATTGAACTGACTAAAGGAAGAGCTTTAAAGAAAAGAAAAATTCGTATCTGCAGTTCTAACAGTGAAAATGAAGAAAATGTTATAAGTCCAAAAACATCTAAAGGAAAAACAACTAAAGGGCTACCAATCAAAGGCAAAAAAAAACAAAACATCTATTAGAGAAACTGAAAATATACTAAAAGTAAAAAATGCTAATTCAAAAATAGAAAATACCAATAAAGAAGTTTCAGTTGATAATTATTGTGTAGAATGTTTTGAAAATTATAATTTAACTAAATCGAAATCAGATTGGATTCAATGTGAGACGTGTCGAATGTGGTTGCATGAAACTTGTACAACATTCAAAAACTATTGCATGAGATGTGGCAAGTTGAAAATATTGACTTCTGGTGATAATCAATGCTAATGCCAAAGTTGATTACCATATTTTTTGAATAAAGATGAATACTAATATTTAATTAAAAAATTATACGTACACTAATTTACAATTTAAAACTTTAGTATTTGTAAGGTGTTGATTAGGTAATAATTTAACTGCTCTTAGTACTTAGTACTAAATAAAGGATCTCAGTAAGTAATAAGGACTGAATACTTACATAATTGATGCTAATGCCAAAGTTAGTTCTTATTTTGTTTATTGTTCTATCTTTACCATAAATAATAATATTTCATCTTATTTTGGGTACATTTTTGGAGTCTATGTTTGTTGTAATTTTATAATTTTAAAATAAATTTAATTAATACTTAATAAAAGATTGTATTTAATAATAAAAAATAATATTTCATTATTATTTTGGATACCTAATTACCATTTTGGGGTCTATTTTTGTTGGAATTTTCTGATTATAATTTAACTTTAATTAATACTTAATAAAAGATTGTATTTAATAATAAAAACTGATTACTTAAATTAATATAAGTTCATTTTTATTTGAAAAAAAAAACAAACAGGCATCTATCCTCACATTAGGCAAGTATCCCCCGAATCATTTTTAACGTTAGGCTACTATCCGCCATAGTAGGCAACTATCCCCTTTTTTAGAGGTCACATAAAACAGTATTTACTCAAAACTGATAATATTTATATTTGAAAAAATAGGCTATGTTAGAAGATTAATAAACTATGTTTAAGAATACACTTTGAATAAAGAATTTATTGGTACACATTTTTAATAAAAGAGCATTTTTAAAAAGTGTGGCAACTATCCGGGTTTTACCCTATTGCATACCTGTTCGATTCTTACGAATGAGACCTGTCCATGAGGTCGTATTGCGCACTCTTTAATTATCATTCAATTATCTTTTATTTATTTAATGAATGTAATTACATGCGTTTAATAAGTACATACTAGGTTGGTTGGCCAACCGCACTTGTAAAGCGTGGTGTAGTGAAGTGGCGTCTTTCGAGGTAAATTGAAAATATAATCAATACTTCATTATCAATTTTGTTAATATTTTAAATGGAAAGTTTGTGAGGACGTGTGTTTGTAACTTTTTCGCGGATTTCGCTGAAATTTGTCACACAAATTACCAAGATTGACACATAGGATAGGTAGGTGTTCTTTCCCGACCTTCGTAAAGACCAGACGGAGCGGTGGGCCCAGCCGTCCATATGTGAGGAGCCCGATGGGGCACCGCACTTAGAGGATTCTGGATGCGTTCCTTTGGAGATCCCGGAGTCCTCTTTGTACCACTGAACATGGCCACCGGGAGGGTTTTAGGTAGTGCGGTAAAAATACCTCATAACCCTGCGTTACTCTCAAGCGTCGGGTACCCTTTGAAGGTTTCCCCCTTCGAGAAAAAAAAGGTGCTCATTACCGTAGTAAATGTGACCGAAACATGCTAAGGCGCGAGAGTAACCTAGTATATTTTATTCTTTTTTTTAGAATAAATCCTCTACATACCTATTATTATTTACAACGGCGAAGGATAGACATCATGAAAAGACTTATACGTGGGACAGCCTACACCATTTTTACTCTGAAAGGCGCCAAACATGATCGGGAAAGGGTTTTACGACCAGAAATCTTTAGATTTAGTTGTAAATTAATTAGCAAACATTGTTAAATTTTTGGAAAGCTGCGAGTTTTTTTTTATAGATGCACAAAAACGTTATAAGTTAATAAATATGATATACCTTAAAATCCTATCGTATACGATGTTACTACGCCAATGCCACCGTTACACATATACGTTTTACTAGGTGGTAACCCACTGTAGTTCGACTGGCGAGGTATCATCGCCACACTTATTTCTATCGTGAAGCAGTTCTTACGTTTTGGTGACAGGGTGTGGGTGCCGGCACACTTGTATGAGGCAACCATCATATTAGGTACTTGGGAGTACCTAGCAACGTATCTGTGATTAACTTAGATAGTATAGGAGGCGGCAACGACCACTTATCATCAGGTGAACTGCATGCTCGTTTACTTATTGTATTCATTTAGGTTATGTTTAAACTTACTTTAATTTATTTTTACCATAATATTGATATTCTATAAGCGCTTGGCAGCAATTGCAATTAGCCATTTTCTCGATGCGCCGTAGTTTTGATTTAAGTGATCATAAAGCATCGTGGTACAGTAGCTGATAACTTACCTTGCTTTACTAAGTACTTGTCTGTATGTCAGCGAAAAACTGAATAAATCGCTAAAGATTAAACGTATTCAAAGGAGACTTTGAAGTAAGTACTTAATTTCGAGAAAGCATAAAAAGGTGTAGTTTAAATATACATAATGTCTAATGTACGCGCCTGATATGCGTGTGGTGACCGTAGTACTATTATAATTCGTAGTTAAAATTCAAGTTAATTAATGTGTAGTCCAATACAGCAGCATACAATCATTTGCCTCATATTCAGAATTGTTTTCAAAGGGATCTTTAGGCTATTATAGCTTTTTGACTTTTCGGCGAAAATCGAACTCCGGTCGGACACAATATGATTTTTTAGAAGGTTGTTATTAGCATAAAACGGTCGTCCCTGTAGCCTCGGGGTCAGAATAGGGCTACGGTATCCCCTGCCTGTCGTAAGAGGCGACTAAAAGGGGCTTCCGGGGTTGCAGACGGCTAGAGTGGGAGCTCGAACCGTTCGGTCAGGCAATCCCGGGAAAGACGGCGGTATGTGTGGTCGCATACCGTTGTAAAGATTAGACGGAGCGGTGGGCCCAGCCGCCCATCTGGGAGGAGCCCGATGGGGCAGCGCGCTCGAGGATTTCGGTTGAAGTCGTTTCGAGATCCCGGAGTCCTCCTTTTCAGCGCCGAGGACGGCCACCGAGGGGGTTTTAGTGCGGTAATAATCCCACATAACCCTGCGTCGCTCCCACGGCGTCGGGTACCTTTGGAAGGTTTCCCCCTCGAAAACAAAAAAAAAAAAATTAGCATAAAACGGTATTCATAAATTAATCACGAGCCATCTATATAAATGGCCTACCAATGTAAATTCGGTTAATGTTTTAACTAACGGGAAAATGTCCCTTTGTGTAGTAATTAGTAATGGAAATGAAACATCAAGGCAAATGTTTGAATACATCGTCGTCTCAATTTACTCATACATCGTTAACGTTACAACAAGTGCCTTAATATCATAAGCTTATGAAGGATAATGGAAGTATCTCCCATAACGTTTTATGGGCTCAGGTAATTTTGATACTATGTTGGTTAAGAGAGCCAATCCTTTGATGAGCTCTTTACATCGCGAGTTTATTGAGTATGTTATGGCAGTGCAAAAAAAGAATATGTGTAAGTACCTACCTATCTGTATCTTATCGAATAAAAGTAAAATAATATATTCATTAAACATTAGATTCTTATTAATGAATATATTGAGTTTTATGTCGTTATTTAATCTGTATATTTAGCACAGTCTAAGTAGACCAAAATATATTATGCATAAGACCAAGATATTTGAAATGTATTATTACAATTGTATTTGTTTGTCTTTTTCAAACGATAATTTTAATGACTATAGGTAATAGGAGATCTATCCATATCAGCGTAATAAAATAAAGTGCCTACTTATTAAGCCTGAAACTATGGATCAACAACAGGAAAGCTGGTGTTTTTAAACGCAACATAATATATAGTTTTTATAGTCACATTGTAAAAAAAGAACTGTCTTGTTCTATAAGTCAATGTTAAATTTAAGTCAATTGCTGGGCGTTATACATTTTTATACTAAGAGTCAAGAATACAGTGGTCAAAAATAATGTTTGAAATATTCATGTAAGGTGATTATAATCTACGGTAACATGGTTACCGTAATTAAAATTTAAATCAAACTTGCATTAAACTGAATCGAATGAATTTAAACTTACTGTTGGGATTGGAGTCTTCAACCAATAGCAGAGCGTTATTTCAAATGCTCATACGGTTCGTGCAATCGGAGGGTAGTATGCTTACCGTGTTCGTAAAGCAGTATGGCGGTTTAAGTGTTATTGAAGCGACCGCCGCTAATTGGCTCGTACGAAGTCGTATGTATGGAAGTTATTACATTTAATTTCTGTGTTGATTGTGAAGATATATTTTTATGTGTAAAAGTGTGTGGACTAAAGTGAAGTCGACAATCGATGGTGTGTGTGCACGCGTTGTGTGGACGGTGTGGCGACTTGCCTTGAAAGAAGGACCACGGGCAGACCGTACGTGGCTAATCGTAAGTAGAATCCGTATTCCGACAGTAAAAAAGTAGTATTAAAATGATGTATGTGTAACTGCCTACAATCATCAACCCGAAGTCTCGATGAACGTCTTCTGTATCCTCCGGACCTAGGGAAGGCGGTTCGCACATAACACTTGATTGTGATACAAAGGTTACTATTCGTTCTAGCTAGGAGATGCAAGTTCATTGCTTTTTATTTCTATTTCGCATTTACACGACTCAAACTCTTGGAACTGCGAGAAACGGTCGATTAATGCGGAGATATCAATTTCTTCGCAGTGGGATTTAGCGATTCGTTGCACGCGTTTCGCACTAGCGTAATGTCATAATGAAAGGTTAAACGAACGTTTGGTACCATAGAGTAAACGTCGGATAGAAAGGTTTCTCGTTATCCTTAGACGGATTAGTTCCGGTTGCGGTCGTTTCGAGTTCCCGGAGTCCTCTTTATAGCGCCGAGGACGGCCACCGGGGCGGGTTTTAGTGCGGTAAAAATCCCACATAATCATGCGTCGCTCCCACGGCGTCGGGTACCTTTTGAAGGTTTCCCCTTCGAGAACAAAAAAAAAAGACGGATTAGACGAATGTATGAAATTTATGAGATATGTTTGGTTATTATTATCACGGGATTAAACTTGAAGATTAAGAATGAGGAGGGATGTAGCCTCGTTCTTCAATAGCACGATTCCTTATTTTACCATGTTTGTCGTGTTAGGCGACTAAGGGACACAATTACGGGGATGTGCTGTAGTATCTTGCGAAACATCTATACTTACTACGGTCATCACGCCACGCGCTGTGATGTTGAGAAATACCCCTATCACGTGAGGCCTATGACCAGCAGTGGGATTTTAAGCAGTGAATAGTTACTGTCGGGTTTTTAAAGGTTGCAGAACGTATGTACAATATATATATGATTTGACCAGGGCGATAGCACCGTCACACCTATTTTTAGCGTTTATGTTTTGTGTTTCGGTGACAGGATGTGGTTGCGGGCTCACTTATACATGAGACAATCAGCTCAGTCCTCAGAAGTAGCGATATCTGTGATTGACTCTCGTCATTACATATAGAATACGGGATCTTTTTTTTTTTTTTTTGTTTTCGAGGGGGAAACCTTCCAAAGGTACCCGACGCCGTGGGAGCGACGCAGGGTTATGTGGTATTTTTACCGCACTAAAACCCCCCCGGTGGCCGTCCTCGGCGCTGAAAAGGGAGGACTCCGGGATCTCGAAACGACTTCAACCGGAATCCTCCGAGCGCGCTGCCCCATCGGGCTCCTCCCAGTTGGGCGGCTGGGCCCACCGCTCCGTCTAGTCTTTACGACGGTATGCGACCACACATACCGCCGTCCTTCCCGGGATTGCCTGACCGAACGGTTCGAGCTCCCACTCTAGCCGTCTTCAACCCCGGAAGCCCCTTTTAGTCGCCTCTTACGACAGGCAGGGGATACCGTAGCCCTATTCTGACCCCGAGGCTACAGGGACAGAATACGGGATCTAGTGTTCTATATGTGGTTGGTATCATAATAATATAATAATAATCATTCTATGATTTCTCTATTCTTTCAAACAATGTGAAAGTTAATCAATGTTCGCACGTAGTAAGTACTGACCATAGAAACTCATCACGATTTCTTCCTTCCCGAAAGAGTTGGTGGCTAATAATCCCTAACAAGTGAATTGTAGTAACGTTTCTCTTACATTGTAGAACTCATACAATGTTTGGAACTTACCTTACTTGGGGCAATCGATAAATCATGCATCGCGATTTTAAGCAAAAAATGCTTGAAGTTATTTTAAGTTTTTGGTGATGCGCAATTTGTTAACACATCGATATACTCGCATTTGGATACATGGGCTGCATTCCTTTTTTTATCCCACTGACGATTTAGTTTCTTCCCAAAATAGAGAAAATGTTAGATCATACTCTATTACATATTGACGAATCCAGTTTCGTAGCTAAATAAGCTTGTCAATTATGCCATCTCATAAAATTTCACAGTTAAATTAGATCCATCCCTGTTTCAAAAGTTTTGTTATCCCCGTGCAGGTGACCTATAGACTTCAATAGGTCCGTAATATTAGTTTTATGAGGTTTGATGTCCTCAGGCCACCATAAAGAAAACTAAACTTTTTTCCGCGCCAAGTGCGTTTAATTATTATCAACTTTTTTGTAGTCTCAGAAATTGTTTTTAGGCGCTCAACTGTCACTATGCAGAAATATGTATATGTAGCGGTGTTGTCTCCGGATTTATAGTACCTTACCTAGGTTTAAGGGTCCTGCCACTTTCTATTCGTTTTAATAATCATATTTGTGTTAATTTAAATTTTGATGATTGTAATCATTAATATTGATATTCCTCTATCTCAAATAGCGTATATATTGCATAGGTATGCGTGATAGTCATTTGAAGATAGTTTAACTAACGTCTTCCTGTCCAAGCATACTTTATTCATAGGTAATGGTTATATCCAATTAGCATGGAAATGAGAGCAAAATAACCATTTGAAATGTTAATTACTTATCGCATAGGTGATAAAGTTTGATTAAGTGTCAATGCATCGCTTATCGATCACTGAATAATTTGCAGTTCTTGGTGTCTCGTTGACAAGTTGATGGCAACACCTTTCAAAGGGTGAACGATACAAGCATCGTAATTAATTTAAAAAATATTAGTTTTTATGTAAAAAACCTTAAGCATAATTTTAAAACAGAAATTTTGCAGTTTCTCCTTCCCAAAACTGTGGTTGTTCCCGTTTCACTTTGATTTCGCCCATCATTGAACTCCGCTACTCTGATCGCTTCTAAGTTCTCTGATCGGTGTCTTTCTGATGTCTTAATCTTCAGCCTATTTGGTTGAGAGGCTTCCAGTGCCTCTTTTGCTTCGTAGTCTACATAAGATGATAGTATTCGGTCGTTTACCAGGCCTACAATGAAAGTGGCCAGCTTTATACAATTTCATCTATTTCTTAACTTAAACGTAGATTAAACCAAAAAACACTGAAATAAATTTGTCCAAAAACTTATTACTATAACACAGTTACTATAACAACTGTGTTATATATTAAATATAACACAGTTGGCTGTTATACATAATTACCTAATGGAGTAAATCCTAATTTATATGACTATACCTATAACATAGTAAAAACACTTAATCAGTTCAAAGATTTCTAATGGAATAATAATATTGGTAACAAAATTATAATTTAATTCAGATACCTATTCGTGTTGTTAATTGCTTATGTCAATACCATAGAAGTTTATTATTACCCTATAATTATTTAATATTATGTGTAGGGTGAATATGTAAGTGTAGCTTTCTTTATGAACCTATTCCGCTTGGAAACTTGAAAAATTTTGCATGTGTGGATAATAACTGTTTTTTATGCATTTGAATAAATTTGAATTGAGAAACCTGCTGAAAAAAGTACATTCATCAACTTGACAACCATTGGCACTCGGTTGCAAAAAAAAAGTTATTTTAAGTTTTTTTTTGTTGTTGTATTTTATTTATGTTAAGCTTTTCGTATTATTTTACGTTTTTTTTGATTGAAATAAATTTATAGACTCTAGGAATACAGTATAACCATTTCCTATTATTAATGTAGGGCTCTACATTTTTTGAATATAAACGATATTCCAAGGAAAAATAAAATATTTCTTAACTCATGTTACTATTTAAAACAGTTTTGCTCAAACCTTTAACTGTTGAAGGTCAATATGTATACCTTTGCATATTTTTAAAAACGAAAATCGATCCTCAAAGTGACGTAAATCAATCACCAATCCCGGATAGTCCGGGACGGAGAGTCACTACAGCTGTGGCCCGCGGCCGCTATTACGCGGCCGTCATTAAACAATTTGGCACAATTAACTACCGGATTGTGTGCTGTCCGCCATAATTGCGTCATAACATGTTCCTACCTGTCATTAGCTCGGAGATCGCTCCTGCTAATGTTTGGGAGACGCTTGTAATTGATGCTAAAGTTGTGGAGATTTTGTTTGTTGTGTTGCTACAGTAATCGGTTTTGTTAATTCTTTTATTAGGTGGCAAACCTTTGGAGTTTAGCTGGGTTGATGCGGCATGACTGCGATTCGGTTTGATGTTCGTCTATAAGGGATAAGGGAGGATACCTAATAATCTTGTTAAAGATTCTATATACTTTGATGATATACCTATGTTAAGACATATGCCATCAAAGTATATAGAATAGGTCATTCCTGATATAATATATTAAAAATTGCGATATAGAGTCTGTCTGACGACTCGCGTGGCGGAGCGGTTACTATACCGGTCTGATGCGCAATGGGTCCCGGGTTCGATTCCAGGCTAGAGATGTATCTGAATGATGACCATGACATGATGACCATAGATTCATGTTCTGGGTCTGGGTGTTTGTGTATTCGTCTTGTGTGTCCTTGGTACCCACGACACATGAGAAAATCCTAGTGTAGGGCTATGAGTGTAAAAAGTGTGTTTAAATGAAAATGAAATATCTATGTTTAAAAAGCCCATTTAAATGATATAATTAATAAACGTTACCCACTATTATAAAACTGTTTTTCCTATACTTCCAACCAGTTTTTTCTAAGACATTCTCAATACAAAGAACTAATTAAGACTAATGTGTGATTAGAGAAGAATTTACAAGTAACTAGATGTAAGTTGTAAGTCCCGTCCAGGCGGGATAGCGGGCGCATCCCTACTCCATATCGGGAGACCGTCTGATCATAAATGGTAAGTTAATCAATCGACAGGATACGCCTGTTTAATTAACTGTTTCTTACTGAAGTTTTTAGCAGTCGCTAAGTAGACAAGTTGTTAATAGGGCTTTAAAGAATGACATTTTATTTTTGTAAATAAAGTATTACACGAAATATATAACTAGGTAAGCACAAGTCGATTAATTTTGCTACACGTGGTGTATAAAGTGATATCATTAGTGAACGTAGCAATGTACCTACTCAGATAGTTAACTTGTTTACTTAGGCCTTTACAATTTTTCCTATAGGTTTAAGTAGAGTACAGGCAGTGTTTCTTTCCTTAAGAGGAAATGATAGCACGATTAGCATAATCATTAATGAACAATTTCTATCTCATAAAACATGTTTTTCCGGGACTAAAATCTGTCAATGTTACCTACATTTTAGTCCCCGTGTCGTCGCGCGGACCAATGTAGATGTGGGCATCCTCCTTTTCATGATTCCATTGGATTATGGCTTGAAAATGTCTCCACTTCCTCGTCCAAGGAAGCCTCGCGAGGCCCCTTTAAGTGCGAGGCCGTGGCGATGGCCCACTGCGCCCACGCCTAGCTACGCCACTGCCTGTGCCAAATCTTACCTATATTTCATCATTCTTGTAAGTGTTCTTGTAAACATTCATCCACCTATTCTCACAAAAATTCGCCTTTATTACATTGAATTAAAAATAAATTGAATTTCTATAGATTTACGATTAATAGCTTGTACCTTTATAAGAGTCATCCCTAGTTCCATACCTATTAGGAACCTAGGCATAAATGGCGACTTAATCAATCGTCACAGGATACGCCTGGTTAATTACCTGTTCTTATCACAGTTTTTAGTTGTTGTCAAGACGAACTTGGTTTGTTAATTGATGGAGGCAATTAGAAATCATTATATTTTCAACTGAACGATAGAATAAAATATTAAATACAAAAGAAAAAATGACTTTAAGGTGGTTAAATGCGTTTTTACGTTGCGTAATTAAATATTGAATACTATATATTTATTAATACTTGATGAACCAAAAACTTGTGAAGCATTTTTATGTAATATGCCGCGGACGGATTAGTATGAAATTTTGCACAGTTATAGTGGACGTAGAGAAGGAGTGTAGAATGTTTATATTTTTTTCAAATAACGCATAAAACATACATAAAATCAACTAAAACACATTACACACACTAAAGTGCATTTGTCATAAACACAATTTATAAACGAAATAGAACATTCAATGTCATGTCAATGTCTTAGGGTTACTATTAGGTCTTGAAAAAAATGTTTATGGAACTTATAAACTGTGTACTTAATTCAATTGACTCAGAAAGGAAGAAAACATTTTATTTTTATCTTATAATATGCTAGTTGACCCGGCGAATTTCATTTCGCTTAAAGTCAAAAACCGAAAATTTTCAGTGGTTCTCCACTATATTATACATGTCTTATACATAAAAACCTTCCTTTTGAATCCCTTTATCTATTATAATACTGCATTTAAATCCGTAGCATAGTTTTAAAGATCTAAGCATACATAGGGACAGACAACGAGTAGCGACTTTATTTTATACTATGTATTGATAAATGGTGACGAACATACAGTTCACCCGAGAAAATAGCAGATCAGATTAGAATCCAACCTAAAGTCGCTCACAGATGCGTTGTATTACCTGAGGATTAAGATCCGACGACTCGGATTAGGTAGTACTTATCCTTACCGCATACTTCAAACGAGGATATAACCGAGTTTAACATTGCTGTGATAATGCAGGAAGGGGTGTGGCGGTGGCTTTCCTCCACGACCTCCAGAGTTATATTACGAAGGATACCATCTTTTGAAAATGAATCCTATAAGAGGCTGAACAGGGTATGAACGTTTTTATATACAATCAGACACATAAGTACAGACGTTAGATCAAGCAAAGCCGCATAAACAGCCAACTCGGAGTAATGGACGTAACATTAAGTAAACCGCCATTATCTGCCCCCATTGGGAGCGAATTATTTAAATGTCAGCTAAATTGCTTTAACAGTTCGGAGCCGTAATAAGGTGTCCATGCATTCATAGCCTGTAATTTGCCCCCGCATTCAATCATTCAGGTTCACTCGAGGCGTGGATCGCCACAGATTATAACTAGTAAGGTAAGATAGAAGCGTTCTGTATCTACTGCAAGAAAATCTGACATGGATAGGCGTACTTTCCTCTTACATGGGGAATAGGTATAGCACGGAAGTGTATGCTTTAGGTTTCCCTCTGCTATGGAGAGTTCCGTGGCTTACGTTTCCGTTTTCATATCCTTTGTACCAACTATACAGCACAGCTTAACAGCGCAGATATACGTCAGAAAAAGGTGGTTGAATCACGGTTTAAAGGTGAAACATTACTTTTTACATCTTAATTGGGTACTATAGTTTCAAAGTCACATCTGTCCTTAGGTATTCTTTGGACAACATTGGTACCACGGCCGGACCCTTGTCTCAGTGCAGTGATAACGTGTATAGTACGCAATCATCAGGCGGTTGTTAACGAGGCGTCTTCCGATATATCATTCGATATTAGCAGCATGGAGTGGATGTGGTTGGGAAATTATTAAAGAGCCTTGCTCGTGACTTTGACAAGATTGTGAAAACATGGGTTGTATAAGCGTTGGAGTCGCTTAATTTAGGTTTGGCCTTGATTGTGCGGAATCGAATAAGATCTTCATAGGTATATATAAAATACAATTTCTTCTCTGCGGCTATGCCCATGGCCATGTTAATAATGTTTATGACTATTATATTACATCGCTTGAAAGACCGATAACCGATGGGGAAGAAAGGTCCTCGAGTGGCGATCACGTTTAGGCAAAAAGAGTACAGGTCGCCCCCCCCACCAGGTGGACCGATGACCTGAAGAAGACAACGGGAAACCGTTGGATTTAGGTTTGGAACAGGAACGATTGCAGTGTCGCCATTTAGGGAAGGCTACCAGCAGTGGACATCAAAGGGCTGATGGATGGATTTCAGCGAACTCCGACCAGTAGTTTCTGTGTGAGAGAGCGACAAACAAGCATACTTCCTCACAAACTTTCACATTTTAAATATTAGTAAGATATTCTATGTAACACTCACATTATTGGTTTTTAGTTATTTAAAAATTTATTCTAAATATATTCTAAAAACAATAAAGAAGGAAGGAAGGTTTAACTCTCTCTGGTTGGACTCTCGAGACACAGAAGCACCTTTTACTCTCTATATATCTTATATAAGTCAACTCAGCAGCGCTTAGCACAATGTTGTTGCTGTTTTCTCGTTTTTAGGATATCGTAAGGAAGATATATGTACCTATTTATTCGAAGCGTTTCAATTTGACGACCCGTGTGGCAAAGCGGTTACCCTACCGGTCTGAAGCGCAATGGGTCCCGGGTTCGATTCCCGGCCAGACAGGTATTTGAATGATGCGTTTAGATTCATGTTGTGGGTCTGGGTGTTTGTGTATTCGTCTTTTGTATGTCCACGGTAGCCATAACACTAGAGAAAATCCTAGAGTGGGGCTAAAAAAAATTAGGGGCCTTTTAATTTAAGCGTTTCAGTTTTGTCTCAGGGTAGTTATGAAACGCAGCAGTGGCTGATATCAATTTTAATATATACGTTGTACAAAAGTTGAATAACTCTACGTACTAATGACGTAATTTTTCATTATATTTAGAATTAAAATGGTTTCCAACCTATCAAATCACATTATTTTAATATGATTTTTCATAATTATTCGTGTTATTTGCCTTCTCCTTTTAAACAAGTGATGGTTTAATTGAATATTAAATACCAAGTAGGTCATAGGTATGCGGGCTCATTTACAGTCCAATTTAAAACTTTCAATATATATATAATACAACTAATATAAACCATTTTGAGGCTTACAGAGAATTTATTATGGAATATTAAGTTAAGTTAAGCATAGTTATAAATAATACGTATAATTCTGCTATATGGTTGTAAAAGCAAATTTTCCGCATAACTTTAGATCAATGTTTTACAAACGGTAGCCTGTTACAATTTTAACTTAATACGGCTTGCCACAATAATAAATATTGAGGCATTACAAACATGTAAAAACAAGGCAAAAAAAGATATACAAAGAAAAAAAAGACAAACCCACTGAGTTACTTTCCGGATCTTCTCAGTTGAGGTCATGTTCCGATCCGATGGTAGTAAGAAAAAAAAATGTAACTGACAATTTGTAAATGCAGTCGGACGGCTAGAGTGGGAACTCGAACCGTCCAACTAGCAACCCCGAGAAGGACGGCGGGATGTGTGGCTGCATCTCGCCGTAAGCACCGGATGGTGAAGGGGGATGGTACACGTCCCCCAAGAGATGAGCCCGTGAGGGGCGCTGCGCTAGGGGACACCGGTTCGTTCCGTTGGAGTTTCCGAGTCCCCTACTACAAGCGATGAGGAAGGCCACCGAGGAGGTTTTAGTGGGTAAAAATCCCACATAACCCGGAGTCTCTCCCAAGACTTCGGTGTAAAGTTATATGAAAGTGCAACCTTCAGGGCGGGAGTTTGAATCACATTGAGTCGGTTTTTTTTAATCTTCTGTTCCATGTTTTGTTCATAATTAAAACCGAGCGTTACAAGGAACTAAATTACGATAGTAGAATAGATTAAACGATGGAGTAGATTAGCTGAGTGGAGGAAATATTAAATTAATTGGTGACAACCCTAATTGATTCGAAGCTTTGTCATGGTCGCGCAATCTCCACCCGCTGCGCTGCGCCACCGACGTCTTAGTTATGTTATTCATACTTTCCACGCATAGACTAAGTCATATTTATACGTAATAGATTATTAAATATGTTTATGAAGTAGCAAATTGCATAGCTTACTTGATGGAACGTGACCACTGTGGTACATTTGTAATAATAGCACATTGTCCCTGTAGTTCTGGGACCAGAATAGGGCTACGGTATCCTCTGCCTGTCGTAAAAGGAGACTAAAAAGGGCTTCCTGGGCTAGAGTGGGAGGTCGAACCGTCCAGACAAGCGACCCCGGGTAGGACGATGGCATGTGTAGTTGCATGCCATCGTAAACATCAGGAGATACGGTGACCTCAAATGCTCACTGGGGAAGAGCCCGAAAGGGGCATCGCGCTTGGAGGACTCTGGTTGTGGTCCGTTGAAGATCCTGGAGTTGTCCTTGCAGCGCTGAGGACGGCTATCGGGGAGGTTTTAGTGAGATAAAAATCCCACATAACCCGGCGTTGCTCCCACGGCGTAGGTACCTTTTGTAAGTTTACTCCTCGACACAAAAAAAATAATAATAGCACGTATTATATAAGCTTAAAATCCTTCTAAGGTCGATTACAGATTTGTTAACTACCCTTGAGCACTAAGTAGGAGCGCCTTGTATAACTATGTCCTTCTTACCATACCCTTCAAACCAGAAAACAATGTATTTACTGCTATCATAAGTCAGAAATAAGTTTTACGGTAGTGTGAGTCGAATCACAAAAACTACCTTTAAAAATGATATAACATTGATAAAAATACATGAGTATTTTTTACTTTTTCTTGTTCTCACATTCTATATCTTTATAGTCTATGGTATGTTAGCACTCACCCTTTGCTATTATGATAGGTAATTGAAATCATCTTAAAAACCGATCAAATGTTCCAATGAGTTACAACTCTATTAGTAGTGTTGCCCGTTAGATTAGTCGCCCCACGAGCTCTTTGTGGTGGCAAATAAATCGAAAAAACATTGTATTGGACGAAATGGACGAAAGTCATGAGTGTCATGATCAAATTTAATGGCTTCTAATACAGATGTCTCGGCACAATTACGTTTTTTGGAGCGAACGCTGCGTTTTGTCGTGATTGCTTATTTATTTATAGTAAGGTTGGATATCTTTTGAGATGTTAAACCAGGACAATTATGTTAAGAAATCGCTATTATAAATAAACGGATGAAACCATAAACTTAGTAGTACATATTATGCAGTATAATTCGTGAAACGCTCATAGCCTCGCGGCTTATTTAGCTTATGATTAACCTAGGAAGTAAATCAATGTCAGGTGCTGTCTAGAGTTAGATGGGTAAACGCTTATGGCTAAATTTTGTGCTCGTGTAAGTGCTTGGGAGATGTGTGAAGCTGTTGATTCTGGTTGATATAATTGGAAGACCATTATATAACTTTGTCGGAATCCTTATAGGCGGTTTATAAACATAATACACGGCTTGATTATGATGATCTTCAGTAATTTAAATTAAATTGGAGTATGCGTTAACTGTTAGATGTAGAAAAAGTGCCAAGCAGTGAGACATCAAGTTAGTTGCATCTTTAATAAATATTTGTATTATTTTGTTCCTTTCACATACATATTTTAAACTGGGAATATACTTTTTTGCTCATACAGTACCTAAGCTTTCGGTGGGATGTCTTTTCTATTATTTCTACATGATGGTAATCTAGAGTCGAATTTTATAGGACTTATTTTCTTTTAATAATAGGAGTTGGGCTAATCATCATCATCATTATCAGCCTTTATCATTCCACTGCTGGACATAGGCCTCCCCCATGCTATGCCACAATGCTCGGTCATCAGCTACTCTCATCCAACCACTGCCTCCAACCCTCTTAAGGTCGTCAGTCCAGCGAGACACAAAGCAAACCATTAGTGCATAAAATCAGTGAGAACTAATTAAATTACTTTTTATTAACGACAGTGCTATTGAATAATGTGAACGCAGAATTGTCCCGTTTAATTCAAAACTTATAGTATCAACAGTGATCGGACACGTATCTTAATTTGTTTAACAGTACTTTACAGTATTTGAGAACATAAAAAAACATCTGTGCATTCGCTGAAAGTTTTTGCTCAAAATACGTGATCCGGTATTTTTAGGAGAATGTCAAAAAAGCTTTAGAAATGACGCGCAAAAATTTTGCATGTTTTTACACATTATGCTCCAAAAGTAGACTTAAAAAGTGAACCTAGACTGGAAAAAATGAAAGAGACTATATACTTTTTGAGAAGCATGACTTTCCATAAATTTAGTACGTAATAGTAAAAACGGGTTAATTTGATTGTAACGGTTTGTAGAGGTATTTTACGATATATACATTTTTTTATAGAGACTAGGTATATATGGGTTTAAACATGTCTTTTCCGACATCAATATATTTTTTGATTTGAATATGATATGTGATAAAAAATTAAGAATGTATGATATATTCCTAACCGTGTTCTTATAGTTTTGTATATAATTCCAAAATTTCTCGAACCAAAAACGGAATAAAATGAATAAGTATGTAGTTCGATGGCAGATAAAAAAAGAAAAAAAGAAATGATATTATTTGAAATCACATTATATAAAGCAATTATTTTACGAGTAGATATATCTCAAAAGAACCATAAGCTCGATAAACTTGCCAAATCAAGCTCGTATTTAAAATATGTCTTTTTCGCACAATTTTCGTGAAAATATTAGGTACGGTAGGTAACTACTATATTTACAAAAATGTACCTAACTACAATTAATTTACAATTTTTACAATTATATAATTAATCAATCACAGTTTTACATATCAATTTGCTGTATCAAAGTCGCTACTAGAATTACCAAAATAACATTAAGATTTTTACCGAATTCATTAGCTTACATAAAAACCACTTAATTACCTACTTGATTAATGTTCGAACGATTAGCTGGCATACAAGCAGTGCCGTAAGGTCATAATAATTATCTGCACACCAATAACCGTGACATTTCTAATTAAAGTTTAGGCCATAAGGTTTTGCGGTACGAAAACGTTCTTCACTCAATCACAGCAAAGCTACGCTGAAAGGCCTATTAAACCAAAGACACGCTATTGCTTTAGTAATTGCAGAAAACAACATTTGAACCGCGGGTCGACCTACCTTTTCGAAAGCCAATCTAACTTGAACTCCGCCGATGCCTACGATTTGAACAAGTGACTGAAGAATACGATCAATTTTGTTGCTTGACGGGCCAAATCAAAACAGTTTCGTTAATATTTACGAACCAAGTTGGGAGGTCCGACGGTCACCTCGCTAATTGAATGTGTCAATCATTTTAACAACGCAAATGAATAGGCTTTACAGATTACACGACCAGCTTATAAAGGAACTCGGAAATTTGTCGAAAGATTGACCGAATGTAGTCGTAAAGGACCTGTGTAGTCTGGTCGTTAGAAATGACAGATGCCTGGGGCGTCTCATCGTTCACCGGTATATTAATGTCCATTTATACCGGACAGCACTAATTGTACGGTATAATTTTCCGGTAAACTCATTACCGGCAACTCTGGCAAGTAACGCTTTGGGCACGTGAACAGATCTCTAACAAATTAGTTTTTACTGGCGTTTCTTAATAAGTGGGCGGACTCTACTCTGATTCTAAAAACTGGACTTTCCTGTCGCCGATTGTATATGTATATTTTCACTTAATTAATTGCATTTACGATCTTACTTTTAGTTATTAAAATAGTGTCTGCCTAAAATAACAGGTTTAAACACAGCTGTGTTCTGGTTTAAAGTATTTGATAAGGAACATTCATATCCTAGGTATTCTAATATAGTACCTACTCAGAGGAAGTAAGGAATCTGTTCTCGATCATAAGTAATTTTAATTTAAACTGACTGAAGTCAAATTTGCTCAGTTTCTTGCCGGATCTTCTCAGGTGAGGTGTTCCTATTCAGTGGAAGTAAAAGAAAAAAATTGTGACTGACAATTTCTAAGTGCTTCCGTAAAAAAAGTTATGAAATATATGAATTAAAAAATAATCAATGAAAAATAAAGACATTTAATTTATTTGCACACATAGGTACTAGTGCCTTTTTTGACTGGGAGGAAACCCTTCAAAACGTAAGTCAGAGCCTTGGGAGAGACTCCGGGTTATGTGGGATTTTTACCCACTAAAACCTTGGTGGCCTTCCGCAGCGCTTGCAGGGGACCCCGGGATCTCCAATGGAACGTACCGGTGTCCCCTAGCGTAGCACCCGTCATGGGCTCGTCTCTTGGGGGACGTGTAACTGTCCCACTGTACCTTCTGGTGTCTAGGACGACTTGCAGTCACATAAGCCAGCGACCTTCACGGGGTTGCTGGCTGGGCGGTTCGAGCTCCCTCTCGAGTCACCCGCAACCCCAGGAGCCCCCTTTTAGTGCCTATTACGACAGGCAGGGGCTACCGTAGCCGTATTTGACTCCCCGACTACAGAGGAACGTACTGATGCCAATGGACGTCTGTGATTAATTCCGAAATGTGAAAAAAAAGCTACTGGGCTATTTACTACCAGACAAACTGTATGCTTGTTTACTACTTCTAACATACGTAGAAACAACTCTTCAATTTCGTCAGAAATTCGCTATTTAAAGTGAAAGTAACAGAAAATAAAAATTTGAAATTACAGTTCTTTTTATTCGTTGAAAGTTTCATATCCAATGAACACATTCATTAATGTAACGTTCAAAAATATAATCGTATTTTTCAAAATAATATTCAAACCGTTCAGAAATAAGCATACTCTTACATCGTTACAAAGTTACAGTAGAATCTTAAACTAAACATAATTCTCATGTAGCATTTCTAATTAATTAATCTTACCTAGATCGCGGAAAATAAAGAACTACAAATTTTTTTCGACCAGAGATTAATGTCTACTTATAAAGGTTATTTACTACAACAAAAACCGAAGTGTGTAGCAATAGAAATTAAAAAAAACAAAACGTGTATTATTACAACCAACAAAAAATCGATTAAATTGATTCTATGACGTCCATCTTCCGGTATCTCGAACATCACTATTATTAAATCAGAACTCAGACACTTTATTTACATTTACAGATTTGAGCGGCGGAAAAAAGAAGATAATTTGTTATAATAAATCATCAGCTAGCCATATTTCATGTCATCCATATATTTCGTGCGGGCATGAGCCTCATTACAATGTTAAATGAAATAGATGTGCCTCTGTGCGGCTGATAAGATCTTTAAATAGATGCCTGCAGCTCTTGAAAATAAGCTTCGGTGTATATGAGTATCTTATTATTACCTAAATGTCGAAGTTACATATGTACATCAACATTTAGGGTTTTCAATATTGGCTTGGAGTATTGATACGATCAAATTTATTTGCGCTAGGCCGAAAAAACATTTTCTTACATATGAACAAAACCGTTTTTTTAACAATACATATTTTATCATACTAACGAGTATTAGAGAGAGATTTTAATAAAAAGTAAATCGTCGAAACTGATTAGTGTAGGTACATGATTTTTTCGAAATGTGTATTTATATATCTAAGTTAAAATTCTATATGTATGTTTAAAGTTAAAATTCTATATGCTACTTCAGTGAAATAAAAAAAAATATTTTATTACTCAATGAAAAGTAATAGGTAGATATTTTATATCTTTTTGTATACCTATCTAATATTAAAGAATTACTAAATGGCCCAGAGAACGCACGACGTTAATAACCTCATTTATGAAACAGAAATGTTACACGTACGTTTTTAATCAAAATAGGCGAGCAACGATCTAATATTGAGTAACGGTAGGGGTGCGCACGCGCAGCGTGGCGTCACCTCGCATCTCGCGAAGAAATGCTCATAAGGAAATCGATTATGATTCGCAGGTGCAAATAACAATTCTAATCCACAAAAAATCGGAATCATCTTTTACTTTTTTTGTCCATCGGATGATGTTATTAAAATTAATCGTAGAATGATAATGAAATTATTTGAAGCTATTAAAAACGACACCGTCATAGTTTTTGGCCGTCGAATATTTTTTATTGGATCGTTCCAATCGTGAACGAGTAATTAGATGATTAAAGCTTTAATCAATTTTATGTTTGCAGCGAAATAGTTTTTGTCTTTTATTAATAATCGATAAAAGAAGTAGAATAATACTTAATAAGTTAATTATAGGTAAACATAAATATAAAGACGAGCCTCGATTTCATTTCATTCAATAGTAGGTACCTATAGTCCGGTCAATATAAATATTTGAAATAACAATAATTCCCGGAAAGCCAAATATTGGCGGGAGTTGAGGTTTACCATTACATTTTTTTAAATATTAAGGTGATATTTAGAACTAAAAGATTGTTCCCTTAAAATATTCTAAAATTGTCATGACAGTTAGTGGAGTAAGCCTACAAGAGAAACCTCGTTAAAATAAAATAATATTTTTTTAAAACAATCTTTTATTTCAATGCACTGAAAAGAAAAATAAATCTACATGATTTATTTTTCATTCAAACCCATCATTTTGTTGGATCGTACAATTTTCTATCATATAAAAGCTTGTCGCAAGTATAGTTCAGGAAATCACCACTCCTCCACTACGTTGTGCATGTATGATACATAAAACCTTCATCTTGAACCACTCTATCTATTAAACAAAACTGCATTAAAATCCGTAGCATAGTTTTTAAGATCTAAGCATACATAGGGACAGACAGCGCGAAGCGACTTTATTTTATACGTTATTTTGTTATTATTTGAAATTCGCGAATGCAAATGCGAATATTCCTTACCGACATTCGCGAGTTCAAAGTTTGGTTTGTTTCAGTTCTCGGTGTAGGGTGACGGAGGATATAAATTTTGACGACCTTTTTTGGAGTTGGAATTAAATTTGTATAGACTAAATATTCACAAACATTGGCACAACTTTTGCGAATGCGAATGCAAATATGTAAAAACATGCGAATATTCGCGAATGCAAATGCGATATTCGTTCCATCACTCTTGTGTGTCAAATTTTTGAATTCAAAAGTAATAGGTACATATACTTACCTACTTATCTACATTCTCACAATTTTCGCGTTTGTAATAGCTATTAATATGATTGCTATTTAGTGAGATAATAAAAACGTCTAGTTATTACGCAAACATCTACGAAGTATTTGCATGACATTACTCGAGCTACTGAAACTATAGAGACTTGCTCCGTTAACCACCAAACCAAACCCAATAACTCAGGCCAAATAAATGAATAATTCATATACCGAAACAAAGCAAGTGACCTGTAATAAGCTATTAATCACGTACCTATGGGGTATAATAAGCGCGATACATCATCAGAATGAACGTGCAATCGGCTACCATCGCTGTGCCCATTCTATTATTGACTGATTGAATTAATGCATATATCATCGAACGATCGACGTTTCGTGTTTGGTATACTGTTTTAACTTGGTTATATAATTTTCTACCAAATTTTATTTTTACCATACCAAGTTGTACCATAAAAAGTTGGATGTAAATCATAAGTTTTGCTGTGTTTTTGTTATATGGGACTCGTTTGGTGTTAGTGGCTTTAAGATTACTTTAGCTTTATGTAAAGTTTTTTTTTAATAATAATGAAGTAGCAAACGAGCATGCAGTCCTCCTGATGGTAAGTGGTCACCGCCGCCCATGGACATTTGTAAGCAACTTCACATAGAACATAGGTTCTATCTGAAGTAAATCAGATGCGTTGCTACTCCCGAGGACTAGGATGGTCGCCTCATATAAAAGTGTGCCGGCAATCACACCCTTCCATCGAAACGCAAGGAAATCTTCACGTTAAAAATAGGTGTGGCGGTGGTACCTCCCCAGTACACTGGTTCTACCACCTATAAAATAGACTAATGCAAAACAGTCCAAAAAATATTCAAAGGTAGGTACTGTAAAATAGTTTGTAGTAATAAGTCGGTTATAGGTACCGTATTTTTATTAGACTTTTTTAGCTTTAAGATTAAAATGGCTTTAAGACTGATGAAAAACGGTCCAATCGACCTCATATGCCTATTTTTTTCATGGACTTATCTGTTTAAAGTTAGTTGCAGGTTCTAATGGATGACAGTGTTTACCTACTAGACATCTATATCCGTTTATTAATTAGGTACAGTAAGGGAAAATAATATATATCACGTAATTTATGTAAATAAACTTATAGGTACTTTTTGTCAAAATTAATAAAGCGTTTTTTATTCTGTCTACAGTTTCAATTATTTACTAGCAAACCAACACACATTTGTGTATATATCTTGTACCTGATAAACCCTACTTAACAAAGATGATCTCAAAACAATAACATGTCGGGTTCCGTCGATAAATTAAAGCGGTAATTATATCGTGATCGCGGCAGCTCAAAGCCACGAGAGCCTCGAGTGTTGATTTTCAGTTTATTTCATTAGATCGCCGCAGCGGGGAGCTGGCGCAGACGCCACGTGGGGTGACTAGGCTTCTATGTCGATTATTTTACGGATTATTTGTTTAGGTTTTGCGGATTATTTCGTACACTTTTGGGATTACTTTATATACTTTCGGGATAACTTCTTAGATGTGTCGGATTTGTGATTATTTAAATTGAAATATATATTTAAAATAACCTTTATTTTTCGGAATGTTCTGAGGGCGCATGCCGTGTCATAAGTAGTTTCTGTTTTTTTAGGACTGTACGTTGAACAGGAGTCCAAAAAAAAGTCATTTAATGAATTAGTAAATAACAAGTTTGTGTTCATAAATAAAAATAGGATTATCTTTGCCGAAGCGTATAATCCAGATTCGTGCCATAAATCTACTAAATTACATTAAAAAATGTTTTTTTTTTATTTACTTTAGTACATTTCTGGTAATAATATTTGTACCGTTGTCCACACAAATACTATAGCGGAGATACCCTACAACCCGCCATAAAGTTCACCTGTCTGCTTAAAAATCGTAAAATATGGCATTTTTAATGAAGCGCCCTTTTCAATTTTCGGTTTTATGGCCTTTATCGGCGTGACATCGGGCTTAATCAAGCTCGCTTGTTTCTTTATTTTTTGTATTTTCTAATATAATTTCATGGCAGATGATTAGGTTGCCGTATTAACTTTTAAAATGGTTCACGGGACATGTAATTGAATGTATGTGATAGTTTTTGATGGTTTCGTCTTGTGTGTCACATGATCAACATGTAGTTACATTTATTACAACCTTAATTTGTTGTTTTCTTAATAAAGTGTGTTTATTACGCAGTGCAACGTGCCTCTAGCGACAATACCCCAGAGATAACTCATGAGTTATCTCTGTATAATTGGAGAGGGGATCGCATTACCTATATGGTATTTTTATCCTCTATGATCTTACTAGCCTAAACTCTTTTCAGTTGATATATTTAGACTGGCAAGCAATTTTTGGATTTTGTCAATAATGTATTTTTTTTCCGAAACGCCGTAGAGATATTGAAGCTGTCCTTTTTTAGAAACGGCGGTAGCAAATGAGAGTTAAGTATCTGAAGAAACAGGACTTAAATCATATATGAGTTTGATTACAAACGCGCCTATGGATAATCACTTAACAACAGAGATAAATGCATGTTAAATACTGCCATTACACAAAAAACAGATCTACCACCTCTAAGTAACAACTTATTATGTAAATGAACCCATGAGAAATCTATCCGTGATTGTAATTTATATGCCATTGACGTTAAGATCTCGTGGTGGCACCGTAATATCGTTTTAATTATGATTTCTTTCACTGATGGTTTCTGTGATTCTTACACCGTAATACATATTATTATCTTTTTCCTTTCCCTCAAATTGAGGATGATGCAAATTGATTCTGTAATTTTATATTTGCTTAACTCTTCATCAGTTGTGTCAATGTTCCCACGATTTCTCTGATTGAATTGATGTTTTAAAACATGTATTTCTAAGAAAAGTGGTGGATTTCTTCGTGGTTCCTTGTGTGCTTACTGAGCTGCTGGTTCCGCTTTGGTTTGGTTTTAACAAAGTGATAAGACTGAAAAAATATTTAGGGCGTTTAACTTTATCATTAGGTAGTATCGCATCTCGCTTGGCTGTCCACGTTAAACATAATTAATGATTACTTTTACATGAAGATAGTCGGTCCAGATTTATAGGCTGCTAATAGTTGCCGCATATGTATGCACAAGAACAGAATCGACTCGACTCGACAACCCATTATTGTCCCATTGCTGGGCACGGGTCTTCTCTCAGAATGAGAGAGTTATAGGCCATAGTCCACCGCGCTGGCCAAGTGCGAATTGGTGGAGAACTTTTTTTTAAGACCTTTTGGGTGTATAGGTTTCCTCACGATGTTTTCCTGCACCGAAAAGCAGTGATAATTAATTTCTAATACGCACATAAATCAGTGGTGCGTGCCTAGGTTTGAACCTGCGACCTCCCGATTGAGAGGGCAAGTTTCAACCATTAGGCTATCACTGCTCTAACAAGAACAGAATGCCTCTATATATTTGACAATTCACCAAGGGTGGCAAAATATAATTATGGCAAATATAGTTATGAAGTTCTGTATACATAGCTATGGTTATTTATATTCAACAGTTACTAATATTATTCGATCGTCATATATTTACAGCTAATATGTTAAAATTTAACATTAACGTCCTCTGTAACTCCGTAGATTTTAACTGTAAATGCCATTTATTGAAACAATACGACTATTTACTACATTTATATATATTTTTTAATTAAGAGCAATTTGTTGTTTATAGGTTATATTTCCACCAATTCCCACTTGGCCAGTGCGGTGGACTATGGGCTAAACTCTCTCATTCTGAGAGAAAACCCGTGCCTAGCAGTGGGACAATAATGGTTTGACGAGAGGTTATATTTGTATTTGTGATATGTGACTTCGTAACAAACTGTTGATAAAAGTACAATAGCAATAAAACGTAGAGATTGCAAACGATTTGCCGTTCAGCAAACCATTTCCTACCGTCGCCACCATTACAGAACACAACCGTATTAATTCCAAGTCCACAGAGATTAGCAAAAAATGTATATTAAAACCGGAGCGCATCTACATTCTTATAACATACCAGCGGCGCCCTGCGGTTTTACTCGAGTTTAAAAAATATAAATTAGAAATCGTATTTTAAAAATTATAATAACAATTACATGTAGCGGAGATTTTGACTCGACTGCGTGAGAAAAGGGGTTATGTTTATTGAGCGTATATATGTTAATACGTTCATTTTCTTTGGCACGCACTACAGGCCAATCGGCTTGACGAATGAGACATAACCCTACAGATCATGTAAAACAATGTTTAGATTTTTTTTATATTTGGACCTAATGATAAGGCAGGCGGGCCGCCTGATGGAAAGGCCAATGCATCGCCGGCTTTGAAGGAGGGCTCTTTTCACACCTTTCTTAAAGAACCCCATGTCATAGCCCTCCGGGAATACCTCAGGAGGAAGCTCATTCCACGTCTTGCACGTCCGCAGTAACTTCTGATGAAATGGATGGATTTAAATAAAATAAAGACTAAATGAAATGACCTAATCGATTTCTAAGAATAACTTCAGTACTTTTGATTAATAATATTTTAAGTACAAAGATAATAAGGCAGACAAAATGTGTAAAAAAATCTATAATCACTTATTTTTTCTTACCCCAACTTATTTTTGTTGTGTATGTGATGAACAAACAGGAAGAACCCTACTTTTTACATGTATATATTTATGGTTGGAGGATGTGCACAATTCGAATGCATTGACAATTATACGTAGTCGTTAGTATGACGACTTCATCGGCTCAATGTAATAATATCAGAATAATAACATGTGTTGGTAACAGCCTTTTTGCTGTGTCCGTAATAACTTTCTTTTCTACTCCTAATGTGTAATATATCGTAATTTATTACGGGCGGGATCCGAGATCGTGCAAATCTCACGTTTTTGCACGTTCACACCATCTAATGTCATACATGGTGCGTGCGCCATTATGAGTTATGTAATGCGGATGTTCTTTCCAATTTCGCATGTGAGATTTGCATGTACTACTCGACCAAAACAATGACTGACATGCGCATGACAGTTGAAACGTCATTAGAACTAGGGATTTCCCATCCCGATACGAAGTATATTTTATTACTAAATACCAAGAGTATGTAGGTATACCATTATTAAAACATACGCCATAGTGGTATATGTTCAATAGTCGTGTATTTATTAAAGCACTTTCATGTATGTAATATATTAGCAGACATGGAATATTTCTTTCTTTTTCTATTTTTGTAAGAGAATAAAGCTTGTTGCAGCACACACTTCATTTTCGACTTGGGAGACAGGAATACTGAGCTCCTGCATCTTCTCTTGTTAAAAAAATGCATATTTTGAATGTAAGAGTGCTTTCTCCTCCACGAATAGTCTTTTTCCTACCAATTGTGAGGTTTATTGACGAATAATCAACTAATTTAACAATAAATTTAGAAATTCTACAATCATTCAACTAACATTATAACGAAATAACATTAAACACGTGCTGGCTAACGAAAATACCTAGACGATACACAACTGCACGTCACTAGGGGATTCGCGGGGACAGAAGCAAGGTGCGGGGTACGGAACAGCTTTTGTTTTATGCGCCTAATTGTTGTGGTCGAGTAGTACTATTTGTTGTGACAGGCGTTGTCATTGCAAAATCCGCGTGTGATATCGTGTGATAGAGCGTTTACAATACCTCACCCCCAACGACACCCACGACAGTAAATATCTATAATTATTTATTCTTACAATACCGATAATAATATAATTTTTATGGGTACAAAAATAGATATGTAAATGTACCACTTAAATTCCAAGTGCGTTTGAGTAACTACCATAAGATAGGGCATAACAAGGTATTTAAGAAGCCATGTTATCACCTATGTTGGTATGTTTTCTTTTGTCCATAAGTCTTCGCTCTTTTAGCTATTAACCTCAGAGCTTTAGCCAGGATCTCTAATAAAATTAGAAGAGTTGGGGTTATGATCTACAACGCTTGTCAAGTACAGGCTTATTGATTTTATAAAACTTTAAGAATGTTTTAAAAGAGTAAACCCATAGAGAAGAAAGCCTCTCAGGCTATCCTCTCTCTTCTCTATGGTTTTCTTCTTATACAGAATACCTACATAATAAAATGTACATGACTTTGCCAAATTAGGGGCATGGATTTCAAACGTTATAATTATTTTGTGAGGATCCCACTTTCGTGCTTCTGGAGTATTATTGCTCCACCTTTAGTAGAAATTTCACATCATTTGTATCTTTTTATGTTTTCATGTGGAAACCTTCAAAAGGCACCCGACGCCATGGGGGTGACGCCTGGTTATGTGAGATTTTTACCGCACTTAAGCCCCCCTGTAGGCCGTCCTCAGCGCTCCGAAAATTACTCCGGAGTCTTCAAAGAAAATAAAACCGGAGTCCTCTTAGCGCGTTCTCTCATCGGGTTCCGCCCAGGACGGCAGCTAGGCCCATCGCCTTCTGGTCTTTACGACGGTATACAATTACAACAATTACACACTCATATACACATACACCCTCGTCCCTTCCGGAGTTCGCTGGCTGCCGGTTCGAGCTTCCACTCTTGCCGCCCGCAACCCTGGAAGGTCTTTTTAGTTCCCTCTTGCGACAGGCCGTAGCTCTATTCTGATCACGGAACTACAAGGACGAAATTATACCTATTTACCTAATAAAATATATGTAAAAAGTTATAAAATAATGTAAATTTTATTTCATTGTAAATATTATAACTATAATATTAAAGACTTTTAATACCGCAATATCATAACTTTTATTGATTCCGTACCCAACTTAATTGTCGAATAGTCCTATAATTATGGGGTAATTATAGTTAATTAGCAATTTCTCGAGCTATTAAATTGTTGTACAAAACATAAATCGCATATAACTCATTAGTGGAGGGTATTAAAGCATTATGTTTCCTTACCAACGTTTTACAGCTTATGAAAATGGCGTATGCATGAGATTTTTGCCTAACTGCTCCTCTGGGTGGACTATAGAGTTTGGGTAGAATAGAATCGCCGTTTGAATTGAATAAGATAGGACAAAAACACAAATTTGCAAAGCTAGGTAAAGATTATCATTATTATATTATATTATTATCTAAAAAAAAGTAAGAGGCTGTTCAATGTAGGTACGGCAACGAGATTTCAATTGTAGAGACCCTTTTAGTTAAAACTGTATCTTTAATTTGCAACCCCACAGTTAAATAAATGGATAATTATTTAATTGTGCGGTTATTTAGTCAAAGTAACGATATGTTCCGTGGCGTATCAACCTATGTTTACGAAAACTGTCGGATAAGTGTTTATTAGCAAATCATGAACTGCAATAAATTGCAGTTTCTTTTATTTAAAGGTGTCATTTCTTAATAACTGTATGGTGTTTTGCACATTTTTTTAACTTCGACAAATAACGTATTTTTTCATAGGTTTAAAAATACCAGACTTTAATTTGTTGTTAAAAATAAAATTCCCGTTGTATAATATTAATGACTATTTTATTTGAGTTTACTTCAAGTCAAATCTAGAAAGAACATGTATATTTATTAGATTCTACTACATTATAAATTTACATAATAATTTTGGGAGGACCGAATACATTTCTAATTGTTATCGCCTCTATGGTTGTAAATACATACAATGTTGGCCACTATTATTACTGACCGTTAGAAGATATTATATTAATGTAATAATTAACATCTTACTATTCGGCTTTATCTGTACTTCATGATAGGTGTATAAACCTTTTAATTATTGTAATGTTTTTATTCATGCGTGCACCCAGCCCAGAGTAGTGGTTACTGCCTTTTGTCCAATGCTGAATATAGGCCTGCGCTATTGGGGTTTTATTACTGTCCACCGCGTTTGAGATGCGTCCTGAAAACGGAATTGAGTGATGATGTTGCACAGGAAAACGCTATTTACCATCTTCATTACGTCTCTTAAATGCCTCTTACGACATCCACGGAAAGGGAGAGAATGCTGTTCAAGACTGTGTTTGTTACACAAACAGCAGATATAAGCATTTGTATTTAACCCCAAATGAGATAGGAATCCTACGTGAGGTCCGCAAAAATGCATTGTCGCCATGACGTCTTTATTGGAATGCTTCTTGTATATTTGGCGAACTATACCTTTTTTGTTATCGAGGGGGAAACCTTTAAAAGGTACCCGACGCGTAACACTCCTGTTATATTGCAAAAAATTGTGTAACAGTAAATTGGGTAGACCATGAAGAACCGGCTTCACTTTCAACTTTATAAAACTTTGAGAATATTTTAGATTTTTTTTAGCTACGTTAGATTTACGATGATTTCTTTCAAATGATGTGAAACTTATTTGTTATAAAATTAAAAAAAGAAACGCTTAACTGTTACAGTTTAGTTTTAGGATTCGAACCTATTATATATTATTGCAATACAGCATTATACGATCAAATTCTTTTTTCCCTAAAAAGCGAAGCCGACAGGCATCCCACTGGGAGGAAATCATTAATTAGTAAGAGTTACCCCTGCACTAAACCAGGCAGTTCGACCTTCATAATTGGACCATATTCGAACAAATATGGTGTTGTTAGTCACTTGTCTACCTACCAGCGAGCAACTGACCCAATGGAATATAAAATTATCTAGGTATTGCGGTATCAAAAGCAACCAATGTTTGCAAGATTTCAATAGTAAGAGGTTAAGTCAGTTGAGAAAATTCGGGTGTTAAACTTTTATTCGAAACACCATTTTATTTAATAGTAAGAGGTTATGTTAGTTCATTAAAGAAGTTTTGAGTATTTTGCTTTTATAGGACATGCCATATAACTAAATAAATATTCAAAGATCACGTATATTAGAAATATCTATTAATAATAAAATAGACAGTGAATATTTTTAACGGATTGTGTTATCTATCTGATTGTTTAATCCAGGGCTCATAGTGCACGAGGACGTAACAAAAGTGCCTATGAAAATTTTGCAGAAAGATGTAAAAACTAAGACATATCATGAAAATGAAAATTTAAAATCAGTATCATTTTTAAAAACTGAAATACTTATATATATAATTTTTTTATGTATCTTTTTTTTCGCCCGCAGTGCGACAAATCCCTAATTGGACGATATTCCAACAAAAATATTGCGTTATTAAAACAAGAATGGACTCTTCAATTTCTCTATGGCTCATTTGTTCCTGTTTGTCTATTGCTTTTGTTTTTTCTCTATATCGTTCCCTTTTCGATGCCCACGAGTTTGAAAAATGATATCCAATTTATTATTCCAATTTACGGCTCTTAGAGAATTAATATTTGAATAGTTGCTGTGATTTATCAAAACTCTAGTGGTATATTAGATTATGTTTTTGTTTGTAAGTTAAAAAAGAAAGATTTCATGCGTAACTAAAATTAAATTAAATAAAAATAAGTCGTTCAACGAAAACCTACTTTTTAATGTATTTAAGCAAGAAAAATAGTCTGAGAGTGGCGTTGTTTTATTGTATAAGCAGACGGAAAAAAATATTGCGCTGGGAAAATGTAGTATTATAAGTTAAACAATAACAAAACTTTTTAGATGTTTATTCACTACATGATATAAAACAAAGCCGCTTCTCGCTGTCTGTCCCTATGTATGCTTTGATCCTTAAAACTACGATAAGGGTTTTTAAGCAGTTTTTGAAGTGAAACTTCTTTAGGCGCATGAGGGTAAAATTTTTACAGATAAAACGTCACGCCGGTATGCAACGGAAGTGTCGGAAAAGAGAGAGAGAGTGATCGAGACCGATTGAAAGAGAGTGAGACAGGGCGAACGTAGCATGAGCAACTAGCCGTGGAGTGAGAGTAAGGAGCAAGCGAGTGAGAAAGATTGAGAGAAAAAGTGAGACAGAGCGAACGTCGTATCACGCCTTTTTCCCTTCCTCTTAATCTTGGAAATTTAAAGTTTTAGATTTGTATAAATATAAACAAGATTTATAAATTAGTTCGCCAAAGAAGTTTCACTTCTGACATGTGTACTTTGTACGCACGCATGTTTTTTTAATATATAAAGTGATTCAAGAGACATTTTTTTATGTATAGGTAATAAAAGTATAATATAGTAGAGAAATACTGATAATTTTAGAGTTTTGACTTTTAGCCGGAACGAAGTTCGCCGGGTCAACAAGTTTTTAATATTTGTATAAATTTGTTAACCAATTTTTTTCATCATCGACATTTTTTTTATTTTTTTTCATCATTTATATCGACATTTTTATCGACATTTTTAAATTGGGGAGATATTTCTTATTTAATATCGGTAATAAATTTGTAAATGCCATAAATTTTGTCAATACTGATATGATATTTTTTCGAAAAAAATTACGTGGTGTACAAGGGCGTCAGACCCAGCGCTTAGTTTGGACGTGAAAAGGAAAAATGGAAACATGAAAAGCTTTTTTGATTTTTTATCGACATATTTTGCAGTCAACCTATTCTCCCCCTTCCCCCTTCCGATACAAAGACCGAGGATACCTCCAGAATAATCAATCTTTATGGCCTACGTTAGAGCTAAAGGCTAAATTAGGCCAAAAAAGACGAGCTATAGTAGCTGCAACCATGCAAACAAGTCTGAAGTGAATATGCAAACCCATGCAAACAAGTCTGAAGTGAATATGCAAACCCATGCAAACAAGTCTGAAGTGAACATGCAAACCCATGCAAACAAGTCTGAAGTGAACAAGAGCGTGATGTGGCTGATTGGACGAAGTTCACCACAGATCCATAAACCACTAGTTCTACCACGTACCAGCTTTGTTCTTATAATTATACGTCTTTAATCAAATGAATAATGATCCACAAAAACAGTTACAAAAACTTATTAAAACTTTTACCTCCAAAAGAATGTTCTCAATTAAAAAAAGGAACGTGATCCTACTTGGGTGCGGTTGCAGTCGGCGAGATAAATCATTGTAGCGCTTCTTGATGCTCATTGGATGCTGCGTTGATTGATTGGATCTCAACTTGCCCTGGCTCTGTTTATCGACTGCTTACGGGTTAAGTATGTGCGTAACACGGTATAAGGCTTTGCATACTTTCATGTTGTAAGAAAATAATTTGATGAAAACCTGCATGGGAATTGATGTGTTGAACCTGCTTTTTAAAATTAGACTAAAGTAGCAAACGAGCATATCGTCATCAATATTCATCCACACATCCATCTAAGGCCTTCGCAGTCCACTGTTAGATAATAATAATGGGGTACAACCCATTATTGTCCCACTGCTGGGCACGGGTCTTCTCTCAGAATTCGAAAGCTTTCTTAGGCCATAGTCCTCCGCGCTAGCCAAGTGCGAATTAGTGGACATCACACAACTCCGAGAACTTTTTTTTTTTAAAACTCGGGTGTGTAGGTTTCCTCACGATATTTTCCTTCACCGAAAATCAGTGATAATTAATTTCTAATACGCACAAAAATCAGTGGTGCGTGCTTGGGTTTGAACCTCGGATCTCCCGATTGAGACGGCAAGTTTCAACCATTAGGCTATCACTCTCTGATAATAATAATAATCTGTACTAATACACGCCACACCATCTGAATCTAGCGTTTCATTCTTAAGGTTATCAGTCCAGCTGGTCAGAAGCGACCTGTACTCATTTTATTTAAACGTGGTCTTAACTCGAAAAATCTTTTACCCCACCGGTTACAAGCGATTTTGCCTGCCCATCCCCGCTTGAGTATCTTAATTCTAATTCAAGTTAGCGTTGGGACCCCTTTTTTTTTTGTTTTCGAGGGGGAAACCTTCCAAAGGTACCCGACGCCGCGACGCCCGACACACATACCGCCGTCCTTCCCGGGATTGCCTGACCGAACGGTTCGAGCTCCCACTCTAGCCGTCTGCAACCCCGGAAGCCCCTTTTAGTCGCCTCTTACGACAGGCAGGGGATACCGTAGCCCTATTCTGACCTCGAGGCTACAGGGACAGCGTTGGGACCCCTGACAACTGTGTTTGAGTGTTTTCCGTCCCTTACTGCAGCTTTCACAATTCGAACGCTTTTATTACTTTCTACATGCTACCTTCAGAAGTGCGGATTGGTACAATTCATACATAGAGTAATTTCGACCATTAAATCAAGCGATCTTTAATATCTAGGTATTCGCACAACCGTTTAATTTAATTGCTTAATCAACCACCGACATCTGAATGGCGGAAAAGTACTTTTTAGCAATTATCTTTATTAACTGAAGACTCGAACGATCTGTGCAAAATTTTATTGAATCCGAAATTTATCAATTGTGGACGCTACTCTGACACAATAATTAAACAAAGGCCTTATTGAAATTAATTTTAACGATTTGGATTGCCAATTATTCCGTTGGCGATCCGACACGAAACTCGTAAAATTAGCAACGATTCATTTACATCGCAATATTCGCGATACTTGTTCGGCTGGATTAAGTTGTAATTTGTAATTGCTTTTGTTTTGTGAATACATCTTTTTAATATATTGCGTTGATACCTAAGCTTAGGTACGTTTTTTTATTTAATCTGGTTTTAACTCACAGTTGTTAATGAAATAATTATACTAATTTATATGTACGTTGTCTCTTAATTTAGGATAGTTAGGGATTGCTTTAATTTAATGAAGAGGACAAAGGAATAATAATCAGCAAAGGGCATCTTTATATTAAACTCTATAAAAACAGAGTATGTAAGATCGAAAGACTGTTAATAATACATATTTCAAATTTAGATTTGTACAAAGATGTTGATTTTATCAACAGTTACACTGGAAGCCTATCATTTTTACAATTATAGAACTGGCCAGTGAAATAAATATAATAATTTACTTTTACTACTCGCAAAGTAAATAAAATTCGAAACTTAAAATGGTCAATTTAAAAAGAAATTCGCCTCGTCATTCAAGCGCGGTACCGACGATTTTCCGATTATTAATCTATTGTCGGGCGACCGTTAAACGTAATCGATATTTCGTCTGCACCGTACGGCCGGTATCGATTAATTACGAGAATTGATTAGAGGGGGCGGCGCTTCACTAACGAGTCTGGGCCGTGTTTGTTTAATTACTTTTAAATCCGCCTTCCAAGAGGCTCTCTCTTTCGCTTCTGGTCTTCAATTGTTTGAGGCAAATAATAATATTGTGTGGTTCTGTTGCGAGATTTGTTTTAATTTTTACATGATAACTTAAATTGTTTTAGAGGTAAAGTAGCATATAAGTTTATGATTACATGAATGAGTTGTTATTTTCAGATAAGAAATTATTAAAAATATTACATACTAATAGAGATAGACTTAGACTACCCCGTGGTAATAAATTCAACCCTGAAGTTTCAGTCACATTTATAAAACTGTTATTTTTTTAAAACAACATGTCAAGCAATACTACTTGTTTTAATAAAAACAATAAGAAAAAAGTGTCAAGAAAAAAATCGCCGAAATTCAAATACTAGTTTTTATTGGGTAAATTTTCAGGGTAAGATAATTGGAATGTCATATAATTATGTCTATACTTTAATATTCAACAATTAAATGTTATTTTTAAGCAAAATTACCTTTATATTAATTAAAATACATTGACAAATTTTATTTATATTTTGTCAATTCCAAACAAATTACTTACACGTAGTTGGTAGATGCCCTAAGTTGCAGATTAATTTACAATAATTTAAAAATAAATTAATCTGAATCAGTTAATAGACATTGTCAAATTTTATTTACATTTTTTCAATTCTAAATTAGTGACACGTAGTTGATAGATGCTCTAAGGTGAGCATAGACCATAGACTGTTGAAGGGTATTAAAAAAATAAAATTATAAATTAGCTGTCACAGCAAAGGGCGCGCCGTTTCACACGGTGCTAGCTCACCATAAAACATACAAAAATGCTGTTTTCGCTCGGCTTTTTTAACAACTCATAATTAGATTTGGCGAAGGTCCGTCCCACCGAATAACCGAATGTTTGGTGTAAGTTAAAAGGTTTCAACCTTTATTACCAATTTATAACAACTTTTAACGTTTTCATTATAGGAAATATTTATATAAGAGTGGTTATGAATATATATTTTTTAATGATGAAGAAAATTGATTCATGTTCAAATCTATCTCATTTTTTTTATTAAGAAGTACAAAGCCAAAAAGTACTGATATAAATGTACTATTTCACTATATGAGAGTTACTTTATTTGATAGAATAATGACTTTAGTTCGCCGTGTCTACGATATAATAAAGTACAATCTAATTAAAAATACCTATTAATAGGTATGTATTGCATTTGAGTAAACAAATTTGTAAAAGTATCCGTAAGTACTTTATTCATGCGCTAGTGATATGATATTTCAATACCTGTGGTCTGCGGTTGAAACTTATTAAAGTAACATTAAACTAAAAAATAACACTAATTTATTAATAATTAAATTAGAATTTAATAGAACGCCATTTCCAATATTACATTAATTAGTGTGAAATATTATGTACACATACGCTTTCTCTCATGACTTATACCAAATCATAATGAGAGTCAGTTAGGGGGCGGGTCGGTGTAGATGAGCTCGCTCGGATAAAAATTCGATTACAAATAATTTAACTGCGTTCCTATTTGTTTTTCATTAATATTCTGTATCTGATTACGTTTTTCAAATTAAAAAAATAAATATCTATAGATACGTACAATAGTGATGGACGTTGTTTTCTATTAGTCGCTAGTGATGTTGCTATGAGGAGTTGTGAAGTTGTCTCTATATTTTTGATTGAGAATTGAAATTAAAAATTAAGTAAGGCCCATTTTGGGACATATAAATAATACTTATAATGTATTTTAAGTTTATCTTTTATACTATATTACAGGTGTGAAGGTATTTTTTATATAATATCGAATCATCTGGACTGCATGCTTGCAGTCCATCTGATCTGTCGCTTGTCGTCCATGGACATGTGTGGCTGAAGATTTACACGATTTTTACAATAGATGCGTTGCTACTTTTTAGAACCAAGTCGGAATGGAACGCCTCGTATAAGTATTAACTAACTGCCCTTCTATTAAAATATCCTCTTCTTCTTCATAAAAAAGGTTCTATAAATATAACTCCTTAGAGGTTCGGCGGGAGCACCGTCAGGTGGTCACAGCGCGTAAAATATTTTGCAAAAATATAGACGCACCAAACTTAAGTAATGAGCTGCGTCGATTCTTTGCGCCTAATAACTACCTTCGTTGCCGTAAACATCACTATTTGCTGCACCATTAACTTGTACCACCACGAGAGCGCTCTCGCCTATTCCTCGCGACCTCGCTTCACTCAACGCTCTTCTGGATGCATACCCTGAATGCGATCTGTTTGCGGATGAAGGGTCGGAAATCTTATCTGTATGCGTGAAGTTTTGTAAGTATAACTGCGGTGTCTACAATAATGTACTTGTTTTTTTATACCGTTTTAATTGTAGTAAATAAATAAATAACAGCATGTCTCCATAACCACACACTTCAGTCAAAAACAGCAGCCTTGATCTTTGCTGTTATAAGGTAGAATTAGGTGGGACAGTTTGGCCTGCGGAGTAGAGCTTTCCCGTTTGAACCAAACTTTTTCTAATACTTTATAATTTTCTCTCTTTAAAATCTTGGACATCTGCTATGATATTTTTGAGTAGTTTCAACAATACCGTTTTTCTTACTCTTTCCATTTTAAAAATCTTGGAAGGAAACACAAAGTCGCGTACCGCCGCTCATATAAAATAATTATAATAATGTTCAGTTACGATCGTATTATATGGATGTCAGGAATCCGCGTCCAAGTCATTCATAACAAAGTTGCAAACCCTCAGCCGATCGACACGCCTACCAACCAACTAAACGGATTTTAACGAGTTTTTAATCCTGTAAAGCTACTTATTTCATTTTGTAGAACACCAACGATGATTAAGGGTTTAAAACTGCATTATTTTATCCGCTTAAAGTGCGTATTGTGAATCATTTTGCGAACGTCCTTATTAAGGTCTATCGCACATGTACAGTCAGCAGCAAATAGTTAGTGGCATTCAAACTGTCCAAATTGTTAGATACAACCAAAGTGCTCAATAATTAGATTTATTGTCAACAATTAGAACACGTAGGTTGTGCCGATATTATTGAACACTTTGATTGTATCTAACAATATGGACAGTCTGAACGCCACTAACTATTTGCTGCTGACTGTACCTACTACTAGATTTCACCGACGCCCCCTGTTTCAGTCATTTATTATGATAAAATAATCCTGTGTTAATTTAATTTCTGTTTGTATATACATAAACGTAAAAACATATTTATTGACATATTTTTTTACATTTAAATTATTTAGTTCGAGACTGTCTGTAGTGTCTCGGGTATCAGCGTCTTCTCCCAGTTTCCCATGTGTGTATATAGTTAAACCTGACGAATAGGCAGACAGGCTACCTGATGGAAAGTAGTCACCGTCGCCTGTGGATATTTGAACATCAAAGAAGTCGCCAATGCATCGCCGGCTTTGAAGGAGAGCTCTTTTCGCGTCTTTCTTGAAGAGCCCCATGTCATAATGCCCCGGGAATACTTAAGGAGGCAGCTCCTTCCACATCTTACACGTCCGTGGTAAAAACGAGCGTGCAAACAGACGTGTGCGCCAATCTTCAAATCGGATCAGTAGTTCTTACATGAAAGAGTAACAAATGTGCATTTGTTTTCAAAAGCATTCATCTTTACGAGTATATCCAATATTTAGTATGATTATTATGTCGAACAAATAGCTTAGTCGAATTGTGTGCTTGCATGATTTTAATAAAATCAGACAGTTTCAATAAAAATCTTCATACATCCTTAGAAACTTTAATATAATATCTAAATAGTTCAAGTTAAAGTCATATCTATATATCCCCTAGCCTTATAAAGACTTGCAGGTAACTCTTTTTATCCCATAGTAGGGAACCAGTCTTGCCCCATATTTAGAAAATAGTTGGTAGGTATATGACAGATTTTCAGCTTAATCTTACTTCAAATGAGATTGTAGAAGTAAATCTATACTAAGCAAGATTTTAAGTTTCGTAACTTTTTTCTGGAGCAGGACCAAAGTCATTAGTTTCATCCATCCATCCGGATGGATGAATATCCGTCAGCCTTTGAAAGTCCACAGCTGGACATAGTCCTCCCTAATCTACGCCATTCGAACGGTCCTGAGCTATGTGAATCCAGCAGCTGCCCGTCGACTTCTTCAGGTCATCAGTCTACCAGGTCGGCAGCAACCTACACTTCTTTTTTCCATGGATGTTTAATTAGTAGGTATTAAAATCGAGTATACGTGCAGTAGTAACAGTCGAAATTATACATTTTTACCAGTACGTACATTTAAGGGCGGTACATACTGTCTGTACCTACGCCAATTCTCTTTTTCTGGTATAGTTTATTTTTAACCAAACTCATGCTGCTTAGATTGTTAAATGTGGGGATAGAGCCTTAATCTTATTAAATGCGCTAATTAATTTGTTAATTCATCTAGACTTAAATTATTTTTATATTCATAAGTAACGATAACGGGCTATCAGATAGAAAGAATAAATCGTTGCCTGGATAATTGCAAACACCAGAGGCCTCACTGACACTTCCGCGTTTGAATATATTTTTTAACAAATATTCGACCTTAAGAATGCTACTTTTCTATTCCAATTTAAAGTTTGTAATAAATGTTAGCGGCCACTAAACGTAGAACAGTGACAGCCTAATGGTGGAAACTTGCCCTATCAATCGGGAGGTTTGAGGTTCAAAACCAGGCACGCATCACTGATTTATGTGCGTATTAGGAATTAATTATCACTGCTTTTCGGTAAAGGAAAACACATGAGGAAACCTACACACCCGAGAGTTCTTTAAAGTTATCTGAGGTGTGTGAAGTCCATAAATTCACACTTGGCCAGCGCGGTGGACTATGTCCTAAAATCTCTCTCATTCTGACAGAAGATCCGTGCTCAGCAGTGGGACAATAATGGGTTGTACCCCCAAACGTTGGTTGCCTTGCTACTTACTACATAAACACGCAAAATAAAAGTCGATCTTCATAGATATGAAGCAGTGCAGAACAATGGCGCATAGCGCACGCGAGTACCATCGATACACGTCAGCGGTCCAACAATCGTTACTTGAAGCAACATTATAATTGAATTTCAGATTAATAGCTCTTTTGAAACCAACCGGGCCTACGCTCTTCCCACGTTGCCTCCATAATTGAATTTCTCATTCGTATAACACTTTAATTAGACGATAATGTTATTAATGAGTGTCGTTGCAGTATTGTTTCGTGAATGATGAATGAGAGATGGCTACGGCTCCCAACAGTTAGCTGTCATATTTTTCAAAACGACCGTGATGAATGGCTTGGCCCGTTGAAAGCCGAATTGGATTAGGTCGTTTTGTTTCTTCGGTCCGTGGAATTGAATAAGTTCGTGCTAATTTTGTTTTAGTTTGCTCCGTCCATTAATTAGTTTGTGTACGTTTCTTATTACTTAAAGCGATACTTATAGATCTCGGACGTAGTAACTGTATCTGTCTGCTCTGATTTTGGCATCAGTAACCTGCCAGGCAATCACACCTTAATGTATTCGCCTTATTAAGTTTAAAAATCCTAGTTGGAGGCTAGAGCTTACCAAAATGTGCAGTTCAAGAATTAACTTTACATTAGACGGAAGTATCTTAGAATAAAAACAAATACTTATAATAAATGGATATTATTGGTCGATGTGTAGATAAGTATTTTTTTAATGTCTGTATTTCTAATTACAACTTAGAATAACGGTGTGCTATGCGATATTTGGGTGTGTATTGTACATTTATAAGTATTGAATATTTCATGACGTTACACAAAAAATATTCAATACTTATAAATGAAAGTGTTACAAACAACCACAAAAAGTAATCTTCTTTATAAATATAAAAATGATTGTTTGTCTGCATGTCCTCTATAGAATCGTAAACTATTCATTTGATCATGTGATGATCTTTAGCAAAGTTGTTATTCATGAGCTCGCGAAGGCTTCTGGTGTATTTTTTGTGATGATGTAGCAACGCGCGCAGAGTACAGCTAGTGTTTTATATAAATAAGACGATAAATGGTGAGTTAATAAAAATAAAAGCATTAAAATGTTTTATACATTTTATTATACAGGATCCTTTACGAATTCAATTTAAATTAACAAGTTGTACAAGCAAAGAACGATGATTTATGTTGTTTTTGTAATTATTTCTTTGGTACAACCATGTAAAAAGCTTTTTATAACAAAAGTAAATCATAAATAATAATTTGAAGCCATTAAAATCTATAAAAAATAAAGAAGCCGATCATTAAACTTCCAAAAACAACTAAGTTCGGTTTTACAATTTCAAAAATTTAAAACATAATTAATCAATTGATTAATTTTATGACGGGTAGAACGATGTTCTTTAAATACATAAAATAAATTACGTGCGGTACAGTCGAGCACGTAAATTGCACAAAATATCTTAATTTTGTATATCAAACATGTCTACATAGCCTATAATACATTTCATAAAATAGCTAGTTATATTTTCTCCGCAGATTGTAATAATTATAACCAATTAAAATTTTGTTAATGTAGTAAGTTTTGTAATTTATACAAATATTTTTTAACATAATTTCTCCAGCCCCATTGATACTTGAATCTACAGTCTATTGCATTATGTATGAGCTTTAAGACTATTAAGCCAATGTTACACGTGAGTTTTGTGGCTGTCGAATAAAATGCCGGTAGACACAAATATTGGCCACTTTCACTATGTTCTTTATAAAATTGCGTTGTATTCCCGTCACATGTTCCAGAATAAATTATTGACATTTATGTTTAGCACTGTCAAATTATATGTCATGTATTTTACTTATGTGCAAGTTTAAGTAATTTTACATTATGGGCTCAAATATTATATACATTCAGGCACAACTTCAAATGTTTTAAACAATATTATAAAGATAATGCCATTAAAAATTTAAATTTTAATAATGTTAACGTGCAAGTCGAGAGCAATTAAAAATGTAAGTATGTAAATTTACTATAATTAAAATACTGAGTGAGAGAATCATTTTATTCGTTTCACACAAATAAGGGCAACTATTCGGCCTATATGTTGATTATAGAAAACATTTTTTTACAATAATATACAATATATTTGTATACAATACAAGGAAAAATATATTTATTGTCAGCAAAGATATACAATAACAATTTTCATGACTATTACATTTTATATAACAAATATTGCTGTGTTTAGGAAAGGCACGTAGTTCTCAATATACAATGTATAATTGTATAGTTGTTTCTTAAATTCAAAACGAATATATATAATATTCCTTAAGGCTATAATAAATAACAATAAGGCCTACTACGGACGGATAGCATCGATCTAACTACACAACACTAAACTATATTAAACTTTAATAATGTAATTACATATATATTTTATATAGATATCTTACAAGGCAACGTTTGCCAACAAATCTTTGTTTAATTATAATTAACATTAAGGATCGAAATATAAAATACTGATATTTTTTACTTAAAAACCCCTTCGCAGTAAAAAAAGGAAATTAACAGCTTATTTTCTAACACTTTTGTAGCCAAGTTTACATCAACCATGAACTACTATATTATAAGTCGTAACAATAATTTAATTTTTGCTCAATTAAACTGTGATGTATTTTAGGACGTTTCGGTACAGTTTTGTTTTTACATTTAGTTATAAATGAGCCACGTTTAAATAATGTACATATTTTTTTGTATTAGACGAACGATAGCAACGAAAATTAAACAAGAAATATTCCTTCGACAAAACATGAAATACTTCATGAATACCAATTTACTATTAATTTACGTTCAATTGAATACACTCGAATTCCTAGAAAGTCATCTATGAAGCTCAACTGATAAGGTCGGTATGGTGTCTTTGTCTTAGCATTTCTAGTCTAAGCTCGTGTTCCCTCGCGGCCATCCTCAGCGCTGCTATACTGGAGCTTCGTCTCTCAACTTCTGGCCCCTGAGGGTTGGGGGGTGATTCGCTTCCTGGGGAGATCGGAGGCGACACCGGCGGCGGGTCGGGGGACTGCCGCGGGGGCGCTGCGAGCCCCGCGAGTAGTGTGTGGAATGGGGGTGCGGTTGAATACATTGGGGGGTTGAATAATGGCGGCCGGGACAGCGGCGCTCCAAGGTACTGCGCCCCCAACGGGCTTCCGCCATACCTGTTGAAGGAATAAGAGCTTTAAGAATTTGTAGGCACATTACATATTTTAAAACGCCAATGTTGTTTGAGCCAAGTAATATCACTATAAATGTGAATATGAGTGTTGTTTTAATGATCCGCAGAATTTATTTGATTATAATGTCTATAATATGTATTATTACAGACATCTTAACCATATGAAAACTATTATATTAATAATGTTCTTCTAAGATATTCACGCTCCTATATCTAAAATTAAATAACTATAAGTGAAATAAAAAAAAGATGGCGCGTAACAGAAAAAGATGGCGCGTAACGAAAAAATGTTACACTAATTTTTTTTCCAACCCCGATAAAGAAGTTTCACTTCAACAACCCCGATAAAGAAGTTTCACTTCAAAAAATGATACGATCCTTTTGTATTTCCTGGAAACTGTTGGATATGCCCATTTGGTTTTTCTTGCGTTTCGATGGAAGGGTGTGGTTGCCGGCACACTTTTATATGAGGCGACTATCTTAGTCCTCAGGAAGTCAGGAGTAGCAACTCATGATTGACTACAGATAGAACCCATGTTCTATTTGAAGCTGCTTACACATGTTCATGGGCGGCAGTGACCACTTACCATCAGGTGGACTGCATGCTCGTTTGCTTTAATCAGATAAAAAAAAACATGCGTGCGTACAAAGTACACATGTCAGAAGTGAAACTTCTTTGGCGAACTAATTTATAAATCTTGTTTATATTTATACAAATCTAAAACTTTAAATTTCCAAGATTAAGAGGAAGGGAAAAAGGCGTGATACGACGTTCGCTCCGTCTCACTTTTTCTCTCAATCTTTCTCACTCGCTTGCTCCCTACTCTCACTCCACGGCTAGTTGCTCATGCTACGTTCGCCCTGTCTTACTCTCTCTCAATCGGTCTCGATCACTCTCTCTCTCTTTTCCGACACTTCCGTTGCATACCGGCGTGACGTTTCATCTGTAAAAATTTTACCCTCATGCGCCTAAAGAAGTTTCATTTCAAAAAAACGGTCGAACATCAAACTTCTAAGTTTTAGACATCATCCTACTCACCTAAACGAAGCCAGCGCATTGGTGTCAAAGGGTTTTCGGAACCCGAAGCCCAGTTGTGAGAATGGGTTGGGCATGGACGCGACCACGGACGGAGGAGGGGCGCCCGCTGCGGCCCCCAGATAGGGGTTGTAGGGGTGCGCTTGGGGCCCCACCTTCTCTTGCTTCCGCCATTTCGCGCGACGATTTTGGAACCAGACCTGCAATAAATGTTGTTACGTCAGATATTTGGTAAACACATACTTCTAATTAGGACTGAATAAAAGATTCGTTCAGTGCTTACATAAATAATGCTATTGTGTGACGGCAATCTAAAAAAAATATGTTGTGACAGAAATGTCAAACCTTAGCAATAAAACGTTTTGTTAAGTTAGAATTATGTCAAGTCTTCATAAATAAGCTATCCTCATCGGAGAAAGTGTATCTATATTGAAAGGTCATAGACATCAGATAACTGGTCCAATTGGCTTTTTATTATAATTCAATGACAAACCAAAAACACACATATATTACTCGTATTTCTAGCGTGAAGCATTTCTTGCGTTTTAATAGAAGGGTGTGGTTGCCGGCACACTTTCACATGACACGACCATCGTAGTCCTCGGGAGCAGCAACGCATCTGTGATTGACTTCAGATGGAACCCATGTTCTGTATGTAGTTGATTACAGATGTCCATGGGCGGCAGTGACCACTTACCATCTGGTGGACCGATCAGTCAGATATATATTGTCACATTAAAATAGTAGAAATATTTTATAGCACCATTGTCGCTTATAATATTGTATTTCAATTTAGTAGTAGTAATGTAGTTTTTACATACTTTAGTAACGAATAGGTACGACATAAAAGGGGGCACACATGCGGACAGACGTTGCCTTTTTCGTTCGTATATTAACATGAAACATAGTGTCAAGTCTTAAAGTTTTTAAAAACACATCAATTATGCATGTTTTGCGATTTCGTTATTGGCAAGATGGCACAAAAACGGCACATTTCGATATTTTATGGCAGGAAGCCCCCTGGCGATAGATTGGTTCCTTAATGCATATTTATGTTTTACTTTTAAATAGCCTTTGTGGCTTAACTTTGGTTATGTTTTTCTAAGTCTAGAGGATTAATGATCGTAACAAATAAATAAGCTGAAATGTCTGTTTACATTTATAGTCTTTTATTATTCGTTATTGCCATGAAGTACATTATAAAAAGACATAAATTAATTATGTACGAAATTGGAAGTCAAATTATTCTGTTACCGATAAAATAATTGATCAATTTGATTACGGAATCAGGGTAGGTAAACCGAAACGAACTTAATTTATATATATTTTGTAGCTTATACATATTTTATTGTCAATATTTTCGACTATAATATCATAGAAGAATATAATAAGGAAGACACACATTTTTCAAACTTATTTATCTGTTTGTTTGTACCCAAATGCGCCCAGATTGGATTAATATTGAACAAAAGACTGGATTTATATTTGAATCGCAGACGTACCTATGTGTAAATTATTTTTTGACACGCATTACGAAACAGACATGCGGTAGCCACACAAAACACCGCCAACCTCGAGGTCGCTGGAAAAATTATATTGATTGATTTATAAGCTATATTCACTCGCATTAATAAACTTAAATATTTATGACTAATAAAAAAGTATACGAAACTGCTATCATTATGTAAACTGATATTTTTATGGTAATTTAAATTAATTCACTTATGATAAATGCAACCGTGTAAAAAATTAAACCACGTTTCTGTAAATGTCGAAGCAGTTTAACTGATGCTGCAAAATACGGGTCTGTTAAACTTGTGAATTTGTCAAGCGTTTTTAAGTCGAGTTTCGAGGTTATAAAGTCGAGTATCGCGTCCGTGTAGCCGGTCTATTAAGTTTACAATTCGTATTAAAAATATGACTTCATACGGTGCGTCTCTCGAATTTATAAATGTTGTAATTGGAGGCAAACACGTCGGCGGAATGGTAAGTATGGCGGGCAAAAAGACGGTCGATCTGGTGCGGTTTAATAGCGGCAGAGCAGCGCATTAAGGTAATGACGTCTTGGGAAGGGCACCTAAAATGTCGTATGATAACGATTGCTGTTCATTTATATGATATATTTTTTTAAAATAAATAGGTAATATGTAGGTCAGTTTGGTGTTAGTGCGGTAGAAATCCCACATAACCCTGCGCTCTCGTCGTCGGGTCGGATACCTTCTAAAGGTTATGTAGGTTTCCTCCCCGAGAACAAAAAAAGGTCAGTTGTGGGCCTTTAAATATGAGGAAATACTAAAAGATAAAATAATGAATAAAACTTTTTAGGTATTTATATTTCACGAGTATCTTATCGCAGAAGGTATCACAACAATTTTATTAAAATTATACGTATTGTAATAAAATAAGTAGGTATCTATTTAAATTTATAATCTTGTAAATGTAATCATCTTATTGTAACAAAGTATATCATGAATTATGGATGACACAACTATATTTTTTAAACCATTAAGAATTTAAGAAACAAGATATTCAACTAAGAACCAATAAAAACAAAATCAGCAATAAAAATATTGGTGGCTGGAAATTAAGTTCGTTTGATTGACATTGGCAGTTTTATTTAAAAATCGAACACAAATTTATGGATGCATGGCATCATAGCGCATAGATAATACATTAATTTGGCAACAAAATTTTAATGTTGATTTTAAATTATGTTTTGATTTTAAGTAGTTTATAATTTAAGATTTTATTTATAATTTATCTTATTTTTTATGTATTTTTTAATGATAAAGTAGGATTAACATGTTTAGATAAGTGATGTGCCGGAGATAAGTATCCGTATCCGCGGATATTTGCGGCAGTAGAAAGATCCGTATCCGTTACTTTTTAGACGAATCTCAAACGGATCTTTTATACCTGTTATTGGAGTTATACTTCTTTTAGCGCATTAGGGAAAAATTATGAGGGCAACTTTTAAGGATGCGCGCGCACACCGTCACGAAAAACCGACATATTTTAGTTTTCATCCGGAACAGTTATTTTAACAGTTATTTTGTAAGTCGTGAACAACGCGGTACCTACTCCCACAGTTGAGCTTGGGCATGTTGACGTTGGCGTGTAGCCTGGGGGGGATGTATTTTTTCTTTTTAGTCGATTCAGCATCAGGGATTCGTAATAATTTATGCAAAAGTCATGAATAGGGATTCATAACAGTTTTTAAAAGTTGTGAACAGGTATTCATAACAATTTTTTCATAAGTTGTGAACAGGGGTTCGTATCAGTTCTATTAGAAGCCGTGAACAGAGGTTCATGTCATTTTTTATTGTTAGTATTGTTTTTTCTATTTATGTAAACGTAGAATAAGGCGAAAGATACAATTTAAAAAAATGTATTTATCCTGTTACGCCTATAAAGTATAACTTTAACGCGTGTATAAGTTCACACACACTTTCTTTTTTCAAATGTTTATAACATATAAATTTATTACACTTTAAATTTTATAATTCTTATTACATTCGAAATTGTTTGTTAGAATTAAACATTTAACGCATTTATATCGTAAAAATTAAATAAACATTACATATATGATGACAATATTCGTTCGAATTATCAGAAAATCAAAAGTTTTGAAGAAAGTTAATAAACTCGTACTAAGGGTACAGATCAAAACATGTCAATTAAACTTTCGCTTCAAGGACATGTGCATTAAGTAAGTAAATTTATGAGAAGGTTGAGATCCGTATCCGTGTCCGCGGATCTTGACATAAATAATTCGTATCCGTATCCGAATAGATACGCATCTATGATTTTGACGCTTTGGCACATCACTAGTTTAGATATACTACTTGCAAAATGATAAGTTTTGCTCTTGAATTGAAAAAAATAAATAACTTCATTCATCAGTTATTATTTTTACACTACTACCGGATCGGAACACTTCCTTAGCTGAGAAGATCCGACGAAAAACTTAACGGGTTTGACTTTCTTTATATTTAGTATTTAGTATAGTTCTTATTTTTCTAACTATCTGATCTTTTATGATCACATATACATATGTGTGCGTACATATATCTGCCATTTAGGGGAGGCCTACGTCCAGCAGTGGACATCGAAGGGCTGATGGATAGATGGATGGATGGATATGTTTTTTTTTATTTTTTTTATTTGACTGAAGCAGTAAACGAGCATGCAGTCCACCTGATGGTAAGTGGTCACTGCCGCCCATGGACACCTGTAATCAACTTCATACAGAACATGGGTTCCATCTGAAGTTAATCACAGATGCGTTGCTACTCCCGAGGACTATGATGGTCGCCTCATGTGAAAGTGTGCCGGCAACCCTTCTATGGAAACGCAAGAAATGCTTCACGCTAGAAATAGCTGTGGCGGTGGTACTTCCTCGGTCGAACTACACTCTTTCTACCACCTTAAAATATGTGTGCGTGCGAATACGCACACATCAATAACAAAACCGAGCTATTTACGTTTACTTCATTAATCGGTACCAGGTATCTATATCTTGATGTATGTCGTATCGGGTAATCGCATACTCAATATCTACGTCACGATGTCTTGATATATGACTGATGTGACATTCTTGCCCCTATCGTCATATAAATGGAAGTCATTAACTAATAACGAATAATTTCATTTTCCGTTTTAGTCCTTGCGAATAGAATAAATTAATTAGTTGCAATAGCCCGCTAATTGATTCAATTTACAACGCATGCCAAAACGAATGGTCATACATATTTAGCGTGGCATAAGTATCAATGTTGCTAAATATGAAAAATTCAGTTTAATGTTGATTACTTAGAGGCTTGTCGTACAGCGCGCGATACGGCGATATTAGAAAAGTTTTTTTTTCCGATAAATACAATAACCCAAAATGAAGGCACAGATTAAATAAGACTTATTTAAATAATATGAAACTTGCAAGATTCTTTAAGGCATTGTCTTTCACAGCAGAAAAAAGAAATTCATTTTATGAAATTGATTACAAACGAATGCTGTTCATCTGATAGTCCGATCTGTGGATATTGAATACTCTTCAATATTGGTCAAAGATGCGTTACCACTGGTGATTAAGTTATGAATGATGAGTTTAGATTCCTGTTCTGGGTCTGGGTGTTTGTGTATTCGTCTTGTGTGTGTCCATGGTACCCACGACTGAGGAGAAAATCCTAGTGTGGGGTTATGAGTGTAGTGTAGAAGGAAAGTAAGACTTCTTCGTAACAGTCTCTCTCATTTGCCACACCGTTTAAAACCAAAATGCAACAGTGGTTATTTCTAAATATTACTGGCGGTGTTGCCCTCGGAATCCAAACTCCAAAGAAACTCCATAGTATTATATTCTGCCACTTTTAATTCATACACTTTCGAGTATCTTGTTCTTATAAGAGTGAAGCGACACCTTAGACTTTACAAAGTTGAGACATAAAGTAACAAATGCTAATATGGGTAATAAAGTAAAGTGTTGTTCACATGTCCCACAATGGTGCTGTATTCTAGCAAATTATTGTTTAACTTTATCTTCGAGCTATTAAACTTTCAATTATAGTGTCCTTTGTAGAGGTGTTCAGTTTAGGTGTCGGTAATAACTATGGTTTATAGCTCTCAGGTGTTGTAAAAGGGTAAAAATAGTTGACACTTTAAACGTTTGCTAATATATTTTTCCCTTTGCGTCATTGGGATCAGCGAATTGATGAATTTTGAGCTGCTTCAGAGAGTTATTCTTATAGTTTTCTTATAACAATGCCGTTAAATATATTTTTGTCAATGACCGAACGAATGCTTGGTTTCGGCCGAGTTTGGAGCAAAATAGAGTTGTTGGATGAAATTTTGATTTTGAAAAGAATAGAAACCAATGATGTTGTTTCACTCTCGGTTGAAGTTACAGTTTCTGTCGGACACTAATTTTTACATTAAAATAGTCGCGTAGTTTTGTGTGCTAGTTTGAAGGGTTTTTAAAGTTACAACCACCGTTAGTCTTCCTAGGTAGGTAGGAGTGAAATTGTGACCTATCAGACGCAGGAATGAATTAACCTCGGATAGACTGCATGCTGGTCTGTTTTATATTTAATTAAAAAGAAAAAATCTTGGTATTGTTTTAGCTGTATACCCTTGCATGGGTCGCAATTCGTGAAAACAATATCAATATGAACAAATAACATTTCCTGTGTTTTGGCGACAAACAGAGTACATTTGTAACGTATTTTTTTACATGTCAAATTATAATTTATGTTCATAAAACATTCAGTTATGAATTTTGTAATCTGTTAGTTATAATATCCTTTAGTTTCCTTTGTTATAATAGTAATTTGTAATTGATGATCTTCGAAAAAAAATGTACACGTCACTCCGAAGGCAAGCGTTTGAAAAAGACGGTTATCCAAAAAGCCCGGTTATCCGATTGAAAACTTGACGTATAAAACAGTTTTGAAAAAAGATCCGGTTTTTTGATGTCCACTTCTTGGTATGGTTTATTTAACACGAGTAAGTAATATCCACTCAGCGTTAAAATTGCGTGAAGTCAAAGGAATATGTTTTTTTTTATACTGAATTTTAAGTTTTCCTTAATTTATTCACATAAAATCCATATTGTTTTGACATCGTTTATACTATTTAGTTCAATTCAATTCTTTACATATTTTTTCTATAAAACTGAATAAATTATTATTTTTCCCGTTCGCTTTTATTTTCCATCTAACGGAATAAAGGGAAAACAAAGTGGGTTTTGTGTGACATTGATTTTAATATTAATCATATGATTTGCATGACTGGCTTTTCCTTTCCCTGTTCTACATTTTAATGTATCTAGTGATGAATAAAGGATAATACGAAGAAGGAAAGATAGTTTGAACTAATATGATTTGTTTAAGTCTAGGTGAATCAGAGGACAGTGATTTGACTCTCGATGTATAACTCCTATACCCATATACTCCTATAAGCAATATTAAATGACAAAACTTTTAGATATTTTTGACGACCCGCGTGGTAGAGCGGTTACCATACCGGTCTGACACGCAATGGGTCCTGGGTTCGATTCCTGGCCAGACAAGTATCTGAATGATGAGTTTAGATTCATAATATGGGTCTGGATGTTTGTGTATTCGTCTTGAGTGTGTCCACGGTACCTACGACACAGGAGAATCCTAGTGTGAGGCTATGAGCGTAGAAAGCGTATTGATACATTCTAATATATGAAAAAAAAACTGGTTACAAAATAAAAAGCTTTTTATTTGGGTAAATACCCATAATTTTATTACTTAAATTGAGTATATTGATATAGGAAAGAGATTTTTATACCTACCTTTTTTTGTTTTTACCAATAATCGGTAGTTTAAAATTCGTTTATCGCATATGACCCGCTGGCTATCCGACCGATGCCTAACAAACTTAAAACATTGTATTGTAATTCCGCAATAATGTATGTGTATTGAATTATAGCGTTTGTTGTTCCTTTGACCATAAATTTTCTAACTTCCTCTTTTTAACAATACAACAATTATCGATTCGATCTACAACAAAGCAGTAGGTTTTATTAAAAGTTATCTACAACACCTGCGTAGTGCAATTCGTAGAAACGTAAACTTTAATGCTAAGTATAGATGAGTTTAGGGTTGTCGTATTTTTATTTTTGTTGATTTATGTAATTTGATAGAACGGTGAAAAAGGTTTTAAATATAGTCTGTTGTTTACGGCGTGGTTTTTAATTTTATGTATCTTACTATCGAAAAGCTGTGATAGGTTATAGGTTTATAGGGGAGTGGTTAAACATTGTCTTTCTTTGTCTGACGTTCAAATTTCACTTGTCTCGATTTGTGCATATCTACCAGAAATTAATTATCACTTGCTGCAATGATGAAGGAAAATATCGAGAGGGAACCGATGCTTTTAAGCCTTTAAAAAGAGGACCATGGCTCAGTCCTTTCTTATCTTGAAAGGAAACCCATATCCACTTTTGCTGGATTGCAGACATGAAATACAAACGTGTGACATTTTACGTTTCAAATGATTACTGATACCAATATATTTATGTCCATGACATGCACTTAAGGAGCTAAATAGGCTAGTTCTACGTTGTCCCTGTAGTTCCGGGACCAGAATAGGACTACGGTACCCTCTGCCTGTCGTAAGAGGCGACTAAAAGAGGCTTCCAGGGTTGCGGGCGGGAAGAGTGGGAGCTCGAACCGTCCGGCCAAGCGACCCCGGGAAGGACGGCAGCATGTGTGGTTGCATGCTGCCGTAAAAACCAGTAGGTGCGGTGAGCAGTTCACGCCCACCAGGGAAGAGCCCAATGGGGCACACGCTGAGGACACCGGCGGCGGTCAATCGGAGTTCCCGGAGTCCTCTTCGCAGCGTCGAGGTCGGCCACCGGGGGGGTTTTAGTGCGGTAAGAATCCCACATAACCCGCGTCACTCTCACGACGTCGGGTACTTTTTGAAAGTTTCCCCCTCGAAAACAAAAAGAAAAGGCTAGTTCAGCGTAAGGTTGGTCATAAATGTGTTGTTACTGATAGCAATGCATGTGGTCGATTACTGTATCTAGGCTGTTAAGCTAACCTGGAATTTATTATAGATATAGGTGGCCACTCACAACTGACTGTGTATTTATTTATCTAAGGCTCACCAGGTGTACTTCTCTAATCTAATATTATAAATAAAATATAACCACTGACAGTCATATGTCGATAATATGTCGTATGTGTATAATCGTACCTGTTATCTTATATGTAATAATGTATAAAAATATTACGACAACAAACATTTTTTGTACTGACAGCCCTATCCTAAGTGCGGGTTATTGCTTTATCGTACGACTAATTTGTATTCGTGTAATTGCATCGATTGTGCACAATAAGTGTGGCAACAAATGACCGAGTGCAGGTTCCATTCCGTGTTATTAAAAGATCGGTCATGTCGCGGAGCGTCGAATGTTACTGTGCACATGGATGTGGTGAAATGAGTTGAGTACACGGTTCAATTTATATGACGCGACCGTCTTAGTCCTCGGGAGTAAAACATCTTCTTGCCTTTAGATAGAATTCCGGTTTATATGAAGTAGCTTACTTGCTACATATCGATAGGCAACAATGACCATATAACATCATCATTTTGAAGGTGGTAGAACCAGTGAAGTTCGACCGGGGAAGTACCACCGTCACACCCATTTCCAGCGTTAAGCAGTTCTTGCATTTCGATGGAAGGGTGTGGTTGCCGGCATACTTTTATATGAGGCGACCATCATAGTCCTCGTGAGTAGCAACGCATCGGTGATTGACTTCAGATAGAACCCATGTCCTGTATGAAGTTGAATACAGATGTCCATGAGCGGCAGTGACCACTTACCATCAGGTGGACTGCATGCTCGCTTGTTACTTTAATGCCACCGCTGGACAAGGGTCTATTTTCAAAGAGATAGAAGCTTACATCATAGTTGCTGGCCAAGTAAATACTTTTAAGTACTTTTTAAAATCTTTTAGGAATGTCTGTTTACTCAAAAGGTTTTCTTTAACATTAAAGTATCAATTTACATCCAATCCATCGTTTTAAACCAATGGTAGGTATTATTCAAATTCATATAGCATATAGCTCAAATTAGCTAATAACTCATTCAAAAACCTACCACTTAGACAAGTAGCTGTGTGTGCATAATTTGTATATTCTAAAGAAGAAAATGTGTTTACATCGTTTATATAATTAATTATTGCTCAGCTGGAGTTGCGTCACTTGATGCAAATATCATTTATATATGCAGTTATTTACTTTGTGGATGTGTGGCCGGTTATTAATACGGCTACCGTTGTTTCAAAGGTGGTAGAATCCTTTGTAAGTCTAATTTAAAAGACTTTTTGGTTAAGATTAGTCTGAGAACTCTCCGTGTAGCAGATCTATAAGATATCCGCTCTCTGTAACGAAGCATTAATTAAAATGGATTAGGCATAAATCATTTGTCGAATTAATTTAACTAGTCACCCGTCGCAACGGTCGAAATTCGACCATAATTTAAATTAAAAAACTAAACTTATTGTCCAAAATAACACGAATATTTTTCAAATTCATAAATTGTAATAAATATCAAGTTATTTTGAACACACCAGTTAAAGGTAAAAAAGAGGTTTATATAACTTAGCTGCATTTAAAAGCAATAGAGGGTATTTTGACAAAGAGATCCGACATTTTGTAAGATATGTGTCATTTTTGACATTGTGTGTTCATAGAAAGACATTGAATGTTTTATTTCGTTTATCATAAACGAAATAAAACATTCAATGCCTCACGTTTATCATAAACGAAATAAAACATTCAATGTCTTACTAGTAGTAGGTAGTGTGTGTAATGTGTTTTTAGTTGATCTCATGTATGTTAAATGCACTATTAGAAAAAAATATTAGCATTGCGTAATCCTTCTCTACATCAACAATAACCGTGCATAATTTCATACTCCTCATAAAAACGGATTATAAGTTTTTGCTTCACGTATTAATATATAGATTGCAATTTTTTTCTACGATATTATAAGAAAGCCGTTGAAACTGTTTGTTCATTGCTCAGAGAATATTTAATAAATCTCTCTAATCCGCCTTACGTTTACCAATGTTTTGCCAATTTCAATTATGAATAAATTTTGTATAGTTACGCAAAAAATCCTCATTACGTAGTTTGTTCACGCGAATCCGATTTGGTTTCCGAGACACCGATTTTATTAAAATACAGATAGTTTAGTCATTATACTAATTAGGGAAATAGTGTGGTCTTACACTACAGTGGGTATGTAAACAGTGATAGAGTAAGATAGCTATTTGGTGGAGTGGAATTATCTAGAAAAATGTAATATGATCTCGCTAGACTAACGGGCGTCATGGTTATTTTTGTATATCAATAGCCTAGATGAGTATTCCATATATTAATTCAGGTCATAAACAATTTGTATGTATCACAAATAACAAATTTCAGCGAAATGCGATCTTCAGTTTTTGCGTGAAAAAGGAACAAGCACAAATACATCCTGACAAACTTGCGCTTTTATAATTTAACTATTGCATAGCTTTTATCCCGGGTTTAGAGCGTGGCGAATGAACCAAGAAATTCCGTAACGAAAAAAACCTAACACCCCCACTCCGCCTACGCTATAGCGCGGTCGAGCGTTCGCTTAACGTGTATGTAGATAGTACGACACTACGAAGCTCGCACGGATCGAGAGGAGCCGCTCGGAAATTGGACGAATATGTAAGCAGCTGTTTGTGAGAAAGTATATAGAATCAAAGAAAAAAACTAGAATTAATGATAAAGAAAAAAATACTAATAATAAATAAATAATTATAAGTTAATAAAAAATGCTATGCAATAGCTTTACCGCGGCAGTCCCCAAGTGCTGCACTTTTTTTGCTAGATTATTGCCATGGCTTCGCCCGCTTCGGTACTGCCTATCCTGGTATTGAGTATCCTATGTTTTATTCTAGGTCATAAACTATAATTATATGTGTCAAATTTCAAAAAATGTCAAAATCCGACCGATAGTTTTTGCGTCAAAGCTTAGAAAACAAACTTACATTTGCATTTATAGTATTAGTAGAGATAGATGATTCGTTTATTCTAATTTATTAAAGTTATCTCTAAGGAATGATTTATATGGTCGGATGCACAGATTGAATTTGTATAATTTTAATAATGATTATTAAATGTTAATTTATCCAAAATTATTTTATATATTTTTTTATTAATTTTGTTCATTTATATTACATATTTTACACATCTGACATAAGACACTATAATTATTGCTTCCCAATCGTCGTTTACATTCCTACGTCATAAAAATGCGAATAAATATAAATAATAATGCAATTTATAATAGTTGCGTTTAAAAGCATCGCTTTTAACCGCAATTATTATAAAATGCTTCTCAGATTAATTTAATGTTAATCAAATTGTCTTGATAAATTAAAATGTTGTTTTAAAATAGAATAACAGATCAAAATGCATTTGATTTTCCATAAAATATAATTTAGAAAATATCAAGGCACTATTTTTAATTTAAGATCACGGAAATGGCGTGTGGCACTGCATGATATTTTATTTATTTAACATGATATTTTAAATATCATTTTTACGGTGACCATGTAATTATATTATAAGGCCAATTAAATATTTTCAACAGATATTACACTTGGTTTCAATGTTTTTTTTTATCTGACTGAAGTAGCAAATGAGCATGCAGTCCACCTGATGGTAAGTGATCACTGCCGCTCGTAGATAAAAAGTATATTTTTAAAAGCAATCAGTAGTGCCTACTCCGAATCGATCATAAACAACTATTCCACGGATAAAACGTGTCATTTCGCTCGGTGTGAACTGATTAAAGGTTGCACAGTTTTAACTTGTAGTATTGTACGAAACTGGCACTTGCAGTGCACAAGGCGCATTATTGGTAATTTGGTTGTCTTTAAAGGTGTTGTGAATGTGTTTCAACCTTTATGGCTAGTAATTAGGTTGTGTTAAGGTGGACCTATAGATATAGTACCGGTTCACAGGCTAACTCTGGGTGAGGTAGATAGGTTCGAAATATTTTTCATTGTTATGGAAGTGATGTTATGGATGTGAATAACATGCTGCCGTATAGTTTACCCAGTCGGTCATTAGTTAAATCATGCAGTCACTTAGCTTATTGATCAGATCTGTTCAACCTACTATTAGTTAGGCTACTTTTAGTTAGGGTCAGTGGCGTAACTATACCGTTCGACGCCCGTGGCAAATTCATCCGATGGGCCCCATCGTCCAATATAAAATAAAATACCATACCAAAACCAAAACCAATAAAAAAAGTAAATGAGTTCCAAAACTACAGATACAAAGAACAGAATAAAATAAATATTTAGGGGGCTCCCATATAACAAACGTCTTTTTGTGGTTTTATTTATTTATTTATTTTGATCACCTATATAGTTTACACCAATTATAATATAAAAATAACACCATTATACAATACGGAAAAGCTAAGTGCAACTACATTTATATTTTTATGTTTTTTACAGATAATGGTACGGAACCCGTCGTGCGCGTATCCGATTCGCATTTAGCCGGTTTAAAGTGTTTATTAAAAGAAGAAACCGCAAAATATTAGTCTTACGTACCTACTGCTATACTAAAGGTAATTTTATTATGAAGTGCGTACATGATGCATGTATATAATTCATAAGTGAACAGTATTCATAAATCTTGCGACTGTATTATCAGTAATTGAACTGAATTGCATAGAAGTAGTTGTCGCTCTTATTTTTCCTTCTATGAACACAATTTATAGTGAATGATGCATGTTATTATGGGTGTTAGACCCTTTGCAATTATGTAGCAAAAAAGGCAGTGGCTTTGAATTTATTAGCGCAATTAGGTGACTATGGACATTTCCACTTTATTTTTCTTTCACAATCTTTTATCTATGTACAACGTTTAGACGCCATGTTAGTGCGTTATTATGTACTTTATTCTTGTGGATATTGGATAAAGTTAAAAGATCATTCAATCGTTATCAAAACGTTATCAAATAGATATCTAGATTAACACGAGGTGGTAGAACCAGTGTAGTTCGTCCTGGGAACTACCACCGCCACACCTATGTATTTCTAGCGTGAAGCATTTCTTGCGTTTCGTTGGAAGGGTGGGGTTATCGGCAAACTTTGACATGAGCGGACCATCATAGTCCTCCGGAATAGCAACGCACCTGTGATTGACGTCAGATAGAACACCTGTTCTATATAAAGTTGTCCGTGGGCCGCTGGGACCACTCAATTCCACTCCGGACCACTTTAGTTACATGTTCGTTTACCTACTATTATAATTTTATAAAAATATATCTTCCTCGCCCCTTCAGTTTAGGAGAATCTTAAACAACCAAATATCTAATATAGTAAATAATTACCTGTATCCTCGCCTCCGTTAAACCAATTTTCATCGCAAGCTCTTCTCTGAAACAAAGAATTAGATTTGTGTTACTTTATGTTACGCAGGATTCGTTCATAGGGATCTCAATACTGATATCGTTAGATTTGTGGTCATGGGCATATAATTTCATTTAATTAGTGTAATATTAACCTTTGGATTGGATAACCGATTGGATTAACCAAGTGGTTTATTTATTAGCAGTGATAGCCTAATGGTTGAAACTTGCTCTCTCGGCTGGAGGTCCGAGGTTCAAACCCAGGCTAACCAGTGATTTTTCTAAGTTATGTGCGTATTAGAAATTAAGCTTTTCGGTGAAGGAAAACACTGTGAGGAAATCTACACACACGAGAGTTCTTTAAAAAAAATTTTTGGAGGTGTGAGGTGGAGGGTGAAGTCCACCAAACTCTCTCATTCTGAGAGAAGACCCGTGCCCAGCAGTGGGTCAATAATGGGTTGGCACCAAGTGGTTTATTATAACACATATTTCTTCGTGTGTGTACTCTCAAAACCAAAAAATAGCGTTCTCCATAACGAAATACATGTTTGTCATCAAATAACAAATGTAATACAATAGTATAAGCTCTCTTTCCAAACAAAGGTTCTGGATAACATAATATATATCATTTCTTTATAGTAACATTATGAATTTAAAATTAAATCAATGGCTGAAATCTTATGTTGATATCGGTTATCTGAAAAATTTGAAATATTCCGTCGGTGTCTTGACGACGAAGCTATACATGAATATTATCACAGCAATTAATGTATCTATGATACAAATTACAACATACAGGTAAAATTTATTTGTTATTTTCGATATTTTGGCCCGTTATCGGCTTAAGCCGGAAATTGGACGTTATCAAATTGATCCCATTATTTTGTTCTAAAATAGAAATAATCGGAATACGACATAATCATATTTATCAATTACCTGACATGTATATCTTAGTGTGACTGATAGAACGTTTCGTTTTCATTCAAATGTTCGATAAAAATTTGTCAATGGAGTTCGCTTGATAATAATCTTGTTTATGACGTTTTTTACAAAGTATTTAGTGATTTATAACTTAGTTTCTGAATTCAAAATGTAATCTGTTTCAACTGTAAATAAGTGAATAAATCTTTAGAAAACCCCTTGAGAAGGAAAAAAGCGTTAGAGAAATTCGATTGGTGGCCAATGTTCACAACTTTCGACCAATCAAAATAGGTACGACGTCCGCCATAGAAATACAAAGTAATACATTAGATAAAAATTGTTTGAAGCGGTCGACACCTGAATAGATCTCAAAGTAAATACTGCTTAACGTAGGACTAATCGCATATATATTTTTTTTAGTTTAACAACTGTTTAATGTACGGTAAAGTATGTTGAAATGAATTGAGATCCTCATAATACCCACCAGGTAGATGCTTAACTAAAAATAATAAAACCAAATCAAGATTACGTTCTGCTAAATAGTTTAATACCTGCATTTGACCGATACTTCAGTGGATATAGCCTTGTCTAAAATTGATTCGGGACTATTTAAAAACTACTGGCAAAAAGCGAAGCTTGAAAATTACTACATAATAACTAGCTGACCCGGCAAACATTGTTTTGCCATATAAAAAATAAAAATAAAATGTTCAGGGTGGACAACCTTAGAATTGGCCAACATCTATATTTAATACCACTAAGGGGTATTAAATATAGATGTTGGCCAATTCTAAGACTTACTCAATTTGCTCACAAAATTCCATGAGAATCGGTCAAGCCGTTTCGGAGGAGTACGGGAACGAACATTGTGACACGAGAATTTTATATATTAGATAATAATAATAATCTTTATTTTATTTACAGTATTAAGTTACAATAATAAGGGGCAGGAACCTCTTTTTAAGCACCGAGTGCCTGTATTACGATGCTCCGCTCTTCTAGTACCTATAGCATTAGCAAAATGTAACCTAGGACATTATACTAATCTATTTAACAAAATATATAATTCAATTAATTTAACAATTTTTATCTTCTATTTTATTATATAAATCGATAACAACTGGATTCACTATGTGCGCACTAACATCAACAAAACTGTTTGTTTGTCATAAAATTATACTATACAGCCCTATGTCCAGCAGTTGACTTTCGAAAGCTGGATGGATGGATGGCTGGATACAAACAACAACTCGACGACTTCAATGCTTAAAGATATAGGACTAATTTTCTCAAATTATAGTTTTCCCAGTGTTTTTTATTGTCTTCTTATACTTAATTGGATGGAGTATGGTTAAAACATCATTCGATTACGACACCCTTCCCAGCAGTGGGATTTTCATAGAATAGAATAGAATATATTTATTTGCAATAATGATTATTGCATACTCGAATGTAATAAGCTCTCTATAGATCGTGCTGCTTGTAATTACTGTACGCTAAAATACTCCATGTCAAGTATCAAATGGAGTGTATTAATACAATTATTCATAAATAGAATTAACGTTATCATAATTATACTTATTATGTACTTACACAGTAAATACTTTTGTATGAAACTCAGCAGCACTTAACACTGTCCTGAAAATCCCCTACATATGAATTGAAGTTGTAAACGCGCACGCATGCACTGAAATTTCTATGAGCAGCAGTAATCACTTACCATCAAGTAGGCGGCATTCTCGTTGGCTACTTCAAAATGAGTAAAAGACATAAAAATTGACATAAAACTGAACTCACCGGGTAAAAACATCAGGATAGTGCGTCCTGGAGAACGCCTTCTCCAGTTCCTCAAGTTGGAAGCTGGTGAACGTGGTCCTGTATCTCCTCTGTTTCCTCTTGGGTGCGAATTCGTCTGCGTCGTCGCTGTCCGCGGACCCTGGCAAGGGCCGCTCTGACGGCGACTGGTCGGTGTGCAGCTCGGGGGTAGTGCGGGGTGAGTCGTCCTTCGGTGGCTCCGACACTCCCATGCCTGTGTACTTCTGGTAGTCTTGGTTGTAGTAATCTGGAAAAATAAGATTTTTTTATATTTTTTCCGAGGAATTTCTTAGTCGGTCGGTAGTTTATTGACACTTGAAATCTTGTCATTGCGAAATAGTCATAATAAGTAGGTTACTTTAAACCGCTATCATGCATATCTGCTATGCTTAAACTACGTCATACTCTGATATATGGGGTTTATTACCTATGACTTTGCGCGGCTGTAGCCACTTGCTAAAGGTTTACCTTATAAACATGCGTTTTATACCTCCAAATCATAAAAAAATGTATCATGAACAAACAACTCCAATATATTTATTTGTATATATCACTAAAGATGACAGTGTTCATATGGAGATGAAAGCAATGAAGCGGTAAGATGAGACGAATAACTTACCGCTGAACGTTCATAGCATCGATTAGCAACTAATTTACCTTGATTATTCTTTCATATATGCGGTAAATGAGGCAATTTAGTTAAATAATGAGGTATGATTCTTTTATTTTCTATTAATTTATACAAGCTTCCGGTCTTATGCTTCTCTCCTGGTAAAAAGTTACTGTTTTTAAGGTATTCATAGAGATTACATTAAATGCAATATTGCAGTTTATATGCAATGCAAGCAGGCATAACTGCATTGAAACTGCAATTCAACTGACAACAACGTCATTCGTTATTTCGTTTGTTAGAATTGCACGTCCAGTAAATGTGGATGGCGCATTTGTGTGCGCAATGCCGACTGCACAAACCGCATTCATACTAAAATTTTGCAGTAAACGAGCAGTTTACCTACAGACCATCTGTGTGCTAGATTAGATAGATGTTTATATATTAGTAAGTATAATTTCTATAGACTGAAATAAGACTCTTATAAAGTTGAATATATACGATAATGTATATTTAGGTTTGTCCATCAGTTCCTACTTGTAGGTCAATACAAGACAAGATCCGAGTATTGGGACAAGCTTCCCAAGGTAAATAGATTTAGTCAAAAGTAAATTATCATTTGACTAAATACTCGTTTATTTCTTATGTATTCAAACACTTAATATAATATATTATGCTTTATTTGTATTATTTTACAGGTGGTAGAACCAGTGTAGTTAACCCGGTGAAGTACCACCGCCACACCTATTTCTAGCGTGAAGCATTTCTTGCATTTCGATGGAAGGGTGTAGTTGCCGGCACACTTTTATATGAGGGGACCATCATAGTCCTCGGGCGTGGCAACGCATCTGTGATTGACTTCAGATGGAACCCATGTTCTGTATGAAGTTGATTACAGATGTCTATGGGCGGCAGTGGTCACTGACCATCAGGTGGATTGCATGCTCGTTTGCTACTTCAGTCAGATAAAAAAAATGAAATTCTATGCCCATGATCACAAATCTAACGATATAAGTATTGAGATCCCTATGAACATAAAGTAAAACAAATCCAATTCTTTGTTTCAGAGAAGAGCTTGAGATGAAAGTTGGCTTAACGGAGGCAAGGATACAGGTAATTATTTACTATAATAGATATTACGTTGTTTAAGATTGTCCTAAACTGAATAGAACCCATGTTCTATATGAAGTTGCTTACAACTGTCCATGGGTGGCAGTGACCACTTACCATCAGGTGGACTGCATGCTCGCCTACTAATTCATTTAGATAAAAATATGTAATGTAACTTGCTCATGAAATGTAATTTAAAACAGGAAAAATTGCAGAAATATGTACCCAATAAAACTGTTATTAAACGATACAAATAATTAATTTAATTAGCAGTTCTGATGCAATGTGCGTGTGCATTTCGGTTTAAAATTGAACTCGACGTTAACAGGTGTTTTGTTTCGAAATATTACTTGTTATTAAAGTAACTGAGAATGAAATAATGGTATTGTTAATAACTTGAAGTTTAATTATTATTTATTAATATTATGTAAAAAAATATCTATTTAAATAAATATCACATGTTTTGTAGAATGAACTGTCAAAAAATTGACAAAACCCAAATATTCTATTCAGGATTTTTTTTTTTAAATAATAATCAATACCTATCATATTAAAATATATACACATACATTCTACACTTTTTAGGGTTCCAAACTCAAAAAGTAAAAACGGGACCCCATTACTAAAACTCCACTGTCCGTCTGGTCGTCTGGTTGTTTGTCCGTCTGTCTGTCACCAGGCTCTATCAGATGAACCATTATATCTAGACCGTTGGAATTTTCACAAATGATGTATTTATCATGCAACTATAACAAAAAATGCTAAAAACAGTATAAAATAAATATTTAAATGGGCCGACCATACAACAACCGGTTTTCACCGTTTTTCATTAATAAATTGTACGGACGGAACCCTTCAAGCCAGTTCGAGTTTCACTTGACCGATTATTATAAGTCCACCGTTGGGCCTAAGTATTGACGTCGTTACTCTGATTTGCCATTTTATATTTCACCAAATGATTTGATTAGTTCATGGCAACTCGCAAAAGTTCGGATCTAAGTTATTTTAAATCGCTTGTAATTTAAACAGGCAAAAAAACTTGAAACATGTTTCGGTTGCTATCGGTACCCGTATCAATGTCGTGATTTAAAACTATTAGCTTTGATCCTGTAATGCTAATGCCGACCTTACGTTCTTGTAAATCAATCGCCGGCGAGCCATCGTCGTACTGACGAGCGACTAGCGATTTACTAAACGCATAGCATGATACAGGAAAATAGCTCGTGGTCTCACTTTTTCCTTGTATACTTTAGTTTGGTGCTTAAACGATTTATTTATAGTTACAAAATAAAAAAAAGACTAATTTGATAATAAGTTTAAGTAAGATAAACATTGCTTCAAAATATTTTTTTACACATGTTACTGTATTTTTGAGAGTTGTCACTTTTAATTGATTTTAACGACAATTATATTATTAGTCGAATAGGAAAACTTAATAATTAGCAGATTAGAAAAAAAAGAATGTTACAGAATAATTTCTACTATCTTGTGCAAGAATTATATATACATACCTCGCTTTATATCTTGGTATCATATATTGTGTTGTTGTTATGAACAGTTAATAAATCATTTTTTATTAAGCGCAAATATCTTAGGACGTCCGCTACTTGTGTTCAGACAGGTACCTCAATAAGTTAATGGCATTAAGTTAATTACGTCCTGATTATGGCGTTGGCTTTAATCGGTCGGCCATTACATGTCCGGTTTTTGAATAAGACATAAGAATTACTCGGTTCATCTGCGATGTGATGCATGAACTTTATATTGCTAATCTATGGGTAATATATTGTCTGTGTAATCTTGTTAAACATCTTTGTAATTTTATAATAAATATCGAAAGGTAATAATCGTAAATCTGTGTTGTTTTATGGGATCAGGTCTTTTAAGATCATCTCTTCTATGCTAATGAACATTATATTACAATAATAATGAAATTACAGCGCGTTTATATATTGCATATACAAAAATATAGGATTGGAACACGGAAAATAAGTAATAAGTAATTGACATTAACATTATTTTTTTAAATTTTTGTCTGTCAGTTTAAAATTGCATTAAAGTAAAACTACCAAACGACAGAAATAAATAATCCTTATCTTCATGTAATCAGGTAAAATTTAGTGTATTAAGATCCATTTTCTCTAACAAAAGTTATTTTGTAAGTATCTTTGTATATTTTTTCGAGCTAGTCTATTTTTTGTCATATGAAATAGTCGTGCCAAATGCTCATTTTAAAATGGATAAGATATAATAAAATTTTATGACGTAACAAATGGAATGCCACGTGATTTAGCGGAACGAGAAATGGATTGGTGGACAATGTTCATAAATATCCATCTGGCCAATCAAAATGATTTTGATCCACGGAGACTGATAAAATGCAGTCAAGTGATGGGCGTATATAAAGGTTGGGTCTTAAAGTTCTGAACTTCAGTATTTTGTAGCATAAGCGAGAAAAAGAATCTTTAAGCAGGAGAATCCTTTTACGGAGGCTGAGCATAAATTTCAGAAATTAGCCAACCAGTTTTTTAACGACCGCGACTTTAAGATTCCCTTTTTAGGGTGCCGTGCCCAACAAGTACTAAAAATATAGTAAAATAAATATTATACAATATACATGTTTTTTTTTGCTCAATTTTTGCTCGACTCCCATACAACAAACTTGATTTTTTGCCGTTTTTACAGTTAATGGTAACGAGCGTTCGTGCGCGTGTACGACTTATTTGACCGGTTTTTTACATCACTAAATAGTATAACAAAGTCGCTTCCCGCTGTCTGTCCCTTGTATGCTTAGATCTTTGAAACTACGCTACGGATTTGAATGCAGTTTTTGTTATAGATAGAGTGATTCAAGAGGAAGGTTTTTATATATAATATATGTATAATATATTAGAGAAACACTGAAAATTTTAGATTTGTGATTTTTCGGCGGAACGAAGTCCCCGGGTCAGCTAGTTTACTAAAGTAACTGAAAAATTTTCTGATGTCAAGTCTGTTATTGTTGACTGTATACGTTACAACGAGAGGGCGTATCTACGATTAAACTGTTTATTTTACTAGTGTGATAAGATAAGAGAATTGACAATAATGATGCTCCTATGACGCATAGGCATTGCGGTATAATTATCTTTTATTTTGTTGGTTTTATGTTTATGACGTAATATATAATTGAACCTTAAATTTTGAGACTTTTATGGGTTTAATGTAGCATCAGATTTATTGTTATCTCCCTCGTCTATTCCATCCATTATTGTCCCACTGCTGGGCACGGGTTTTCTATCAGAATGAGAGAGTTTAGGCCACCGAGCTGGCCAAGTGCGAATTAGTGGACTTCAAACATATCTCCGAGAACTTTTTTTTATGAACTCTCGGGTGTGTAGAGTCCTCACGATGTTTTCCTTCACCGAAATTGTTATTTCCTGAAATCTAACAGAATTCCTAGTTTCAAAATAATAGTGACAAACATACTCACCTGCAAATAAGTTATCTCAATTTTTCGTTTACATACATATGTAAAGGAAAAATGCCTATCCAGTAATAAGCTTTCTTTGCAAATGTCATTATATTAAGAAAGACCTACATTTAACAGAAGACATTTAAGCCGATGTATGGATAGAGCAATAGTATGCACTCTACCTATCTACCGCGTAGAAGGTCCCGGGTTCAACTTCAGGCCTTTTAGTTTTGTAATGTGATAGTTTAATTAGTTTAAGATTTAGTAAGTTTAGTTTCAATTAGATAGAGATAGAATTCAGTAAACAAAAATGATACCAAAAAAATGAATTAACACTATTGTTGTATGATCTTATCTTTACGTACGTCTCTATCCATGTGTGAGTTTAAACTCGTTTCAATACTATTTATTTAGAGCAGCACGCAAATTCCAGAAGTCGAAGGCATTCGAACAAAATAACAACAATTAGGTTACGTTAACTAAAGGTGTTTCGTTCAACGTTTAAACTGTTTCCCATAATTGCATTATGATAATTATTATGGGGCGGAAGTGCAAAAAATCAGGCCCATGGACTCATGAGCCATCGCGTGCGATATAAATCAACTAATTACGAATATAATGCGCAAATTGCCATTTTGACACGCATTTGTATTAACATGCGAGTATTTCTGGAGTTTAGCGCTTTTTATTTTAAAAACATTGACCTAGTGATAAATGTAATGTTAAGAAAATGACCGGAGAAAATTATATCATAATCTGTATATTAATACGCGAAGCAAAAACTTGTGATTCGTTTTAAGACACTTGCCGCAGACGGAGGAGTATGAAATTACGCACAATTTACACGCAAATTAGTTGATGTAGAGAAGGATTGTGCAATGCTAATACTTTTTCCAAATAAGGCATAAATCACATAAAATCATACATAAAATCAACTAAAAACACATTACACACACTACCTTGCATTTGACACAAACTCATATGAGATTACTATGAAAACTTTACTATGAAAACACATAACGTCAATAATGTCAGATGTCTTTGTCAAAATACCCGCTATTGCTTTTAAATGCAGCTTAGTAAAGTTAATAAACCTCTTTTTAACTTTAACGGGTGCGTTCCATTTGAATTTGAGAAATATTCGTGCTATTTTGGACAATATGAAGTTTACTTTTTTAATTTAAATTACGGTCGAATTTCGACCGTTGCGACGGGTGACTAGTTTGGTTAGTTCTATCATCATAGTTCTTACTCTTACAAGACTTAGAGTGAGAGAGTAATAAGATAGTCTACAATGCTGGCCAAGTACGGATTGGCAGACTATGCACCCCTTCGAGAACTTTCTAGAACTTTATGTAGACTGCAACTTGTTCAGAAATAAGTGAGAAACATAAGTACCTAAGATTCTTATGATTGAAGTACTGGTAATACTTTGTTTTATAAAATCTTGATATAATCTAGGAACTGGTAATACTTACATGATTGCATGATATAAGCCTTCGTTCAGTGCCATAAATTTTATTTCATTTGGTTTCGTGTCAATTCTAATATGTTATGTATTCCCATGACAGTACCATTGTAAAAGTGGTTTTAATGGGAAAATTTCTAACTAGGGAATAACCCTAGTAAATAAGTGTTTTGTACGATTTAAATTAGGTACTTGTAAAGATTCGGAATGATTTAATGTCCTAAATTAAATTAAATTAAATTTTTAAACTATTTTTTAATTAAAACATAAACGTTTCAAAAAAAATAATATACCTATTGAGATAAATGAAATAAAAAATATTAATAAATATTTTTGTTTTCTACAATTTTGATGAAGTTTTTTTAATTCCATTATAATTATTTGTATAGGTTATATGTATTAGTTTTAGTTAGGTTATATTCTATTTAAATATAACATATTTTGTATTAATTTAGATATTTATGTTGATAATAAAATAAATAATATCAATATTAAAAATATCAAAGGTAATTTTGGAGCGAAAATCATAGAACAGTCAAATTGTTTTTTAAATAGACGATTTACTTTAATTTAATAAATGTTATGTTTTTCTCTTCTTCTTCTTCAACGTTGCTTCTCTAAACATTTACTTTAATAAATGTTTAGAGAAGCAACGTTGCCAGTTCGCGTAGTGTCATGGAATACCGGCTACCTCCAGGTATATGCATATATGTATACGTACTACACATGAAAAGGGTTGCAGTCAACTGATTTGTAAACAATCATCAAGTTTATAAAACGGATTTTAAAAAGATGTAAACAAGACTTTAAGCCGGTGATACATTGTAGACTTTCTATCGGATAGCCCAACTTATAGCTGGGTTTAATTAAAAGGTAGAGAAACGAAACATACCTAATATTCCCATCCCTATGAGCGTTGGTACTATTTGAGAATTTAATGATAGCACACCTGATTCGGTCGGAGTCTCGTGCACGAGTGACACAATCGGAACAATTTCATAATTATAACGATAACGTTGATAACGTAACTTCCCGCTGTACGGATATCTTATTCATCAATAGAATGTTTTAATTCATTGATAATGTAAGTGGCAATTCGTAACGCTCTGTGGGTACCAAGTGCGTGCAGTTGTGTATATACTGTATGTATATGTAATTTGTGGAGGTACCACCGTCACACTTTTTTGACTAATAATAGCAGTTTCAAGTTTAAGTTTCTGTTATTTCAAGTTAGTCCTCATGAGTAGTAATGCATTTGTGGTGAACCTCAGATAACTCTAATCTTAGAAATCGACAGTCGTACAGTGATAGCAGTAGTCTTGAATAATAATGTTTACTAGTTACCCGATTTTAAAATTAAATTACGGTCGAAATTCGACCGTAATTTAATTATAAAAACTAAACTTCGTATTGCCTTAAGTAGCACCAATATTTCTCCAATTTAAATAAATTGTAATTATTTTCAAGTTATTTTGAACGCAGGTGCGTTAAAGGTAAAAAGAGGTTTATAACCTAAGCTGCATTTAAAAGCAATAGCGGGTATTTTGACAAAGACATCTGACATTTTTGATGTTACGTGTTTTCATAGGAAGACATTGAATGTTCTATTTCTTTTATTATGTGTGTTTGCGTCAAATGCAAGATAGTGTGTGTAACGTGTTTTTAGTTGATTTTATGTATGTTTTATGCATTATTTGCATAAAATATTAGCATTGCACAATCCTTCTTTACATCAACTACAACCGTGCATAATTTCATACTCTTCCGCCTGCAGCAAGTATCTTAAAAACGAATTACAAGTTTTTGCTTCACGTAATTTCCTAAATAAATAATGAAAAAGTGTGGGATACCTAATTAAGAAATAGACTACTAAATGCCAAAACAAGTTATCATATGCAACAAATTTTGTGAAATCGATTTATCGTTCATTACCTAGTAATTGCTAATTATACAATTAGAAATATTTAATTAAAAAATTATCTTTCAGATATTCAATGATGGATAACTTCCAGAGGCAAATCTAATCTTTTCAAATAAAGTATGGTCATGTGTTTTACCATATTTTTACCAGGTGGTCGAATTAGTGTAGTTCGAGCGAGAGGGTATTAGCGCCACACTTATTTCTAGCGTGAAGTGGATTTTCTGTTTCGTTGGAAGGGTGTGGTTGCCAGCTTTCTTTTATAAGGAGACCATCTTAGTTCTCAGGTGAAGTAACGCATCTGTGTTTGACTTCGCATAGAACCACTGTTCTACAGGGGTTCTGAGGTTGCTTACAGATACCCATGGGCGGTATTGACCACTTACTATAAGGTTGTCTGCATGCTTGTTTATTACTTTGATCAGATAAAACAAAAAACAAGTTTCTTGTAAAAGTGAGCAGGGTTTAAGGCCACCACACTGGGTAATTATGTGGATTAATAAACTTCATACATTTTTAAAAATATTTTGAAAAACTCTTATTATTTCTGCTGCTGTTTATTTTTTTCTCTATTGAAGCTTATAAAGGAATCAACCGCGTGAGAGACCACGGAAATAAGAGTTCAGTAAATAGAATGAACATTTATTTCACCGTTAGCAAAAACAGATATTATTGCGTATACTTGCCAAAACTAAAATATTTCTTAACTTGTCCAAGCCATTCTTAATAATAGCTAGACCTATTTTGATGCAACTATAACCAGAAGTTATAAGAAAGGTTCTTGCAGGTTATTCTTTTATTTTTATGTTAATGCCGAGGGTAAATAATAAATTGAAGGCGATTTACAGAAACAAAAGTCGATAAAAATTATAAAATCCAATTATCTGTCGACTAATCCCATTTATAACAGACTGTGATAACCACCCATTCTCAATCGATAATTTATTAACATAAGTATCAAATTTATGAATAGGATTGCATTGTATTAGTGATGCGACTCGAGCCTTATTTTTACTCAAGTCACTTGAGTGAATTTGTCGAACTCGAGTTAAGAAACTCGATTTTCTGTGAACGCGAGTTACGGAGTCAACTCGGCGTACCGAGTTTATTGTGTCTTTTGCCATTAGATGCCACGTGTCTACCCTATTTTATTGAACTTTGTCGGTAACTTTCATAAATAAAGACCTTAGGTTTAAATATGCGTGTTGTACTTGATTAATAATATAGATTGATTGAATCTTAGTCCTTTAAAATGTTTGATACGTGATATTTTGCTTGTCATTTGTCAAAATTCTCGCATCACTATATTGTACAGGTATTTGTTTATCAATGAATTTGCTATCGCAAAATAACTGACGACGCAACATCGTACGATTGAATCAGAGAGTTTGTTGCATTATGTTGTGATTACGTTATCGCATAAAACACTAAGTACATAAATAATACAATGCTTCACTAAAGGTATACACCTGGTGTGAACTGTACATAGTTCGTCACGGAATGCTAGGCAACGTCGAGTGCGGTTGGGAGTTGGATGGGTAGTAAGTGGTCACTGCTGCCCATGGACATCTGTAAAAACTACATACAGAGCACGGGTCCAATCTAAAGTCAATCGTACGTTGAAACTCCCGAGGACTAAGATGGTCGCCTCAAATATTAAATAGTTTGCCGGCAACCACACACTTCCATCGAAACGGAAGAAATGCTTCACGCTAGAAATAGGTGTGGCGGTGGTACTTTCCCGCTCGAACTACGCTGGTTCTACCACCTTAGATCCATTTTGATCCATCGAGCTAGCGGGCGGTAACTTCAATTATTCTATTTATAAAATAATAATATAATAATAAAACATATAGTACATATAAGTAGATCATCTATCATATCTTTTATATCTTAACTTCAAAACTTATCAGCACGCGATTCATTGTCCACTTCCTTTGTATTATCTAAGACATGACGTTTTGAAAAAACCCTAATGACAAATGCTATTTCCATAAAATCCGTTTTCCTCATTTTTTATGTTACATTATGTTGTGTTTCTAATTAAATTAATCAACCCACTATAATGATGCTTAATCAGTACTTATGTCAATAGATGATTAGTTTTCATAGAATTACGATCATTTATATTACACATACTTGATGACATGAAGTATATGAAATCAGACAAGCCGTAGCTGAGCTGGCTCATAGGTACATAGAGGGTTCGGGGTTTGATCCAGAGATTTTTAATACTTTTTTAATTATATGATTTATTTTGTGTGTTATCTAAGTAACTAGACGGTAAACTCAAAATTTTTTGCACTTACGCCCGATAATATTCTAATGGTTTTAGGTTATGTAATTCTTTATGAGAAATAAAGTTCTTCTTAAACCATAAATTTAAATGACCGAATGTTTGTGATGTAACGAATATTCGCATTTGCACGTTTTTAAATATTTGTATTCGCATTCGCAAGAATTGTGCGAATGTTTGGCGAATATTGAATTGCAGTGCTTTGTAAGAAACGGTTGCCAAATTTATACAAAGGTTTCTTTCTTGCATAAATTATATTGTTGAATTTAAATAATATATTTCAAATGGACGTAAGTTAACACACGCTTTCTACACTCATAGCCCCACACTAGGATTTTCTCCTGTGTCGTGGGTACCATGGACACACACAAGACGAATACACAAACACCTAGACCGAGAACATGAATCTAAACTCATCATTCAGATACCTGTGTGGCTGGGAATCGAACCCGGGACCCATTGCGCGTCCGACCGTGTGGTAACCGCTTCGCCACGCGTTATTTGGATGTAGAAGACATGGAAGAGATTGATTTATTGGAAACATTCCGGCCAATATACACCGAATAAGAATTAACCCATTTGAGGAATCTTGGTTTTTTTTCATGTTTCAAACTTGGCACGCATGTTCCTTTACAAGTAAAAGTTTGGTACAGTTTGAAAGTCAATTTAATTACTTAATAATTATGATTTTATTAACAAGAATAGAATTTAAAAGTATTCCGAATTTTTGCGGTTTATTTTATAAATATGTCCTATTTTATAAGAAAATCATAATTTTTATGACACTCAATAGATAGGAAAGAGTTTTTTTTTGTGATAGGGTCAGGTTTAAACTATGGTACTAAAGTTAGCCTCGAACTACAAAATCTATGTTTAAAACTGGGTCTAACAAGTTTATTGTAATAAGACCGTTACAGTTCAAGATATAGAGCCTTGTGACAGACGGACAGACGGTCGATAGTAAATCCATTCCCTCTGCACTTTTATATACAAACCCTCAAAATATTTCTAGTTATTATATATTTGTCACTAATGTCCCATACTTAAATTAATCTTATGACAAGTACATCCGGGTTATAAAACTATTCGCAATTATTTGTCACAAGTTAATTCAGATAATTGACGGTTTCGTACGGACAGACTGTTATTTACTCTGTATACGCGTAATGCAACATAATTTATTCCTTTATTGCTTGTAATTATAGCTTGATTTCATTCAATTTGATTAGTTACGAAGTCACTCCTACTAGTGGTTTTTATTTTGAATCGAGATGTGTTTGTCGTTTTTAAATGGCACAATACTTTTATTATCTTACGTAAAAATATGTTGGTTATACATATAAATTTGTTTTAGCCGACGATATCTTATACATAGTATAGTAATGTTTAGTTTAGTAGCTTAGTAACTCTATCTTATGTTATTAACTCATATTTATATAATTATATTTATAATATCATTGCGCACGTAAAAAGTAGAAGTAAAAAACTATGACCGATAGCGGTTTATAATATAAAATGTAAGTTAAATGTTATCGGTCAATTTCTTGATTTTAAATATAATTTCCACTTTAAAATAATATCGTGGTAATAACACATTGTCCACCAATTCGCATTTGACCAGCGCAGTGGACTATGGCATAAACTCTCTCATTCTGAGAGAAGATCCGTGCCCGTGATCCGATCCGTGGGACACTAATGGGTTGACGAGAGAATACATACATTGGCATATACATACATTTTATATATGTATGTCAATATTTATTATTAGAAATCGAAATCTGTAGAATTTTTTGGTTCGTTTATTTTGTGATCGAGTGTGTATTTCGTGAGTTACAGTAGTAGGGTTGTCCCTAGTGTGGGATGCGCGTAGGAATGATTGCTTATAATTATTTAATCGCGGGTCGTGACACTATAACATTCGCGACCCTACTTCGTCTATGGGTTTTTACTCCTATGTTCTCTGTAATAGTGATGGTGGTTTGAATAATGATGTCGGTCTACCAATTACACGATTCCATTGATTATCGTCAGAAGATATTCATAGAAATAAATAATATTGTAGTCTGTAAATAATTTTAATTTGATGGTATTTTCCTTAATTATGTCAATTAATTGAAGACTACCAATAATATATATATTTTTTAATTTGTTCGAGGAAACATTAGTTGGTTCGAAATTATTATCACTGGCACACTTTTTATTATTGTGACGATATGCTATGATGTATTTATATAGAGTTTTTGCGTTTCTGCATTTATAAAGAGTGTCATCAATTTCTTATTGAAATTTAAGCTTGATTCATAAATTGGCAGAGAGTATTAAGTGTCTAACAGCCGTTATATTTATCGGCTTTAACATTTTACCTATGAGGTATGTACAGATTAAAAATAAATACACGGTTGTACAACCAACGTTGTCTATGGACTAAGGTACCTAATCTTGATTTTATTATTGAAATAACTTTATATATGGTTGTATTAAGAAATTTTTCATATATTTAAAAAGATAAGTATAGAAATATTACTTAGGTAGTAACGATAAAAGTTTTATAACGATACATTAAATATAGTTACTACGTTTTATTATGTAGGTACATTCTAAGCTTTACATTGGTCATTAAGAATTATTTATAATAGTGTCTTACTAATTTTCTTTCAAAAAATATTAAAAAGCTTTCGTTTCCAACGACCTGTAATTTCAACACTAATTCTAACACGACAACTATGAATGAAATGGGAACCGGACTAATGAGCCGTCGCCGCTATAACCCTATCGAGTATAAAATTAACAAATCGCCATAATTTACATCGTAAATTATGCCTTAATAATATAGCCGCTTATCTCCAACTAAGACATCTACTACTGGAAACGGTCTAACAGCACAGATCACATAAATTTAATCATAAATGTATCCTCATAAGGTGTAGTTTGCTCTGAGAGTTGTTTGCGACATGTAAATATTAAGTTGGCACAAGTTCGTAATAAAACAAAGGGAAATGATACGTGCGAGTTAATTACGGTCAGAAATGTAATTAGGTCTAATCAAATAACGTAATCTTTTTGTTTATATTTTTACTGACCGGCAAAACAATTTTGTAGTTCATTTTTTAGTTAGGCAATTGGCTATGGCGTTTTGAAATCGATTTTACGAAATGTTATTTTAGTAATGAATGAAATTGAAGACTGTGTTTGTAATAACTGAATTAAAACTGTATGTTAATTAGCGTAAGGGATTATTAAAATACAACAGATAATAAAAATTACCTAAATCGAACAAATTCGATTAATTACCATGTCTTTTATAAGTGTCACAAACAATATTTTATTCGGATATGTTATGAGCAGGATTTATACATAATTTTATTAACCTTACGCAACTGTAGTTGCGATATAAAACGTTACAAATGTTTGATATATTTGTTTCAACCCATTATAATCGTATCAGTGTATTATAATAAGTACATAAATTATAAATAAAAAGTTAATATTTTTAAATTAATTTTCACCCAAATGTGGGTACCTACGTGTATAAATTATATTTTAAAAATAATACATAAATAATTAATGTCTTTAACACCATTGCACACCATTGCATTGGACAAGAAAAAATAGTGTTGTGCAGAATGAACCACATCACCCAGATCCCGATCGACTAATAACGAGGCACCTGTATATTGGCTGTAAGTGCGATGTAATTGTGCAGTTTGATTGGTGTATAAAAATGTGTAACAAGTAATTAAGATTTTAGAATTAATTCCGATCCTGGTTAAAACACGTTTTGCTGTTTCATTGCTTGCTATATATAGTAAAATTAATTGGATAATTTTAATCGTATACAGGATATTATAAGTATCATTTATAGATAGACATAATTGTCAACACAGTACTTAAATGAGATTATTTATTATAAATGATTTAGTAATATTTTTTCTTCAGTACTTATTCGATGAAGTCTTAAAAAAATATTTCTATTTAACAGAATTATGAAACCTTTGCCTAGCTTTCATTTATAACATAAGATAAATATTATTTTATTGTACAAAATAAATAAAAAAGATAAAAATAATTACCGATATAAAAAGAAAAGGAAGATAACCCATGAAATTATTATCGCTTGAAGCACGAAAGCAATCATTCATATTTTAAAACAAAATTTTCGTGTTGCTAAGGACTTAATCCCATGAATTATTAACGTAAATTAGTAAATGAGCAATTTAGGTACTAAAAAAACCCTTCCTTTGTTGACGTATTTAATCCCATGAAAAATTAAGCAAGTATAAAAAGTACCTACTATTTTGACATTTATAAAGCTAATAATATAAGACCGTCTCTATATTTTTTTTATTTCTAGACTCGTCTGCATATGCCAGTCTGTCAGGCATCGAGTCACTTTTTCATACCATCTACCTGATGGTGAGTGGTTACTGTCTTGTGGACACACGCTTTCTACACTCATAGGATTTCCTTTTGTGTCGTGGGTACCATGGACACACAAGACGAATACACAAACACCCAGCCCCAGAACATGAATCTAAACTCATCATTCAGATACCTGTCTGGCCGGGATTCGGACCCGGGGCCCATTGCGCGTCCGACAGGTATGGTAACCGCTCCGCCACGCGGGACGTGTGTGGTCAATCCCAGTCAGGGTTGAATTCCTGTGGGTTTGGTGTGTTTCGGACATTGCGAACTAAGTTGGAACGACTTCCGTCCATGTGTTTCTTACCAGTCTGAAACCTGACAGTTTTATTATAATTGACGAATTTTAGCGGAATAAAAGGTGGTAAAATGTAACCTCTTCGCGGTTCAACTATGCTGTCACCGTAATAGGTACCCATTTCTTTTTTTATCTGATAGAAGTAGCAAATGAGCATGCAGTCCACCTGATGGTAAATAGTCACTGCCGCCCATGGACATCTGTAAGCAACTTCACATAAAACATACCTTCTATCTGAAGCCAAACACAGATGCGTTGCTGCACCCGAGGACTATAATGGTCGCCGCATGTAAAGTGTGCCGGCATTTCTCTTATCAAACCGCAGTTTCAGCGATGCCGTGTTCTGACACGGAATCGCTGAAACTGCGGTTTTTACCACCTTTTATTCCGCTAAAATTCGTCAATTATAATAAAACTGTCAGTGTAATCTTCATTGATTGATCAGTAATGGATGGTACCTACAACAAATTTCCATATCTGTATAGGTATAACAGATAAGAAATTACAAAATACCCCACATAGATTGCACACAATCGCGCTCTATAATTGTGTGCACTGTACCAATTATGTTACGTCAGTATAAAATAAAAAGATCTTATCAAATAATTAGTTACTGAGTACATTACACGCCTAGCCGCGAACAAACAAATATTTATTAACATACGCTGTGATGTAAATGTTATATCGACTGTTATGACATGGTTTAATATATTTTTCAGTAGCAAACGAGCATGCAACACTATAATGGACACGGTACATTCGATTTAAATGTCTTTATTAAACTCGAGCGAATTCAGAAAATTCCAGTAGGAAGAATTTGCAGCGAAATGTATTGACGGTAAAAGTGTTCAGTGCACCCAAGGACATCAAGCAACTTCAACGTTCATACAGGACAAGGATTCTATCTGAAGTCAATCACATGCTACTCTCGAGGTCAAAGAGAGGCGCCTTATGTAAAAGTGAGCCGGCAACTGCACCGTTCCATCAAAACGCAAGAACTGCTTCTCGCTAGAAAGTGTGGCGGTGGTTGTTCCCCGGTCGAGCCATTAACGTGCGTCAAACGTCACGTTTTCGCAACGAAGTCGTTGCGCATACGCGACGCATTAACAATGGAAACGTCAACAAATCGCCGCACTGCTAACGAACCACAACAATAAATCCATTATCGCAAGGAAAGTTCACATATTTTCTTTTACCCCAAGCGTGACAACAACCAATTGTGTTTGATAATAACTCTAACACGTAATTATATAACGAAATGCACTTTCTAATAATATAAAAATGGCAAAAACATTTCAATGAAATACAAAACGATACAGAGAAAGGCTGCAAAAACGCTTAAAATAAAATGATGACGCTTTCTGCGTTGTCCCGATAAATACTCAAGCAATAATTAATTTGTCTCACGCACAACAAACGTACATGTTTTATATATTTACTTGGTAGGGTTGCCAATCTTAGGTACTATAATATGCCTTGAAGGTGGTAGAACCAACGTAGTTCAACCGGGGAATTACCACCGCCACACCTATTTCTAGCGTGAAGCAGTTCTTGCGTTTCGATGGAAGGGTGTGGTTGCCGGCACACGTTTATATGAGGCGACCATCATAGTCCTCGGGAGTAGCAACGCATCTGAGATTGACTTCAGATAGAATCCATGTTCTGTATGAAGTTGATTACAGATGTCCAGGAGCGGTAGTGACCATTTACCATCAGGTGGACTGCATGCTCGTTTACTACTTCAGACCGATAAAAAAAATGCAGGTGCTAAAGTTGTACAACAGTTTTTGGGTATTTGAAAAAAAATAAATACTTGAAAAACTTCTCTGACGTCATCATATTTTCATGACTGTATAATTTCTTAGTGATAGGTATGAATTATGACACTAATTAGATTTTTACTATTTATTCTTTCAAAATATACCTATGTGATAAAAGTAGAGATGTAGTTTCTTCGTGTTGAATAGGGTATTACATACATTTCCAAAAATATTTTTTTATTACTATTGTGTTTGTTTGTAGACCTACTTCTGGCGGTAAGTTCTAATAAAGCATATTTTTGGAGTGTCTTTATTTTTCTGTCTTCCCGCAAATAATATAATTATCCGCCAAAATTAGCAACCCTACTTGGGTAGTGCAAAAACGCGGGAAAGACTCACTTTCACTCGCAATTATAGATGGCACCACGATAAGGTAATGCGTGGGCATGGGACTGCTCGTAACGACCCTAACCCTCAAATTATAGGGGCGAGTTGACACGTCGTTTTTTGCAAACGACAATGTACATGGTGTTGAGGAAGTGCTTGCAGTACGAGTTATAAATTCATGTATATTAGAAGTACATAAGAATAATAATAATATTACGCTTTATTGTACCCAACAAAACAAAACAAAACAACAATAGAAAATACAATTTTAAAACAATACAAAAGGCGGTCTTATCGCTAATCAGCGATTTCTTTCAGACAACCTAACGGTGCGGAGTTAAAGAACGGATGATAGAATCAAATACTTACATATGGAAATCATAAAATGAAAAACTTAAACTAACTAAACTAAGCGTAGATACTATGCTTAGTTTCTTGAATCAACATTTCTATTGCCGGGAACTCAAAGGTAAAGATAAAGTAATAAAATAGAATAACTGCTATGTACTAATAAACAATACAATACAATACAATACAAAATATCTTTATTGTACACCATAAAACAATAGAACAAAAATAAAGACACATATAAACATGAATATAATGAACTTAAGTTAGAGTAGGTACTTACATATGGTTCTATTGTATTTTTTTATAAAATTTAGAGGGAATTCCCTGTTTCGTGTTCTTACAATAGATTAAGTACGTACTCGTATAATACAGACTAAATATATTTTTTTTTTACCTAGCGTATTTATCGTGCGGAGAGGAAGCACCACCACCACTTTACTTGCTGCTTTTGCTATGTCCATCGGATCATATATATAAATGACGATTCAGATTTTACTCATACCTAGGAACTTAGGAAGCTAAACTCATCACCTAGCTGGGTTTTGGTCGAATCTGAAACTGCGTTTCAAAGGAATATCATTTCAAACGAACAGAGTAAGTATTATTTCAGTATCATATCAAGTATCATTTCACAGTATAATTTCATATCATCATTTTAGAGAAAAGAATGTTGACGACATTATTGTCCCACTGCTGGGCACGGGTCTTCTCTCAGAATAAGAGATTTTTAGGCGAATTGCTGGACTTCACACACCTCCGAAAACTTTTTTTTTAACGAACTCTCGGGTGTGTAGGTTTCCTCACGATGTTTTCCTTCACCGAAAAGCAGTGATAATTAATTTCTAATACGCACATAAATCAGTGGTGCGTGCCTGGGTTTGAACCTCGGACCTCCCGATTGAGAGGGCAAGTTTTAACCATTAGGCTATCACTGCTCTAATGCTGCTGCTAAAAAGAACAGAATAAGTATTATTTGCCACACACATGTTTGACATATTTCATTCTTAACACCATGTATAGCTAATAAATACAAATTCCCGACTGATGTTGGTAGCTTAGAATGGAAATCAGTCAATTAAGTCGTTTGCTCGATATTGGTAGCATAAAGCAAGTTCACTGCAATTGAGGCTGTCAGCTGTGAGTAATCGCGTTTATAGTGCACGAGTAACGGACTAACACCTGATATGTAACCCTTGATAAGTGGTCACTACTGATGGACATTTATTATCAACTACAGGTGGTAGAACCAGTGTAGTTCGACCGGGGAAGTACTACCGCCACACTTATTTGTGAAGCATTTCTTGCGTTTTGACGGGGCACTTTTGTATGAGGCGACGATCGGAAGTAGCAACGCGATGTGATTGACAGAACCCATGTTCTATTTGAAGTTGCCTATATATGTCCATGGGCGTCAGTGACCACATACCATCAGGTGGTCTGCAGACTTGTTTGATAATTCAATCAGATACAAAAAACAACTTTGAAACTACTAGTAGTAGGTACCTATCTAATCCTTATTATTATTGTAAATTTGAAAGTTTGTGAGGATGTACGTGTGTTTCTTACCCTTTCACACAAAAACTACTGATCGCATTTCAATGCAATTTCGCATACAAGTAGTTCATGACCGAGGTTAATATATAGGATACGCACTACAGTGGTAAACGCGACTGAAGCGGGGGATCCGCGGGGTTAAGCTTGTACTTAATAAAAGCGAAATTACCTAATGTACTATATGTACATTAGTTAATTTCGCTCACATGTATTGTTAATGCTATAACTAAGCCGGAAAGGCTTTTGTAAGGCTTGCTTAGGGACATCTTTTGATATTACGACTAAAACGATTGGTAAATGATAAGCTATCGCCCAGGGTTGACTGGCAGAGAATGCCATTAGGCATTAAGTTTACCCTTGTAACCCTTAGCTTAAAGTGTTTCAAAAATTAAATAAATAAATAAATAAACAAAAATAAGCTTTTATATGATAGAAAATTTTACGATGCAACAAAATGATGGGTTTGACTACCACAAAACTTATTTTTTTCTTTTCAGTGCACTGGAATAAAAGCTTGTATATAAAATATTTTTTAATATTATTTTAATTTTTAATAAGACTTACATTATTGAGATGCTACTGACAACGAATACAAAGTTTATAAATTTTAATGCTCCATATACATCGAAATGCTTCAATTAAGATGCTATCTCACCCTAATGTGTTTTCGATATGCTGTAAATTTGTCAATTTTTATTACACACATAATTCAGAACCTGTATTTTACAAATAACTCATGTCACTTAGACTGTCTTAAGAAAATTTGTTATGAATACATGTATGAATACATGTATGACATGTCATAAGAAAATTTGTTATGAATACATCTCAATATTTTTTGATACCCGACTAGTTTAGCCTAAGCATTAAGTCTATGTGCTAGTCGGATTCTTACCTGAAGTTAGCCACAGATGCGTGGTTACCAAGTCAATAAGTTTCAAAAGCAGCACTAAGTTATAACACTTCTGTTATACGCAGACACAGGTGTAGCGGTGGTACTTTCATAGCTGAATCACAAAGAGTTCTACCACCCTTAAACCTTAGAAACCCTTAACAACGCATCTGTTGACCAGAAGATATTTAAATAGCTTTCCGTTATAAATTGATCTTTATTTTTGGTAAATCTAGCATTAGTATGTAGCTACTAATATATTTTTATATCTGATTGAAGTGGCAAACGAGCATGCAGTCCACCTGATGGTAAGTGGTTACTGCCGCCCATGGACATCTGTAAGCAACTTCAAATAGAACATGGGTTTTATCTGAAGTCAATCACAGATGCTATTCCACTCCCGAGGACTATGATGGTCGCCTTATATAAAAGTGTGCCGGCAACCACACCCTTCCATCGAAACGCAAAAAAATGCTTCACGCTAAAAACGCTACTTCCTCGGTCGGACTACACTGGTTCTACCACCTGCATACTAATGTGTTAAAGCCCTCTCTTATTAATGCTATTGTTTTAAATTTTAAAATAAATTTGTTCATACATGTTTCATGCAATCCACGACAACTAGTAACTCAAGAATAACGAAAATGGAACATTTTGTCAAGTTGTTTCTGTTGACATTTTACGAAAATTTATTTTGTCACGACAAAATTTTTAATCTGTTATTTCGAACACGACATGCAATTCTATCACCTGGCATGATACACGTTTAAGGCAACACTCATGGTTTTGCAAGCCGTTATAGCATTTGTATCGCTATCCTCAATCTTACAATTGTACCTACACGGCGACACGGGACGATAAATTCAACTAACAAAGAAACCTAATGCTAGTGATGTAATTCGCATTTGCATTTGCGATTATTTACATGTAATACATTTGCATTCACATATAAAAAGATCGCCAAATCTATACAAATTCAAGTCGAATTGCAGTTTGACGACCAAAAAAACGGTCGTCAAAATGTAATATGGCAACTACCTGTAAATAAAGCTAGCGTCCATATCTGAGGTATTCCCGGGGCGTTATGACATGGGGCTCTTTAAATAAGGTGCGCAAAGAACTCTTTTTCGAAGCTGGCGGTGCATTGGCGACTCCTCTGGTGTTGCAAATGTCCATAGGCGACGGTGACTATATTCCATCAAGTAGCCCGTATCGTTAGGTTTAAATAAAAAAAAGTTGGCGGCAAATCAAAAGGAAAACTGAATATCCGCATTCGCATTACAGAATGTTCAAATAATAACATCCGTCACATCACTATAACACTCCAACTGCATTCTAATTCGAAAAGAAAATTAATTTCACCGCACTACAGTTGTCGTTTTGAATTAAAAAACGACAGGTAATTGCAAGGCCGGCAGCAGGGTTGATTTTATCAACGTTGATCGATTGTTCAGTGAATTTGTCGTTAAATCGCAATCAAACAATTGGTTTGAAATGCGATAAAGACACGTTTTACTGCGAGCTATAAGCGATGGGCTGTGGAAGCTCCACAGTGTTAAACAGATGAAACAAATATATATAATTTTTAATAATATTTATTCTATCGACTAATTATATTGATTAATTAGCTCTCCTATTCTATTGATAATTTATATCTGCTTTATGGTGAAAGTTATTGATGTTAGCATCGAAAGAAAACCTGAGATTTTTCTAAACAAAATCTATAAGATCAGTGACATTAGCCAATTTGCACTTGTCCAGACTAGGCAATGTCCTACATGTCTCTTATTCGGAGAGAAGACATGAGCTCAGTAGTGGCACAATATTGGGTTGACGACGATATATAAAATTTTTGCGCTACAAGAATTGATGTAGTACGAAAAGTGTCATATAATATAAGAATTGTTTTTTGCGAAAAACTATCGCCTTTAGAGTATGTTTACTTGGCTGCTTATTTTATTTCTGTACTGCAGCGAAATACTTATCCTACTTTTGTAGTATAGCTTATGACACGCTTTTCGCTACTCGCATATAGTCAAACAGCACTGTTATGGACTGTCTGCTTCCAATTTGTCATTCGTGTTGAAACATTCCATTATTTCAATGAAAACTGAAAAACTAAAGTCACAATTCTGCGTAAGTATTGAAACAGTGCCCGAGATTATGTTTTAACGACATAATAATACACGGTTTTACGTTATTACATTCACAAATTTCCTTTGCAGTTCAATTTGAGTTTTCAATGAGTTTGTTTAACCGTTTTTTATGACGGATTAAAAAATATATTGACTGAATTTCGAAGCACCGCGCTTTGCAGTGTTGCAATTAATATAAAGTAATAATTCATAGAACTCTTGAATCTTCTTTTGAGCAGAAAATCATCTTCCGTAGCGTTGAAATGAAATGCATTCAACTAATAATAGTACTGAACGAGACATGAAGAGGAAAAGTGAAATCCACGCCTGTATGACGGGTTGGGTCTAAATTTAAAAATAAAAGCCTATGTACAGGTTACCAGGCCATTTTCGACTGTACGTGAATCCATTACATAAATTAATTTTCAATATCTATTTAAATTGTATGTCGTTTAAAAATAACTAATATTACATGTTGTAATATTATTGTACAAATTGATAAGTGTAAAGGGCAATGTGAAACTTTTCGATCTTATGTAACTATATAAAATGCCAGTTAACAATTGGTAACTCATTGGAAAACATTATGTTTTTATTAAACTATGTTTAGACGTAAGTATTGTACCATTACGATATTCAATGTATTTTTTGTATAACAAAACATTAAGCTTAAGTAAGTGGTTGCTACCAACACAGCCTAAAGAACTAATGTTTAACATTAACATCATTGAAGGGTTGTTACTGTTAACGTATCACCCATTAATATAGAACACACTCGTATTGTTATCAATTACGTGCAGTGGTTAAGCCGTCACATACCTATAATAAAACAATTTTATGACACCTATAAGTAGGTATTATGACACATACTAGAATATTTTTTTTATCTAATTGAAGTAGCAAACGAGCATGTAGTCCACCTAATGGTAAGTGGTCGCTGCTGCCCATGGACATCTGTAATCAACTTTATATAGAACGTGGGTTCAATCTGAAGACAATCACAGATTCGTTGCTAGTCCCGAGGACTACGAGCGTCGCCTCATATAGTGTGCCACACCCTTCCGACAAAACGCAAGAAATGCTTCACGCTAGTAATAGGTGTGGTGGTGGTACTTCCCCGGTCGAACTACTTTGATTCTACCACCTTCAAAAATATTTTATTAATGTTTTAAACGGAAAAGTTTGGGAGGATTAATTTGTCGTATATTAATCTTTCACGCAAAATGTTCCGGTCAGACTGAAATTTGAGACACAGTTTATGAAATGAATTGACACATGGGATACTCATTAGTGTGGTAAACATAACCGATACGGACGGAGCCTCAAGAACTCACTACATAGTATAAAACAGTTTTTTTTAATAGATAGCGATTCGAAAGGAAGGTATATTTTGATGTGAAATACATGTAATTAGAGAAACACAAGATAATTGTAGATTTTCACTTTTAAGCGGAACGAAGCTCGCCGGGTTTACTAGTAGAATATAATTTTATTAGTAATATGTTTTGGCAAATCAAAATTTAAATGATATAAGTCTACAGCTCCAGCTTTCCTGTTATTACATGAATGATTTGCATGCCCGGATTCGTAATTGGCAATTCCGATAAATACATATTTTCCGGTTTCGTGCTAATGAACAATTAAACAAGCTATTATTTATATTGACTACACACGCCGGCAGATCGCTCTGGCAACATTTGCAATTTCAAACAGCCATTAAATGCACTCTCTCACGGATGTCTGCACAACTACCTAGCCGCTAATTGTTAACAATGACAAGAAAAATAGTTGCTTTCGACTTAACGGCTATACTTTATTGATAAAAAACTCCGTTTAGACACCTAAATCACTGCCGGCGAGAAAAGAGTAACGAGAGAAGACTATGAAACAAAAATGGACGGACTATTTTAGAATCTTTTACAAATTACTAGGTGATTTTAAACTAAAATTATCGCCGAATTTATACACTTTATTATAAAAAAATACTAGGTTGCAGCGGCTTCGAACGCTTCGGTCATTTCTACCACGTAAATAAATAGGTATTCTATGTTGTTAATCTAAGTTATAAACTACATATGCTAAGTAGTTTTTGCGTGAAAGAGTAACAAACACTGATACATCCTCACAAACTTTCGCATCGCACAAATAATATTAATGAGAATATATATTCAAACGCAGTGGCGTAGCTGTAGCGTTCGAGGCCCGTGGAAAATTCGGATGGGCTTCAGTTTTAAAATTGGGTTACATTTTTTTTACAAATGCTTTGGATTTTATTACATTTTTACTTGTGTGTGCAATGAGTAGGTAACAAAAATAAATAAGAAACAAAACTTTTTTTACTAAACATCTATATTAGTAAATGTTGGGAGGTGGGATTCTGAGGGCCCGTGGCATTTTGCTGACTTGCCATCCTGTAGTTACGCCACTATTCCAACGTTATGATGATCATTTATAGATTTGATTAGAGTGATATATTTATTTAGAATAATAAAACTTTAAATTTCATAACTATTTATATATTCTACAAAAAAACCTTTTGGCTGTATGCGTAATTTTCATAAATGTATCATTTTGGCTGTATGCGTAATTTTCATATAATCTGTGGCTTTGGGCATAGATTAGACATTACTTTTTTATTATTTTTTTATTATTGCTTCTTCGCTGCTGGTAAGACAAATGTCTTAAACAAACACTACCCAACAATCGTCGTTGTTTTTTATTTTTTATTTTCTCTCTCGCAAGCTGCAATAATTTCAAATTAAAAAGTCATTCGCTAATGGTAGAAATTTAAAACGATGTCATTACGATTTATGAAGTGTTGCAACGGCAATAAATAATATCAGAATCGAGTGGGATATTTCCCGCCAAGAGTGACGTTAAATTAATTGGTGGAAGGGTATTTTTTAAAGATTTTTTGTAACAAAATTACCGAACGACGCAACAAAGTAATATCTCGCAAATTGGTTAATTCCAATTTGCTAGATATTACTTTGTTGCGTCGTTTTTTTTGATCTTTTTTAGATTGATAATGTTGCTTCTATAGTGTTACTTTTAGTGCCTTGGATGTTAAAGTTTAAGGTTAATGTTAATGTTTTTGATAAGTGTAATTATAGGTCCTTGAAGTTTGTAAAACTTTTATTCTAATCGTATCCTGCCTGATATTTATTTTTCCTCACAGTTTTTGAAATAATTTTAGGGTCGAATCTTGATTTATATTGTAGGTTTCACAACTTGCTTTTTAAATATTGTTTATCTATAGGTACTAGAATATTTAAACATTCTTTTGAGATAACTTAAAAGTAAAAGTATTTCATTGGCGCATTATGATTTAAGGCTGACTTCCAAGAAATTCAGCTTGAAGATTAATCTGCGTGAAATAAATGTCGACCTGTAATACTTATCTTAATGCACTGTATGGTTTTATACACTCACAACGAGCTTACTTACCCAATATTTAAATCTAGAGGTATTACGCGACACATTATAATACATTTACGAAAATAGTCGTTAGTGCCTCCAGAAGTCCAACATAAAATTATCCTTAAATTAATCTGCGTTACAATAAATGACGACCTGTAATACTTATTATAATGCACTGTATGGTTTTATACACTCACAACGAGCTTACCCAATATTTAAATCTAGAGGTAGGTATTAAGCGACACATCATATTAAATTTACGAAAATAGTCGTTTAGTGCGTCCAGAAGTCCAACATAAAATTATCCTTAAATTATTCTGCGTTAAAATAAATGACGACCTGTAATACTTATTATAATGCACTGTATGGTTTTATACACTCACTAGGAGGTTACTTACCCCAATATTTAAATCTAGAGGTATTTTTTTAACTGACTGAAGTAGCACAGGAACATACAGTCCACCTGATGGTAAGGGGCCACTGCCGCCCATGGACATCTAATCAACTACATACAGAACATGGATTCCATCTGAAGTCAATCACAGATGCGTTGCTACTCCCGAGGACTATGATGGTCGCCTCATGTGAAAGTGTGCCGGCAACCACACCCTTCTAACGAAACGCAACAAACTCAACAGATTTACGCATCACATTATATTACATTTACAAAAATTGTCGTTTAGTGTATCCAGAAGTCCAACATAAAATTATCCTTTAATTAATCTTCGTCAAAATCAATGTCGACCTATAAATACTTATCTTAATGCACTGTATGGTTTTATACATATACAAATATTTAAATCTAGAGGTATTACGCGAAACATTATATTCAATTTACGAAAATAGTCGTTTAGTGCCTCCAGAAGTCCAACATAAAATTATCGGTGCCTAAACTTAGCAATTTAACCCTAGACCGCGCACGGAAATGTCAGTCGGTGAACAGCTGTGGGCGCTCCCGACCTCACTTTCATGGTAACCATGTATTACTCGACAGCCTTCCCGCGGGTTAATTGCAAACAAATATCGCCCTTACGCCCGTAACCGGCAATTATGTGATCGTAAGTGCAAGGAAGTGTAAGCGTCTACACTGAAATGTACTACCCGTTTGGTAATTGGTCAATCTAATGGGTAGTTAAAAATAGCCAATACTCATGGTGCGAGACGACTCCATGTGTGTTGGATATATGATGAAAATTCAGACCCAAAACGGAAAGTCGTTTTATGTGACATGAAGTCACAAAAATAATTTCAGACCCAGAGCCTAAATGTAAGTATTTTAAAGTTTACCTGGCCGGAGATCGAACCTAGAACACAATTTTGGACGACTATGGGGGTTGTTTAACGTATACGAATAGTTTCGTTCCTTGCCTATATCATCCGTTACAATGTTATGGCCCAAACAACGATCGTATAAAAAAAAAAACAGATTTTTCTTTTCTTTCATTATATATTTATAATTTTCTGTAATTTAAAACACAGACCGTTCCGCGGATATTTATATGTATGCTTATATACTTATATGAATGGTATCTTTACAATACTTTTTATGCTGTTACAATGATTTTTATGCTGAACTGTAAGTGAGCAGGCACTGTTATCATACTTTTTGAATACTGAATAATTTAAACATATTATGAAATTTCGCCGTAAACACGATCCATGCAACTGGGTCGAAATATCGGCGAAAAGAATTCGAAAAGGATTCAAAAACCGCATATCGTGAGTACCCGTTAAGTATATTATGAATTATAATTTAAGACACCCAATGTTTATTCAAGGTTGGTCTGTGGCCACAAATGCGGTAATTTGACATAACAGAGCAAATCACTTTCGATTAATTTATTAATAGATTGATAACAATTTTCCTAGCAATCAAAATGTAGGTTAAATATTCCGCGAACCTTAATTACTGACTTCAAATGTATAAATGCATGCGTGAATAGGGTTACCAACATTTTTGCTGATAAACTAAATATTTCTTTTGTTGTATAGGCTAATAAGAATATATTGTTTAATATTTTTATGCGTAAAAGATATAATATATCTATTTTATTAATTAAACCTGTTAAAGTGAAAACTATTTTAAAAGACAGTTACATGAGTGAACGATTTTAACAAAACTTAAAAAAAAATGGGTAACTGAATTAAAATATATAAAATATAATATTACGGCACGCTAAAACTGAAATACAATATCACTGCGTAGGTACTATATATTCTTTATAACATATAGTAGGTACAGTAGTCAGGTACCAATAAGTACGGGCTGGCGATGTTTTGGCAAATACAATTGATCTCGACAGTATAGGTGGCACCACCTATTGTTATAAGTTGAAACAGTCTACAGTACACACTAATAAACAAATCATTGATATCGTATAAGCGGTTATCCAAAACGGCTCCGGATGATAGTGAACAAACACAGTGGCACATGATATGTATAATGTATATTATTATGATTATTTAAAGATCTTTCAATGTTTTAACTAAGCAATGGAAGCCTAAAGATTGAAAATTTCACTAAATCCCAGGCTTTTTCTTAAATGATATGCGTAATAGAAAATAATTATTACTGCTTTACGACAAACGAAAAAATTGTCAGTAATCGGAAATCTAAAAAATAACGCGGAACTCGGGGACTGCCACGGTAAACCTATTTAACATTTTTTATCAACTTATGCAATTGTAATTATTTATTAATGCAGTACTTTTCTATTTGATATTAATTCAAGTTTTTTTTCATACTATATACTTCCTAACAAACAGCTGCTTACATATTCGTCCGATTTCCGAGCAGCTCGTCTCGATCCGTGCGAGCTTCGTACTGTCGTACCATATGAACGTTAAGCGAACGCTCGGCCGCGCTACATGCTAGGCAGAGCGGGGGGGTGTTAGGTTTTTTCGTTTCGGAATTTCTTGATTCGGTCGCCGTGCTCAAAGTCCGCGGTAAAAGCTATGCAATAGCTTAAAAGTTCTCTAAGACGTGTGAAGTCACTAATTCGCCCTTGGCTAGCACGATGGACTGAGGCCTAAACAATCTCATTCATAAAGAAAACTTTGTAGTGGAACAACGGGTCAACATAATGTGGCTATTTTATGAACGTGTTGGCAACCCTATACTCGAGCGAGTCAGTCACGCTCACTCTTCACGGTTCGACTTTGTGATGTGATATGTCAATTGAACGGCAGACACACGCAATCGTATCTAGTTTTTTTATACACAGAAAAACGTATGCACTCACGTAGGTTCACGCTTAAATACGTATGTATACAAATAAAAAGTGTCTTGTCTCTATGTATCGCAGGTAAGTGAACTTGTTACCATTCGAAAACATAAGAATTTAAGTTGATGAAACCATGAAACCAATTACAGTGATTATATGTTTTTTTTTTGTATTAGATGTAATCGTGTCTAGTTTAAAATTCGTTAGTTTACAACATAAGATAACTAGTAGATCATCAAATTTATACGTTTTTGGTTCAGATGTAGTTGCATTTTTAGAGATACGTAATTTTGCTTGTCTAGAAAATACCAAAGGAATGTGTATGTTTAGACGCAACAATCTATTTTAATTAATTTAGAATTAAAATTATGCGTTGTTAACAGCCAATTTTGGAAATATATTCTTCATTTCTCTGTTCAACTACCTAAAAAATCATTATATTTATGCGTTGAAAACTTATTTTTCATTATTTTTAATAGATATCTACTTATTATAGATATATTATTTTTGGCTTTCTAACGGTGTGCATGTGACAATTCGAGCCTTAGAAACGTGGACTAAGTTGAAAGGCCTGGAGTATTAGAACGATAATCGTAATTACTGCGTATTCCATACACGACTCAGAAAAAAATTGACGGAATGGGTGCTTATTAAAGTCCCAACGAAAAAATGGTAGCGACAGACAGACAGCCATTAAGACGATACTAGCGTATTTACCTAAGTGTGCCGTTGTCCATACTGGGCGTTTATAAATATTAATTTGTTTGTTAATAAGTTCGACGCAAGTGTCCTCCTTATGTCAGTTTAGATCTCAGACACAGATACGATTAATTACTAAATTGCTTCATTTAAAATTACACTAGAGCACTTGACACTTCAGCATTATTACGGATCGGACATGATAATTTTGTTATAAATTGCGAGTGATACCTGTGTTGTGTAGCGTGGCCAGGCTTGCTAGTTTCGTGGGTTGTTTGTTTGCTTTGTTTTTGTTTGTTTGCTTTTTTTGCTTGAATTGTTTGCTTGAATTTTGGATATTTTTTTCCTTTTTTTACTTTATTTACTTTATTTTCATGGACAAAACACAAAAAGGCGTAATAACGATAAGTAGGTTAGGGACTTTAATGAATAATATTTCTGAAATTACTTCTAATAATAGAATAGAATTTGATTTGGATCGCAAATGCAATATTGGATGACATAAACTTGGTAGAAATAAAGTTCTGCTATTTCATCGATGTTCGACGTTCAATTCCGACTATGGTGAGTTCATTTAAATATTGTAAGTTTTAGTTTGTAATGTGTTATGATTCATTTTTTAGAAAATTTAAAAACTTATAGATAAATATTTGATTAATCTAAGACTTTATTAGTACCTATCATCGGATAAAAATGGTTCATTATTTAATAGTTTCAGGTTTTAATTATTTAGTACAGATAAAGGTATATTGCGTAAACATTACCTTCAATTCATATTCTCATATAAAATATCCTCACAGTTTATTTTTATTTGGTAACCCTAATCTTATAGCCTTAAGAAATGACATGTTGATACCCGTATAAGTAGAGAAGTAGTAATTTATAAAATTGTTTTATGTACAGATAGAAAATATTAATGGTAGAGATAATAAATGTAGCGGCTATCATAAAGAATAAGGAATTAAATATTGCATTGCTAAATCTAGCTGTTTGCTTGTCATTTTGATTTTACATATACTTTGCGTTTTATTACATTGTCTGTATTCCATAATAACGTGTTATGTAAAAAAGGGCCAAGTCTTGGAAGAATTCGTTCTTACAGTTTCTTTTTCAAGACTTTTTACTGTCTCTATGGCTTCTTTCTTAAGCCTTTCTACTGTCTGTAAAACACTTTTTACTGTTTGCCAAGTGCAAGTCGAAAAGGAGAGATCTGTACCAACAGGTTTTTAATTTTATATTTAAATAGTTGATCCAGCGAACTTCGTTACGCCTAAAAATCTAAAATTATCAGTGTTCTTCCACTATATTATGCATGTATTATACATAGAAACCTTCCCTGTGAATCACTCCGTAATTAAAATCCGTAGCGTAATTTTAAAGATCTAAGCATACATAGAGACAAACAGCGGGAAGCAACTTTGTTTTATACTATGTAGTGATACCATAGTAGCTATGGAAGAATGCATTTTGAATATTTCAAATGTCTATTACGGATCAAGAGACAGACATACCTTGAGAGCCTTGTGATAGACAAACAGCTAGCGGGGGCTTAGTAATAGGGTTTATTTTTTACACTTTCTGTACGGAACTCTACAAAATTTAAAAGCGTAATGTGATGTTGTAGGAGCGTATCTTTATTTGTGTATTCATTTGTAATCATGTGAGAGTGATTGAAGTTTTTGTTATTATTAATCATACTTTAATTTTTTCGTTTGTAATTGACACAAAACTTTAGACTTTTTAAGAGTTTGAAGGAGAAAAATGAACCTCGTGTTAGTAAGTTTATTTCGCTTTAGTTATGTCTGAAAGAGCTAGTCTTGTCGTATTTGAGATGAAAGTCCCTTCTCCAGTATTGTGACATAGTTGTTGAAACTAAATTATATTAACGACAAGCGTATCTTTAAAAAATTGTGTCAACATTTTTGTATTCTGGTTTGGTTGGAAAGGCGTCATACGTAACGAAAGTTGCACATTATATATTTTTAGGTGATGTCATTGCGTTACATAACTGTATCCTTGTCGTCAACCCATTATTATCCCACCATCGGGCACAGGTCTTCTCTCAGAATGAGAGAGTTATAGGCAATAGTCTACCGCGCTGGCCAAGTGCGAATTGGTAGACTTAGGACTGTAGGTTTAGAACCAGTGTAGTTCGACCGGGGAAGTACCATCAGCAATTTCTAGCGTGAAGTATTTCTTGCGTTTCGATGGAAGGGTGTGGTTGCCGGCACACTTTTATATGAGGCAACCATTATAGTCCTCGGGAGTAGCAACGCATCTGTAGCAACGCACTTCATATAGAACATGAAGTTCTATCTAAAGTCAATTACAGATGCGTTGCTACACCCGAGGACTAAGATGGTCACCTCATATAAAAGTTTGCCGTTCATCTGCTACTTAAATTAAAAAAACGGTTCTATACAATTAACCACATTAGCAATACGTTCTGATAAATTAAACGAGGAACAAGATTCTAAGACCACATTCTACTTTACTGCTTATAAGCAAAGGTAATTTTTGTACTACAACATTCTGTTTATGGCAATAACAGGCGATTAACTCGGACCTACTATCGATATTTATGGAATACGTTTTACGCAAATCGATAAAGCGATTAACAATCAGTTGACAGGCGTATCTTTAAATCTGGATTGTGTATGGGAGGCCTAATGGTCCCCGGCTTGAGCTCTGTTAATACCACAATAAGGTGGGAATCGTATGAAAGATGAATGTTATTCGCGGACGGGATTTGTCAGTCAGTGAATTATTAACGCGATCCGAGAGTTTCTGTTTTGACCGTTCTCAATTAATGCTTTTATGGTCAGATAAGCCGATTATGAAGCGAGGCGGAGGTATTTTTTTAAATCAGCGACTCGGTACGATGTAATTCTGAAGTAAGACGTGGCTGTTTTGCGTTGAGAAAAACATTGACGCGTTATGACGTCGTGAGATACATTATTTAGCCCGTGGTTTAAGTACAACTTGCTATAAAAATCTTTAATCTTGTTTCACATTTTTGTAAATAACTTAAAAATACAAGTTTGCGTTGAATGTTATTTATTTTTTATCGGTTACCAGTAAGTCACCCCTTTAAATTAATGCTGGTCCCTATGTATAGATTTTTATGGGGACCAGTGTTAAATTTTTTATACGAGTGACTTGACAAACGAGCGTTGTCTACTTGATGGTAAGTAGACACTTCTCCACACAGTTTCTACCTGTAGACGATAACAACTGTTTGGTTGTGTTAAACCTCAGGAGTACTGAGGTTTAAAATATCCTTGAATCGAAACGTAAGAATGATAGTGATCGACGAGGAACCACCAAATATAGTACGAACTATACTTATTCGGCCACTTATTAAATATAGAACCTTAATTTGGTGTGCTTTAGTAACGGTTATAAGGAACAGTGATCGAACTTTTCATACAAATGTAATATAAAATAATAATCACACAAATGTAATATAAAATAATAATTTAATAAACAAGATTTTTCAAACTAATAATCAATGGTCTGCAGAGTAAAGCGTGACTTCAGACAGGCATATTTATTATTTAAACCTTGCGATTAATAAGTAGATTGGTGTGCACCTGTAAAAATGATTAATATAAAGCACCCATTCTTTAAATTAGTTTCCACGTTACGTATTAAGATGTTATTAGTAGTTAAAACGATAGTTGGTAACGTCTGTATGAACTTTTAATATTAGATAACACTGAACAATGCAACCCATCAAATTATAACGGCTTGTCCTAGACTTAGTGTACCTACCTATAGAATCGAGTATAGTTTCATGGTTTGTGTAGTGTAAACGATCTGCGTCTTTAAATAATATATGGCGTAGGTTAGTGGCCACCACCTTTAGGCAAAAGGAGCACAGGTCGCCATCAAGTGAACCGCTGACCTGAAGAAGACTGGGAAACCGTTGGATTCAGTGGGCACAGCCCAGATTGGAGTGGCGTAGTTCATGGGTGGCATATATCGAGCAGTGGACCTCAAAAGGTTGATGGATGGATGGTTGTTGGATAGGGGACCGCATGACCAATGGGCGACATCCGTTCGTCTAAGATACGTTAAGGAATTTGTTGGATTCTGATTCTGAATATAATAGTGAACCTTATCAGAGCTATGATAAATTTCTTGCGTTTCGGGAGCAGCAGGATTGACTTCAGATAAAACCTACTCGTATGTTCTATATGAAGTTGATTACAGATGTCCATGGGCGGCAGTGACCACTTACCATCAGGCGGACTGCATGCTCGTTTGCTGCTATAATCAGGTAAAAAAAACCGCAAAGTTATATTTAGAAGATAACATCACAAACACATAGAGTGATATTTTTTTAGACTTAATTCTTTTGTAGTAGTGTGAAGATGTAGTTTTTTCGCTTCACGTGAATAGTCGTGGAATCCGCTGGAATTGCATCGTAAAGGCGAAGGCCAGCAAATTGCGAGCAGCTATCAATTAGTTCGAATTAAAAAGTAATTTTAATCAACCACTCCATTGAACATTGGTATGAAAGAATTTCCTTTGGTACATTGCAATAATGTTACTGTGTTTTGGAGAAATACAATTTTAAATTAACGATAGTTAAGACGAAATTACAAGATCACTTATTATTTTTTTAGTTAAATAAATGGTGGTTATTTTTTATAATGTAAGCACATATTTGACACCGTCCATAGACGCTGCCAGAGGCCTAATGCAATATCATATGTAAGCTATAAGTAATATACTTACATGACCACACGTCCCGTTTTGAACGGGACCGTCCGCTTTACGTTGTACCACAGTACTAGTATCTACAGTATTCTAACTTCTTACAAACGCACGAAACGCAAGTTGTACCTACGCGCCACGATTTCGGTATGCACTCGGTAGGTACCCAACAGCTAGCGAATGTGCCGTAGTGGCGAGCGGGCGATGTGACGTTTTTTAAGCAGTTGATCTTTTTATTTAAATAATAATTTAGCGAAGAGCAGTTGTAAACTATATTAGGCTGTTCTTGATTGCTTTAATTGTGCATAAACACGTCCAGTGTTAATTATTTTTATTTTCGTTGGTAAAATATTATTCAGTGTGAAATTTATAACTATTATTTGTGTACGAATTATTATTAAGTCTCTCAAATATTAAAAGAACGCGTTGTTTTTTACCTTAATCTACCGAATAAAATACATAATCAGTAAGAAAGAAAGTCAAGTATACAGATGTATTAAAATACTTTAGGCGGGTAGCCCTAACGCGAACTCTAGTCCAGCGCGTCTGCAGGTATAAAATTCAAGGACACGGCAGAGTTAGACTACTGTATGATATTAATACTGTGGTTGTACCTTACCGCCACATTTCTGCACCTCAGAATTAAATTAGAACGCATCGTAATCCTACGAACGCGTTGCTGTTAGAAGGCAGAAACAAATGTGGCGCCGTCGTCGTACCAATAAGGTTTTTTTTCTATTAATTTGGGAAACAAACAATTCACCTTTTATACAAAAAACGATACATACAATATAAAACATATAAATACAACAGTTTCCACTATTAAGTAATACAAAAAAAAAAACGCAAAAAGATGTACTAAATTTTACCGCCTTAAAATCTCCACACGGGGTTACTTTAGATTCACATTGGCAAAGCTCACGTTGAATTATGCGGTAATACACATACCTACTCATTTTATACCTCATTAAGGGTCACTGTGTTTTCTTCTAAGCTATATACAACATTACAAACAAGAGTTATCACAATTGTGACGGTAACCTTTGACGTTTCGTCGTTAGCTTAAGAATCTTAATAACATGCTAAGAATGGTCCTAGGCGGTCGAACGGGTTCCTGGGAAGTAATCACATTCAATACGTAATAGGGCCGCGACGAACTCGCCTTCGCAAAAGAATCCGCTCGCAATTACGCCAATCAATTATAATGGAGGAGGAAATTACTTGTTTCCGCGGCCGCTTCGACCGAAGACTGAGTTTGAGGGCCGGCGCGAGGGATAAGATGTGGCGAGAGCGGAAGCGAGGTAAAAATCTGGCAGTTTAAGGAAAAAGTGATTAAGCTGATTAACATTAAGCGTACAAGCTCAATATTGTATGATTGATTTTACATTTATAACGGTTTATTATATTTTTTTTGGTATGTATTTGTTATTCTTGTCATAGATTATTTCGAAAACAATTTACACTTTTCCTTACAATCTTAAGTAAGTATACCAGAAGGTATTATTTGAACATTCAATCTCTAATTTAGTAATTTGTAGTAAGGAATTTAATAATAAACATAAACGCTGTCTACACTCATAGCCCCACACTAGAATTTTCTCCTATATCGTGGGTACTATGGACACACACAAGACGAATACACAAACACCCAGACCCAGAACAGGAATCTAAACTCATCATTCAGATACCTGTCTGGCCGGGAATCGAAACAGGGACCCATTGCGCGTCAGACCGGTATGGTAACAGCTCCGCCACGCGGTCTTCTTTAAGAGATTTATAATACCTACTTCGCTGACTAGACTTAAACTACTTAAATTAAATATCAATCTGATATTATTTTGATTTCGTAATGCGACGAAGTTGTAAGCAACCTATTTGTTTTGTAATGTTTTGGTTGTGTAAACATTTAAATTTATTAAAAAATTAAAACTTAGGATACTATCTGTCCCGCTGTAGTCTAACATTTGGACCACACCCTCCCAGTCGGAGGCTAGCACGCGACTAGCTCCATGTTGGATTATTATATTGTGTTCATCGCTGACATACAAAGTAGAAAACGATACATCTAACATGTTTTATAATAAACAGCGATCGTTATTTATTTGTAACTCGGATTGCATTGCACTGATTGAATGCATGTCAACATAATACGGGAATGTGGACTGGCGGAATGACTTCTATAGCTATTGTATGCGCGTGGTTTTGTCCGCTTTTAAGCGAGATCTCTATACTGTCGTCAACGCATTATTGTACCACTGCTGGGCCCGTGCCCAGAATGAGAGTTATCTACAATGATCTCTATACAATGTAGTCAAAAGTTTTTTTTCAGTGCTTCATTCTAAAGCATTTTCTGTTCTATTCCTGTAATTTTAACAGACAAAAACTAATAAACTACGTTGTTCTTCTGACCTATGGTATCATTTTTCATCAAATATATAAATGTTCGATAAAAATTGTAAAAAATATATACCTATACAATTTTCTAGTTCATTTTATTCTTACACAAAATATAGATTTAAAGCCTTTTATAGAAATACGTAACCTATTTTATTTCTAATAAGGAAATATCTATTACATAATAATAATCATTTTCAAGAATTGTTTCAACAAAATAGATGTAAGATACGAGATGAATCAAATATTCGGTTGTTATTCGGTATTCGACGTATTCGGTATCTTTTTCACTATTTGTATTTGGCTGAATTATTCAGTTTTGCTTCTGAATATATTCGGTCCGAGTTTTTCTATTTTCTTAGTTACACGTCACGGTATAGAACAAAAAAACAAAGATTTATGTCAGATATAAGTAAAAAAAATCCTATGAACAGTGTGTTGAATAAAGCAATTAAACTTCAAACCAAATGAAATGAAATGAAAAGAAATTCATTTATTTAACTGAAATGAAATGAAAATCAACATTTATTTAACTTTACAAGATACTAAATCATGGTTATGCATTCTTTCGTCAGAAAGTGAGTATGATCACTTTAACGAGTTAATACCTATTACTTCTGAGTTTAACATTCGCGATAAACAAACAGACAAACCCTTCTCAATTTCAATACAATATACACGCACTCACATGTAATCCAGTATTTATTTATAAGTACAGTGGGACACATAAATTATACGTTAAAGTAAATTTGTTTAATGATACCGAGTACCGTGCGTACTTTCTGCATACTTCTCGTAGCGGCTATTACAGCTATGCCTAGTGGGCAGAGGCCTTTTAGTCTATATTAACTAGGGTGTAAAGGTATAGGTACACTTGACGAGTGTAAACACAAAGAATAATGGTGCCGACAAATTTATAAAAAGTATAATTTATATTTAGTAGTTCGTTCGGAATGATAAAACGAACTTAGAATTTCCTTATAATTGATTTGATACCAAGATACATATTATCTATCCATCCTTACATAAGCCTTTCAAGGTTCACTGCTAGACATGGGCCACTCCTAATCTGCGCCACTTAGACCGGTCCTGAGCCATCTGATCTTTAAAGGTGGTAGAACCAGTGTCATCGTCCCTGTAGCCTCGGGGTCAGAATAGGGCTACGGTATCCCCTGCCTATCGTAAGAGGCGACTAAAAGGGGCTTCCGGGGTTGTAGACGGCTAGAGTGGGAGCTCGAACCGTTCAGTCAGGCAATCCCGGGAAGGACGGCGGTATGTGTGGTCCCATACCGTCGTAAAGACTAGACGGAGCGGTGGGCCCAGCCGCCCTTCTGGGAGGAGCCCGATGGGGCAGCGCGCTCGGAGGATTCCGGTTGAAGTCGTTTCGAGATCCCGGAGTCCTCCTTTTCAGCGCCGAGGACGGCCACCGGGGGGGTTTTAGTGCGGTAAAAATCCCACATAACCCTGCGTCGCTTCCACGGCGTCGGGTACCTTTGGAAGGTTTCCCTCTCGAAAACAAAAAAAAAAGAACCAGTGTCATTCGAGCGGGAGGTACCACCGCCATATCTCTTTCTAACGTGAAGCATTCCTTGCGTTACGATGGAAGTGTGTGCTTGCCGGCACGCTTTTATATGAGCAACCATCATATATGATTTAAGACTAGTATTATCGCGGAATTCTTTTTGCCGATATTTTGACCCACTTGCATGGATCTTGGTCAAGGTCAAACAGTCAGTTTGGCCGTGACCACGATCCATTTCATTTCATTTCATTCATGCTCCTCTGTCCGCGGCAGGTATCTGCAAAACGGACCCCATCCCCAAGTTTCCGCTTTACGTATTAATTTATAGATGTCACAAGACGAGATGACGCGAGTTGTGACGACACGACTTGTACGACACGACTTGACGACACGACTTGACGACACGACTTGACGACACGACTAAGTAGAATGAAACCTAACGAGTTGAACGAAATAAAATAAAATTATAATATATTTTTTAAAGTTACCAAACATCAATTATAACATATTTTACAATTATTTGTAGCAACATTATTTTACACTTATTATATTCAGAGAGCTATAGCCGACGATGGTAATTTAAGGCACCCATAGCCATATCTATTACCCGAGCGAACACCAGCAGCCATCTTGTAATTCGTAGCACTACGCCGAATGTGACCACGCCCTTACCGAGAAGCGGTTTATTTAATTAAGCAGAGCCGGCAATCAGCGTGCCTCGGACCGATACTTGTACAAACTTGGCCGCTTTTTACATTTCTAAGTACTAAAATATACGTATACAAATGCTTTTCATATGTGCAAAGCTATAGACTTAATAATAATGGCGCTTTCTGCACTCATAGGCCCACATTTCGTGTGTTCATTGCAACCATGACTAAGAGATCGGTTGAGTTGATGCCATGATTACAAACAAAGAACATACACCTATAACAAGTTATTTTATAGATATCTGGCTGGGAATCGATTCATAATCATACTTAGTGTCAGGTATGGTGACCGGTCCGACACGCGATTCGACTTTTTTTTTTCTGACCGAAGTAGCAAACGAGCATGCAGTCCACCTGATGGTAAGTTGTCACTGCCGCTCATCTGTAACCAACTTCATACAGAACATGAATGCGATAGATGCGTTGGTACTCCCGAGGACTATGATGGTCGTCCTTCCATCGAACGCAAGAAATGCTTCACGTTAGAAATAGGTGTGGCGGTGGTCGTCGCTCGTCGGCGTCTGGTAGTGCCAGTGTAGACTTCCCCGGTCTGCACTGGCACTACCAGAATAGAATGTTATTATAATAAACTTTATTTTCTAATCCAGCCGTTCTAAGAATGCATTCCCGAAGTCTATCTAGTTGGACGGGACAGGGGTTTGGAATAATTATTTATTTATTTATTAAGTAATCCAACAGCAATACATAGAAAATATTTATTTTGTACATGTTATGGTACAAAATTAAGCCAAAACAGGATTACACAAATAGTTTTGTAAAATACATAAGTTGCGATCCGGTGGTAGTGTAAAAAAATACATATATATATATATATATATATATATATATATATATATATATATATATATATATGTAACTGACAATTTGTAATCGCTCCCGAAGGCCTATGCAAAATAAAGACATTTCATTTCATTTCATACATGCTATAAATGTGTGAGTGTGTATATGTGTGTATAGGTGTGTATGTGTGTGCTTGTGAAATCTACAAATAAATAGTAAAAATGTGATTACTGAAGTAATAGGATAATCAAATTAATTAATGTTAAAGTGCAACTTTCTAGCTTGTTTTTTAGTTGATTCTTTGATAAAATCCGTGTGTAAAATAAACGTGTTATGATCGATTCTAACTTCTAAATATAACTATATAAAGAAAATAAAAATGGACCGTAAGTTGGTGAAGTCGAGGTTTTACTAAAAGTAGAGAAACTTACTTACATGACGTAAATAATTCATAAACTCCAAACAGTAACATAAAAGTTTATTGCACAAATTTAAAATTTCGAGTGGGGTCTTACGGACCACCTCGTCAAATCTAATCGAATCTAAATCAAGATACCATTAGTATAATCGACCCGTCCTTTGTTTGTGGAGCAAAATGGAGCAACATGCCCGAGAATTGGAGCTAATGAAGACACAAGGGGTAATCATGGGGCAAAAAGGGAGAGCAAGCAAACTCGGTGGCTCGTTGAGTTGCTGGTGACAAAAATGCAATTTAAGTTATGCTATAAAAACTCAATTCTACATCGAACGGGTGCATGCATGCGATTGGTCGCCGACGGACAAAAACTAACCTTCGATCTTCCCAACGCATAATTAGTCGCACGCTGCGATCAAACTATAAGTTTTAAGCGGTGAAACCACTGAAGGAGAGCGATAAACGATGTTTTCTCCAAAAATATATGTAACTATATCTATTATACTTGGTAACATTTAATTTATAATCTACAAAACAATCATCAATATGTATATAACAAATTTTAGTACATTTTATTCTCGGTATTTACTAATGTATTATGTGATATTACTTATGTTATTGTGTTAAAAAAAAACATGTACATTCACATACGCCCAAACACATACAAACGAGCGCGCGCGCGCGCACTCGCATATACACACCCTTATAATATTTACTTATGCGCACAAAAGGCCAAATGTTGCAATGCAATTGAATGTTATAGTCCGCAAAATGTAAGTCCATAATTGGCTTTAACATATAAAGTATTGTTTATATTATTTTAGTAGCTGTGGATTTTGTTAAATACATAAATAAACTATTTGTAAACCTAGATAAATAAAGCTGGCGGTGCATTGACGGTTCGTCGGTCGTCGGTGACGGCTCCATCACGTAGCCCGGCTGCCTTAATTTATCTATTATATGACGCGACCACCTTAGTCCTCGGAAGTAGCGACGCATCTGTGATTGACTTCAGATAGAACCCCATGTTCTGTATGAAGTTGCTTACAGATGCCCATAGGCGGCAGTGACTACTTACCATCATTTGGACTGTAGCTCGTTTACTACTTCAATCTTATAAATAAAAACGTCTGATAAGCATTTCTAATATATTTTTACCTCAATCTGTATTATATAACGTTCATTATTCCTAATCTATATAATAGATATTAACGGGATCAAAACAAAACGCGACTCGGCCAAGATAAAATAACACAATGTCTATTGTCAATATTGACTATTTAATTAGGCATATTTAAATAGCAGCATTCCCCTCCAATTTTCCTACGATAGAACAGATTTTTTAAATCTATGTATTATATTCTTTTCATTTAAAAATATGATGACAATCATTTCCAATTTTTAACATGTAATTAATGTATATTTATTAAGCTCTGCAAACAATTTTTCGCTTGTTTAATTCAAACATTTTTTTCTCCGTACCGATTTGTTGCTATGCGAGTCTTTTTAACTATTGACGGCAGTACTCGACTTCAGTTTCTATCGCCTCGCTGTCGCTTTGCGGTAAGTTCGCGCAAGCCTTAAAGCACTATGAGCTTGCAAAGCCTCGAAAGCTTTTTCCCCGCCTCTATCTCTTAAGCCAATGTCATTCATTGGTCTGTCTATCTTGATTTCACTTTTTATCAACTCTATTTGTTTTTGCGGCACGCAATGATCATTAGCTCCGCACTTCATTACGATGGCTGCCTCGTTCTAGCAATTTGAGGGGTAATCGAAGGGTAATGGAAAAAATTAATGGTAATTTATTATGGAGAATATAATTATCCGTTGTGTAGTTATGAAGAAGTTATTACGGCTGTAGCTTATGTAGGAATTCCAACGTGTCCTAGCTTGGCAAGCGGTGACATATATCTCGTTTAATGTAAAACGGATGTTTTATATGATAGAAACATATCAACCAGTGACTTAAAAGGGTGTTTAAGTCGAAGCTTGTTTGTCTGTGTTATCCTCGCTCCTAGAGGTTAATCATTTTGTTTGAAAATTTAATGGAATTTCATAAAACAAATGACACAAGAATATTAAGTACTTTTCTGTCAAGTGCCAACACAAATTCGTAACTACATTTTATCGCATAACAGCTCCAATTGTATAAGACGAATGAAACTAACACAAGGGAATTTTGTGTTTCAAAGCGATGAGACTTGACGTTCGGGACACTTATCCCTTTACGGAATGCTGTGTATATTAATGCAACGCCAGAATTCTTCACACACAGTAATTAATCCTATCTGCATACTCGAAAGTGAGGCGCCACCTACATCATTGAGCTTTAAAGGTATGTTTCATTTTATATCAGCTTTTGAGATTATGAAATAATTTGATTTAAAATAAAATACAGACGAATTGATAACCTCCTCCTATTTGGAAGTTGGTTAAAAAAGGTGGTGGAACGAGTGTAGGTCGACCGGGGAGGTACTGCCGCCACACCTATTTTAAACTTGAAGCATTCCTTGCGTTTCACACTTTATATGTGGCGACCATGCTAGTTCTCGGGAGTAGGGAATCTGTAAATTACTTCAAATATAACCCATGTTCTGTATGAAGTTGTTTACCGATGTCCATGAGCGGCAGTGACTACTTACCATCAGGTGCACTGCATGCTCGTTTGCTACTTCAGTCAGATAAAAAAAGAACTATAAAAGAAAATCAGACAAAGCGTTGATAAGTTAATCTCTTCCACTACAGTTTCAACATAACTACAATTCCTGTAACTTTGTTAAAAATATCGGTACATAAATAAAAAACGAAAAATATGTTTCCCAGAATATCATTATTTGAGGGTCTTCTGTATCTAAACAGATGTTATACGCTGACGGAAAATCGACACAAAACGCTCTGTTAAATTCAGACAACATATACGAGTAGGTACAAGGAAAACCACCTTAAATCAGTGGTCGCTAGTTGTATTATAAGCCGAATGTATTATATTTATTTAATAGCATTAATCACATTTAATTTTATCCGATGACTGCATACAAGCAGTGCATAAGGTTTCCTTCTGGCAAATCACATGTAAAGTTTGTATCAATCCTTTTTGTATCAATAGCTCAATATGAACGATTAGAAAACGGTAACACAATACCAGTAGAGGTTCTGCAGAAACAGTACGCATTATTTTGCAAATTGGAACGAGTATGGTTCGACCGAGGAGGCTACCACCGCATCTCTTTATAGCTTGAAGCCGTTCTTGCGTTGTGGTGGCCAGCCCACTTTGATATAAGCGCTTGACACTAGTTTTAAGCATTGAGAGACAGAAATAAGTGTTGTTGTGTTGCTTCTCGAATCGAACCATAACGCGTCCACCTTTAAAATCAGTGTTCGTGATTTGAAGTGGTCATGTCTTCATTCTCTCTCGTCAACCCATTATTGTCCCACTGCTGGGCACGGGTCTTTTCTGAGATTGAGAGAGTTAAGTCCATAGTCCATCGCGCTGGCCAAGTGCGAATTGGTGGACTGCGAATTGGTCATTCGCTCTGTTTTAATCTTTATCATATGTTAAGTATTACGTATAATATCGGACATTTACAACAGACTTATCGTAAACAGGTGTTTGATTTAAGGTCAGTCACAGATGCCTTCTTACTCCAGAAAGCGATGGTCGCCTCATATGAAAGTAACGCAATAACCACACCCTTCCAGCAATACGCAGGAACTGCTTCACGCTAGTTATAGACGTGGAGGTTACCTTTGCTTAAATCTACCAATTTGCAAAATAAATCCGGTGGACTATGAAATATCTTTACATTTAGTCGACCCGCGTGGCAGAGCGGTTACCATACCAGTCTGACGCGTAATGGGTTCCGGGTTCGATTCTCGGCCAGACAGGTGTCTGAATGATGAATTTAGATTCATGTTCTGCGTCTGGTTGTTTGTGTATTCGTCTTGTGGATGTCCATGGTACTCACGATACAGGAGAAAATCCTACTGTGGGGCTATGAGTGTAGAAAGCGTGTCTTTTTATTTGAAGTAAACATAGACAAATGTATTAAATCAAGCAAGAATAGCTTACTGTACTTGAATCGAGATACTGATCATTACTAGGCTAATAAAATTAAATGAAGATTTGCATAAGAAACGCCAATAATGCGTGTAAAACCTATAGCAGTAATTGCCTTGATAAAAAGGTGATTGTACTTTCACATGTCTGATGCAATTTAATATAATTTTAAATGTAATTATCTGCACTTTATGAACGCCGAATAGACAAATGGCTAAGTAAGGTAGGTATTAGAATTATATTGCAAAATAAAGATATAATAGTAATGTTTGTCATTACTTGGTTACATTTATAGCTGTACATTAGTATACTGATTTATATTAGGTATAAAGTAGCTGACCTGGCGAACTTCGTTCCGTCTAAGGGTCAAAAATTTAAAATTGTCAGTGTTCCTCTACTATACCTACCTACTATGCAAATATTACACATAAAAACCTTTCTCTTGACAGACAGCGAAAAGCAACTTTGTTTTATACTATGTAGTGATAAAGTAAGAAGTAGACTAATGTTGGTAAGGCAGACTTACGAGCATGCAGTCCACCTGATGGTAAAGGGTCACTGCCACCCATGGACCCTGTAAACAACTTCATATAGAACATGAAGTTCTATCTAAAGTCAACTACAGATGCTTTGCTACTCACGAGGACTAAGATGGTCGCCTCATATATAAGTGTGCCGGCAGCCACACCATTCCATACTTGATATTATAATATACATATTCTACTATATAGTACAGCTTTTCCTGTCTAACTTTCTCTGCAATCAATCTTAAAAAAAAGCATAATTAAGTTAGAATAAGTGAATCATATTATGGTCCTTTTCAAGTAATAAAAAATATATATTTAACAATAATTCGTCACATCGCACACTACCGGGAGATTGAATGAAGTGATTTCGGCTGCTATACATCAATATACACGAAATACACCAAACCAGAATCGGATACGCGGCATTCTTCGCCGAATCGGTAACCTCTGGCTTTTTGCCACTCAAACAATCTCGCTTCGTACTAACCAAACATTAATAATCACGAAAGGTCGTAACTACAATATTATTATCGATCTCCCTTTAATATTTCATTCGTAACAGCCCTTTCAATATTGAAGACCCTCATCCCGAGCAGGGTGGCAAGTTGCTCCTTTTTCCATGTCCTGGACTCGATGCAGGAATTTATATCATGGCGAAATGTGCCCCAATAAAAACTGAATTCCATTTAATTATGGACGATTTTTAAAATCTGTGAACAATGCCAACGATCCTTTGTGGTTGCCAGCCGGTTTTTATTTACGATGAAACTAATTTGATAATTTCTTATTGTAATGCGGCTTGGCTTTCTTTGAAATGATAACATTGTGTGATGAATTGCAAAGCACGCTTCAAAGACGTTCCTCTTCAAAATAAAATTCTGGCCGCATATGACAGAAATTAATATTCCTGAACGATTATGTAAGAGATATAAGTAAAAAAAGAAATAACATAATTGAAAAGTAATTAAATTGAAAACAAACCGATTACTCGTTAAGCTATGTACTTGTAAAATTAAAGTGAAAACGGTCCTTATTCACGGGAACGCTGCCGTTAAACTGTTGCATAGTTTGGCAGACATTAGTGTATTATGCATTACTGTATTTTTATGTCAGAAAATAAATAAATAAAAATTGTCGAAAATATTAAATATGATTGACAAAATAAACGTTTTTTTTTTATTTTGCTACATTGACAATTTTATATTACGTCGTTTTAAAATGTGTCCGCGTGAAGTAGTAATAAGACGGTACTTTTTGTGAATAATGTTTAGGATTACGAACTTACCTTACCTTTTCTAACAAAAACATTTAACATTATTTAGGCCCATAAAAAACAAAAACAGCACGTATAGACGAAGTCACGCTAAAAACTAGTTAAAAATAAACAACTTGATTAAACATTGGTTTTTGGAAAGAGACGGCGAATATCATTGAAAGGGTTTAAATTTTTATTGGCAACAACTTTCTTCGATCACGCGAACAGGTGTACCGTTTTTATCGTGTGTCGTGACCTATTTGCTTGAGTTGAATGCAGTGGATTGGAGAGAGTGAAGTATCTTTTTACTTTAGTTATTTAGTTTGCTACTAACCAGCCATCCACCGGCCCTTTTTGGTACACTGCTCTATGTAACAGCTTACATCGACTTGATAAATATAGGTAACTAGTTGACTCGGCGAACTTCGTTCCGCATAAAAGTCAAAAATCTAAAATTATCAGTGTTCCTCCACTATATTATTCATGAATTTTACATAAACACCTTCCTCTTAAATCACTGTATCTGTTAAAAACTGCATTAAAATACGTAGAATAGTTTTGAAGATCTAAGCATATATAATGACAGACAGCGAGAAGCGCCTTTGTTTTATACTACGTAGTGACAACACATGTTTTTTCAATCAATTCATTTTTGCTTACTTGCTGTAAGATAATAATTTAAAATATTTTATCGTTTAAATTAAATTTTTCAATATTTTTAATGATAGTAATATTTAGGTAGGTAAAATTGATTGAAGATATTGGTTTTTAAAATACTTTGCTTAAGAATTATATAATGCTATACTGTCACATTAATTTACTTTATGGAATAATTATTGTCGGGATAATTGCTGTACTTGTACAATTTAAAAAAAGGAAAAGGGGAAGCCAATAAACTTCTTCAAAATCCAGTCAAAACGTTATAAGAAACTTTTAAAAACCAGGAATTATGGTTAAATAGTTTCAAATTTTAACCGTTTCTAGAAAGGCCGAGTCCCGGTGGTCGCGTGGCCACTAATTACATGAACTAATCGCGCGGCGACTCAAACCTTTTAGCGTGTGACGACGCTAATAAATCTCGGAATATCTCCAAATATCTGTCCCCGACGCCAGGCACGCCGGCCATGTGTCTCCAATATTAATTGCGAATACAGATATTGAAAATAAAGTAACAAATATGAAACTAATCTATTAAAAGATTTGCTGTTACCTAAATGTTAAAAATAAAAATAAATGGATAAAAAAAAATCCTTTTTGGTAGTTAATGTTGGAAATTGAAAAAAATCTGATATGAAATAAATTTAAGAATAGTTTTTTGTTACTTAAATGTTGAGAATAAAAATACGAAAATGATTAAAATGTTACATTTTTTCAAATTAGCGTGTGACGACGCTAAATCTCGGAATATGTCCAATATTAATTTCAAATACATCACTTAGATATTGAAAATAAAGATACAAATATAAAACAATTATTAAAAGGTTTTTAATAATTGTTTTATATTTGTATAAAAATAAAAATGTAAATATAAGACAAATGTGTAAAAAGATTTGTTATTTTGTGACTTGTGACTTACATGTTAAAAATAAAGAATACGAATATAAATGAATTACATTTTTCACATAATTACTACTTCGGCGTTTATTAATTAAATATATTAATATTATAATACGTAATCATATAATTTAATTTATTTTGAAACGCATAACAAGTCCGTCTTTATGAATATGTATTATTAATATTAATCATCAATCATTAAAATTGATGGTATTAACATAAACCATAACTTCTTAGGTAAAATATAATAAATAACGTTATTTCTTTTAATTACGTTATTTTCAATTACGGCTATTAACTGGAGTAAATTAATATACATCATACATACAAACATATGTTTTTTATTTTGTAATGCATGGTTATAAACACAAACTATTTCTGAACATACTAAGTGTGTAACTGCGACATTAAAATAACATAGATACTGTAGCAAGCTTTTTTGTGTGTATGTGTCTTCCTGTGTAATATTAACACACATTCATTGGCCTTTATAGCCCAACACAGGACATAGGCTCAATTGGGATTTTTCTGGATAGTTACTACACCTGACACCGCAGTGGGTGTTTATTTTGAACACGAAGATACTGCTGCCTATTTTATTTATGAATTTTGTCCCTCTATCGCCTACGATATCCACGGGAGAAGAGGGAGTGGTGCTATTCAAGACTGACGCTACATCACACGGTATTACGGTCAATATGCACTACGGTCAAAAATGCGTATGCCTAGGAGGCTATTATTCAGCAGTGGATCTCAAATGTCTAAATATGAAATAAATAAATTTGCGTACATTTTACATGAAAATAAGTTTTTCTTTTCCTAAATTGTGTCGCAGATCATTGTGCATATTATTTTATGATATTGCAACAGACTTATATATAGTTAGTAGTATGTTGTTATAGGTATGGTAAAAGTAAAGAAAAAAATATTGATGGTCAAAAAAAGTAGCCAAACGCTAAGTTACGATTACAACAACAGATGTCAACAGTAGATCATACCTACTCATAGACCTCATAGTATTTTACAATTGGATTGCATTAATAATGTGTGTTTTTGTCTTCAGAGAGAACAGTACATTTTAGAAAGATTGAATTTTGATTGATGGTCGAAGCCACAAGGTCAACTGCTCCTGTTTTTTGGATCTGTAGGGTTGTCAATTATTAAATTTTATGTATTCAAGTAAAATTGTCATAAATACAATTATGACAATTTTTTGACAGTTGTATTTATGCGTATTGACCGATTGTGCTTCCTTGTCGCTCGTTCCGCGCTATCACGTGCATTTTAAGCCTTAAATGGAACGCCTCAGAGCGAGGTAACGCCGTAAGAATCATGTTTTTTTGTGCTTGCAGCCGGCTCTATCAAATTATAAGACGTTGTTACGTCAAAAAGAATAGAAGTTTATTTTTTGTATTACACTAAGCTATTCTCGCGATTGCTTCTTCGGTTACGTCTACACAGTAATGACTACTCATTACCGTGTAGATGTGTTGTATCTTATGTGTTAATGTGGATCATACACTATATGGAACCAAACAGCATTGAAATCTAATTGGTAGTTTATACGTTAAACAATTACAAACAAACATATATCCTAACAACTTTCGCAATTGTAATTTAAATAAGATTTTAATTTCATTATCTAAGACAACTAAATAACATTGAAAAAAAATTTGACAGTAACAACGGAAAGATATGAAATCACTAAAACAAATAGGCCTACACAATCACTCAGTTTATAACTTATAATACTGACTAGAATTGTAAAACATAAAAAATAAATCCTAAAGTCATTTTCAATTGTTAATCCATTTTACGCTTGGTTTTTGCAAACACTTTACGATTTGATAGATTAATCATTATTTATTAGTGTTACAATTTGACAATTTAATTCGATAAAATTGAATTAAGTTTAAATAAATTTGCAAAGGATAACTAATCGATTTGAACTGAATAAATTCAAAGGCTGTGGGAATATTTGTGGTTTAAATGCAGTGGGTACAAAGTTGCTTCGTATTTCTGTGTTAACTTTAGCATTATTATGTTTTACTTTGCATCATTATATCAAAGAAAGAAAATGGTGACGGAAAAAAAATCACTATGCGCCTGTTTCCGTATTGTTTGTTTTTATTATTTTTATATAATTTGTTTTACTTTTAGTTTGTCTAGTTTTGCATTCATTAATTGATTTTATATAGATATTAATTGACCCAGCGAACTTCGCTTAAAAGTCAAAAGTCTAAAAAATTTAGTGTTGATCCACTATATTGTGCATGTATTATACATAAAAACCTTGCTCTTGAATCGCTCTATCTATTAATAAATCTGCATTAAGATCCGTAACGTAGTTTTAAAAAATCTAAGCATACAGGGACAGGAAGCGACTTTGTTTTATACTATGTAGCGATACATCGGGTTGATGTTGTATTGTAGAACCGTAAATTCTACGACCAAAATTTTGCTTGCAATCACAAAAATTAAAAATTATTCCTTTTACAACATTGATCGTAAAAGGAAATACCAAACATTTCTGCGTCACTTGTGAACAACGAAGATCACAAGCCTGTGTACTAAGTTAAAGGGGCGTAATTTTTTTTTCTAGTTTATAAACCTTTTAACCCGTATTCTACGAGCATGTTCAGCCGATGAATCATAATTGGCAATGTATTAATAGTAAAATTATAGAGGTTTAAAAAATAATAAAGCATTAAAATCAATTGTTATATTGAATTGCCGTGTAAATAGGCTAATATACCTAATAGTTTATAATATGAAACACATACAGACGTTCTGACGGGCTTATTCTTCTGTAGGCCACCGGAAATAAAAATCTTTTTGTTTGAATTGTAAAACCGTTGTATTTATATTACAAGATAAAGTGATAAGAAAACACGTGAAACCAGCAACTGGGCTTTAACATTTCATAAGGAGAATCCAATCGTCCACCAAATCGCACTTGGCCAGCGCGGTGGACTATGGCCTAAACTCTCTCATTCTGAGAGAAGACCCGTGCCCAGCAGTGAGACCATAATGGGTTGACGAGAAGGAGAATCCAATATAAAGCTCATAACGTACTGTTTTTACTATTATGGGCATTCTGGCAAATATTGTTTTCATAATTTTATATTTTTAATAATAATTCATTTTAATATTTGAACTTTGAAAATGACAAGTTTGGCTCATCAATTTTAATTTTTATAGCCTAAGTGATTATTTTAGTAGTGAATTTGAATAAGTTTCCTTTTATTTTAATTTTGAATATTGACAAAGAATAATAGAAATGATGAAGTACTTATAATAATTGACATTGGCATTTATTGATATTATTAGGTATGTGTATTTATGTGACATTGTTATTGTTAATCTATCATCAAATTAATTAATATAGTTGTAATTTGCACACCTTATTAGGTAGAACATAAGAAAAAAAATTGTTAAAATTAATAAAACCTATGTACTACACTATGTTCTGGCAAATAAATTGAATTTGAATTTTGAATTTTGAATTTGAATTTGAATTTGAATTTGAATATTTTTTATTAATTTTGAACTCCATCAATTTAAATTTATTTTATTGCAATTTTATTATTTCATCAATAATTGTTCTAATGTATTTGATAAAGTGTTGGTATTAGAGCATGCTGTTTGCACCTGTAATTGAGGTGACACTTTGTAATTAGCTTTTAGTTTTCTGTAAGGATGGCTTAGTGTACATTTTGTTGATGCAATAAATAAATTAAAGCATTTAATTTCAAGCTAATACTTAACTCATGAACTGCTTATTCTCGTGTTTGGTGAGTAACTGCTTGCTTAACACCAAATTGCATGTTGACATATTTGCTCATAAAATAAGGATCAACATCGCATAAATTGTTAAATTAGCGATAGGGTTAACGTAAAAGGATATATGGGCAATTTAGGGTTAACGCAAAAACGAAAAGAATTTTCCCTCGTTCACATATTTGTTGCTTGTTCGTAACATGTAATAGAAATGAATAAAACATTTATTGTGAACTAGCTAGGGTTAATATACAATGAAGTAGATGGATAATTTAGCGTTAACGAGTAAAAATGTTAAAGCAATAAAATTCGTCTGCTTAAAAACGATTGATTGCCTTCAATTTCAATTTATGCTTTAAGCAGTTGTTATGATATGTCCTTATTGATATAAAACGTCCCTCTCTCCTCCTTATGCCCCTTTGAAAACTGAATCGATTCCATAGATATGTATGTATATATATATATATATATATATATATATATATATATATATATATATATATATATATATATTAGAATCTGTCAAGCCATTTGGGCTGTAGCACATGCCAAAGAAATGGATATACATACATATATTTCAGGGTTGCCAGACGTCCCGATTTTTTTTTTCATCAAAATTAAATGTCCCGGGATAGGCTCAGTCCCGCTTTTCGGGAAGGACCTGACTTTTGGAACTTAAGGTTCTCGTCAACTCTTTATTATTCCACTTCTGGACACAGGTCTTCTCTCAGAATGGGAGAGTTTTAGCCATAATCAACCGCGCTGGCCAAATGCGAATTGGTGGAAGAACTTAAATTTAGAGAACAAAAAAAAAGATCGCCAAACCTATACAAAATTAAGTCGATCTGCAGTTAAGAGGTACATAACCCGGAGTCTCTCCTAAGACTTCGGTGTACCTTTTGAAGGTTTCCTCCCCGTAACAAAAAAAGAGGCGCAGGGCCCTTAGTGCGAGGACTGCTGTCCTGCTTTTGACTATGAAGTCACGCTTTGTTCACCCAAACATTTCCCAAATCCCAACTTCGTAAAAAAAAACTGGCAACGCTGATATATTGAAATGAAATTATATGTCTTTATTTTGTATAGGCCTACGGGGGCACTTACAAATTGTCAGTTACATTTTTTTCCGGATCGGAATATATTCATACATATACTTAAAGATCTTAGCTTCCCTGGCACAGTCAGGTAATAATATCAATTTCCCCATGTTCACATATTTGTCGCCATTCTCGCTACAACCCTATTACACATGCACCCTTTGCGTGAGGTTTTATACGATCGCACTTCGTTTGTCACCAACAGCCGTTTTCGAAACGTTTTATTAAAAACCTATAAACAATTTCTATGTTACAAAAAAAATATTTGCCAGCTGTTTATGCGATTGACGGCAAATATCTATCATAAGTTATGCAACTTGAAAGGTGTTACTCTTCTCGGTTGGAATGCGTTGGTACAACCGCCACTATATCTACCTTATAATAATTTCTGTTTTGGTTTGGCATGTGCGGTCAAATGCCCGACAGGGTCATTTAGTTCTCAGAAAATTAAATCTCTTTATGATATGGTATCGATCAAATAGGTTTAGTTTACCATTGTTTTGTTTTTGATATTTTATTTTTATATGTCTGTATTTTTATATTTGATATTTAATTGTCTTAACACTCTAGTATGAACAACCAATAGTGGTTGTAATTACCACAGTCAAATAATGTATCATTCATGGTCATAATTTATGGTTAGTTAAACTGTCTCTATGCTATAGTGATCTCTAAATCAACTACAATACACTAATGTAAATTGTAATTAATGTAATTAGTCCAAGTAAGAGTTATTGTTTTTATAAAAATACTAGCTACTCCGGCGAACTTCAGATCAGTGTTGATCCACTATATACTCATAAACTGCACTATAAAAACCTACCTCTTCAATCACTCTATCTATTAACAAAACTGCGTTAAAATCCGTAGCGTAGTTTTAAAAATTTAAGCATAAATAGGGATGGATAGCGCGAAGCGACTTTGTTTTGTACTATGTAGTGATAAACAAATTAGAAAACAAGTCATGGTTAACGCAAAAATATAGCTAAAAGTGATGTAGAAACTTCACGATCATAAAGAATAAAATCATAAAGTTTAAAATCCGTCGTAATCAACGACTCAGCTGGGTTAGTCCGCTTGCGTGTTAACCCGCAACGTTCGGCAACCTGGCATTCCAGAGACATACCCGGGGCCTCCGCGATCAAATAGCCGCCTTTATCTTAGGCGCCTTCGACAAATTACGTCGGGCCCAAAAAGTCAACGAGCTTATCACAAAACGTTAGAGCCTGTGTTAGTTGCTTGTTCGTCGTTTCTTTTAATTTCGCCCGTACGCTTTTTGTTATGTCCTCATTTTAGGGTTATCTTGCTTGGTATGGCTGCGTGCCTCTGTCACATATTTTTCTCCGTGGTCCTTTTTGTCCCATTTTAACCCTGTTCGGTTGTAAGTGCTCGGCACAGATTACAACATAGTAACTTTATATTTGTTATTTATGGTCGTGTACGTATAAGGCATAATTTTATTGGGCTTCCATTGTTATTTTTGGATTTAAACGCGACCAAGTTTATGGCGGCTTACATTTGACGAAGTAATTGGAATGTAAGTACTTTTTTGATATAAAATATTAAATTTGTCCCACAGTAATGCATCCTTAAAGAATGTTATGAAGAACTCACTTATAGGCAAAATGTTAAATAAAAAAATACATGAATCGAATAAGTATATGACAGATATTTATAGCACTGGCCAGTCACAACTAATTTCTTTGTGTTTAATCTGTAATTTATTATTTGTTAATTACTGATGAAGAACAAATTAGTTTTCAAAATTAAAATAGATGACGATAAGTTTTATTTTATTACACAGTTTGTATGGAGAGGAAACATAAACTCTATAAATAAAATAATTATACACTTATCTTCATAAAACGTAAAGGCGTTGATGTATTTATCTCTTTTTTATTAAACTTAGGAATTAAGTTTGGTACAAGAAACATAATATTACCCAAATCATAATTATTCCTAAAGAAAAACTAAATTATGAAGCACTTAACTTTAGCATAATGTATTTTAAATATGAATTAATCATAACTTTATATATTTGGTACAAGTTAAACATGAAATCGGTAGCGGCAATGACTCAATTAGTGTCTAAACAGGCATAAATTACATTGAAAAGGCGTGTTTTTACTGCAATTAATTTTTAAACATACACAAAGCTTCATAGATAAAATTTTACGTTTTGGTAATGGGGGAGGGTTATGGTGGGAAACATTATTAAAATAAGAGGAGCTATTTTGATTTTTTGGTAAAATCCCTGTATATATTTTTTATATATTTTTTTCCGGATCCGTCACAGGCGTCCTCTTTAGTAACTGTAAGGCAAGATATTGGAGCTAACTTTCATTACATTGTAAAAAAACATGATTGAAAAAAAATGCAACATAACAAAAAAGACTTTCTTGCCGGATCTTCTCAGTTGAGGTCGTATTCCGGTAGTGTAAAAAAATCTGTAACTGACAATTTGTAAGTGCCCCCGCAGGCCTATACAAAATAAAGACATTTCATTTCACTTCTCGACCTTCGCATAAGCTAAGAAAAAAATCAGTGACGTAGTTCCCTTCGTTGTTGGCTTCCCCTTTTAACAGAAGTATAGGCCTACTTACCAAAGCTACGAGTATAATTGTGCGCGGTGTACATACTACTTATTAAGATTAATTTACTTATTTATTTGTACTTTTGCTCTACTAACTTTTAAGTAAATAAACCGAATGGCTTTTGTGTGTGATAAGCAAAAAAAGACAAAAAGTAGTAGATATTTAGTAGTTTTATTGAGAATCATTTTTATACTCATATATTATAGCGGTATAAATCCGCTGATTTGCTTTTTTTTTATTTCACTGAAGTAGCAAACGAACATGCAGTCCACCTGATGGTAAGTGGCCACTGCCGCCCATGGACATCTGTAATCAACTTCATAGAGAACATGGGTTCTATCTGAAGTCAATCACAGATGTGTTGCTACTCCCGAGGACTAAGATGGTCGCCTCATATAAAAGTGTACCGGCAAACACACCCTTCCATCGAAACGCAAGATATGCTTCATGCTAGAAATAGGTGTGGCGGTGGTACCTCCCCGGTCCAACTACACTGGTTCTACCACCTGGTAAAGATGTAAGTTTTAAGGTTGTCAATAGAGGCTAATAGTAGTGTAAGGCTTACTTAGTGAATATTAGCCTCTTTTTTAGTAGGAAACACAGTAGGAGGTCGATTCAAGTGGTCTACGAGTGACAGTAGTCACTTGATATCAATTTGAATGCTCGCTTCATAAAAAGTACACATAACTACGCCTAGTTATAAAACAGATACGAACAACAACATATACTTATACGGATACAAAAAATATTAGCCGAATTGGAACCCAAGACCAATGGATAAAAGACGGATGATATTGCTAAAGATTATGCAATGCGCAGTGCCGCATTAAGCCTGCGCGGGGCCTGTAGCAAATTCTAACAGTAGGCCCATAGTTTGTCTTAAGCAAGGGTATTAAATATAACAAAACTGCTACTAGTAAACTTTTCTGGATCTGAGAAAATTTAAAGATGACACTTTCTATATCTACTTTCAGTTTAAGATTTTTAGGATAGCAAAGATAGTAAAATATAAATAGCAGGTAGGCTTTGGGCTATGTATCTAATCAGGTACTGGCAATGCGAGGATTTCATCTCTACGTCAAAGTTATGCAATTGTTAAAACAGTATATTTAAATTGCCCAAACTAGAACAAACATAAAAAAATTGTTAAATAAATAATAGATTCATTACTTTAATGTGGTTGTTGATCATATCACTAGATGTTGTTAAACAGTTCAAATAACCATATTTTAAAACGTCCTTTGCCAGTAATTGGTTGTGCAAGCCAATTGCCATTTAAGTCAGTAGAAATTTTTACATGACTTATTATAGTAATCATTAACTGGTATTGCTCGATTATTATTAAATACTTCGTTTTTTTGCAACGAATAAATTACCCCGTCCGTTTTTGTCGGAGCGAAATACTAGAATTGTAATTATTAATAGAATGTTAATAAATAATTGAGACATAAAGGTACGGTATTGCCATTCAATAAATACTTGACAGGTGCATAAGTAACAAAATACCTGCATTGCCTTAAGTACGCAATTAACTGTAATGCACATTTCATCAAGCAATTTAAGAGTGACTATGATTTCATTATAATTTTAAACTCAATTTAAAATGTACACGTATAATTACAAACGGCACACTGTACAAACGCTAGAATATAAATTAACTTTTTGTCATACTTAACTCTCTAATAGAAACTGTAATTACAACCGGTTAGTAAGTCATAATAGAGTTCACACTTACCTTCACTCGTACGGGAACAGACGAGGAACTATCCTGCGTCCAATAATGTTTTAAGCACTCAATTTTAGATCCGGCCGGCTAATTACAAAACGAGCTAATAAATGAATACATCAATTAATTAGAAGGGGAGAGGCGAGCGGGCGCGCGACTGTGGCGCTCGCAACTGGTTTGAAGAAGCGATTGCGGCATGCTTCATCCATAATTCAAATAAAACATGGGGGCCAGACCCCGCCCCTGTGGCACGCCGGCCAATAGCCTCCACAACGAGCCTGCACACCAACTCCGCCTGTTATGAGCTTACTTCCCCTCCTTTCCTTTAAAATTAACCCTATTAGATGTTATCAATAGATAATATGTGCCGATGTAATCATCCCGCTCCGGCTGCCCCGTCCAAAGCGGAGATGTAATTGCTCGTGGGTGCCGATTGATTATTTGCAATAGCCGATTATTTGGCATCGTGGTTTCGATGATCACGATTAAGCTGGCCATGCTTTAGTAATTTGTTGATCGGCAGCCTGAAAAATTGAGCGAATAACCCACGGAACGGGTCTTCTTGCTCTTTAAAGTGATTTATTAGTCGCTACCGATAGCCGGCAGATAGTAGTAATGGATTTGCCCTCTTATTTTTCTATTATCGTACAAGCAACTGCTTAAATCGAAATTAGCAAAGTAAGAGCGACGTCTAACAGGAAATTCCTAAAGTGTCGTCGCGTTATCAGCGACAATATTTCAGAATGTGAGTTGACGTTAAGATAAACTGGGCTGGTGGTCAGCGCGGGGTTCAATGCCGAGACAGTCACGAGCCCGGCCACTTTGCTTATAAACAACTGATTTATTTTCGGACATTTGCTTGATGACTGACGTTTGCTTTAGTCCTTATTGATTGCTTCTTAATGTTGAAATGGGGCGCATACGGTTCGCTAGTTCGGATAATATTGTTCGTAAATATTACGATTTGCTCCTGTATTAAAATTTATCCTTGTTCAATATAAGCGGGATCATTAAAATTAATATGTTCTAATAAAATTGTGGTTAAAGGACTACCTTAATATTAATTAAACTAAATATGGTAATTTATTAACGTAGAATATAACAAAGGAACGATATCCAAAATCATTTCCTTCCTCATTCTCTCATATTCAAATTGAGTCTTTAATTAAAATTTTACTATTTTGCAATTTACGTGTGAGTTTAGAAGTTGAATAGAGTGTTATTGTAGAGTAGTGTAGTGTAATAGTGTATGTAGTATAGAGTAAAATAGACTGGCTACTACCAGCCAATCTATTTAACAAATAACTCATAACAGCAAATCATTGTTCACTCCACACAAAAACCCTTCAAATGCTCATTCAGCACATGACAATAGTGAGCCAACCAGTAGGCTTAAGTTACCTAAGTAATTACTTTGCCAAGCAAATTCTTTGTTTGCACTGACTCATTTCAACGGAATATTTTTTGCCGTTTACTATTGTTTGTTGGCACAATTTGTCAGTTTGTTGTCCTTTTGAGGTCCAACCGCTAGACTGCGCAAAAAATGTGCCTTTTCGGAAGTCGCTAATGACAAGGCGCCATCGGTAGCTTTGTATTTTTTTCATCGGCGTGAATTGTGGACGGCAACGAAATTATGCTGTCTGATCAATTCGGAGAGCAAATTTGAAGTTTGGAGACAGATTTACACGATTTACGGACAGCTAATGTGTTGTTTCTGGGGATTTTGCGGTTTTGACAATGACACGTGGCGCAGATCCGGTTTGATGGGTAAATACAGAGCGGTGCCCTCCGGAAGTCAGTATTATCGCCATCTAAAGTTTTTATTCCCTTTTCCGTTTTTTTATCACAAATTTTAAGAGATGTAGAATCGTGGTTTGGTCTTGCATTGGCGATTATATCTGCTACTGTATACTTAATCCTGCTTTGTTGCCTTTTATTGGTCTAGATCATTGTATGTGCAATAACAGGCAAGTACGCACGCATTAAATAAGTAAATTCGTCGGGAAGATTTGAATCCTAATATCGTGTCAACCCTATATGTTATAACTCGATGTAAAAATGAATAAAGAGAAACAATTAAATATTACTTGAAGTACAAGAAATAATTTTAAAAAATACGAGAAAATTAACTAAAAATGGTTATTCAATTTAATAGAAAGTAAAGGAATCTTGGATCCTTCCAAGTTTTTTTCCTTGAAGCTTCCTTGAACAAGGAAGCAGTATCACTGCTTCCTTGTTCCTAATGGTTGAAACTTGCCCTCTCAAGCGGGAGGTGATGTTTTTAAAATTATGTGCGTATTTAGAAATTAATTATCACTGCTCTTAAGAGAAGGAAAACATCGTGAGGAAACCTACACACCAGAAGTTCATTAAAAAAAAGTTCTCGGTGAAGTCTACCAATTCGCACTTGGCCAGCGCGGTGGACTATGGCCTAAACTCTCTCATTCTTAGAAAAGACCCGTGCCCAGCAGTGGGATAATAATGGGTTGACGAGGAGGGAAACTTACTGCAGAAAGAAGATGACATGACACACTCAAGCTCAAGCATAAAAACTCCTATCATCTCTTTGTCTCTTCTTGTGAATGTGGCATGATGCAATAAATAAATAAATGTCTAAATGTCTTCTAATTTCAATATAAAAAACTTAATTGCATGTTTTCTTTTTTCGTTATGATAATAGCGATGCGTGCAATTTTTACGATATTTTTTTATTTCGATATTCAAATTTAAAATTAAAATGGAGGTTGCGAATGACGTATAAGTTAGCTTAAACCAAATAATATCCTCGTTTAAAATTGTGATTGGTCATATCGATGTCTATAATAAAAAATACGCACTACTTGAATAACACTGTCCAAAAGAACCAAATGATCAGAATATTATAAATATATTGGATAACGGCGATATAAAATGGCAAATGTAATCAAATTTCCAAGTGAGTAAAAAAAGTTCATCGGAAACTTTTTGCCTGTTTCTGGCGCGAGAGTCCATTAAGTTGCCGCACTATCCAAATGGGACCAGATTGGTGGACCGTTAAACCGAATACAACGAGGTGTTCAACCTTATCCAAAAAGACGATGAAAAACAAACTTACCTAGTTATTCATTTAAAGCGTCTCTAAACGAAGTCCAATAACGCTTGTATACTGCAGTAATGCGGCCCGAAGCAGCCGTGACGTTGCGTTTGCGCACGCTTTTTGTTCCTCCCCCGCTGCCCTGCTAGGGATGCCATGAGCCCGGATTTAACTGGATATATTTAGAGCAGTGGTGGCCTAATGGTTGAAACTTGTTCTCTCGATTGGGAGGTCCGAGGTTCGAACACAGGCAGGCACCACTGATTTATGTGCGTATTAGAAATTAATTATCACTGCTTTTCGGTGAAGGAAACATCGTGAGGAAGCCTACACACCCGAGAGTTCTTAAAAAAAAGTTCCCGGAGATGTGAAGTCCACCAACTCGCACTTGGCTAGCGCGGTGGGCTATGGCCTAAACTCTCTCATTCTGAGAGAAGACCCGTGCCCAGCAGTGGGTCAATAATGGGTTGATGAGATTTAAGCGGCGTCCGGTCCGGAATTACTACCACCTACTATTAGTTAAGTATTTTTTGTTAGGTCAATGATTAAAGTGAAAATGATGCTGATTTTTTTGTCTTCTTCCATGTGTCTATCTCTAAAGAGTTTTGTCCTACAATATCAGAGTTTTGACGTGAGCATTGAATACTTCTTGCCAATTACTGTTAATCCCTTATATCGCATATTTAATTTTTGGAGACGTTATATATAGTAAGTTAGTTAAAATTAATTGTTGATATATATTTGTTTTTAGTTCAGTGGGTCATAACCAAAAATTAACGTGGTTTATTCCTCTATTCAGATTTTGAAAAAATTCTCGGAAAAGTACGTTGCCTATTTAAAATACCTTTACTTTATCTTTTTAAATCAAGTAAGTTAAAATTAGAAACAAGTTTAGGGTCTATATCAATATTTGTGATATGCCAAGTCCTGATTTTCTAGTAAGAGGCCTGGCAACTCTACCCCCGCTACCGTTCCGCTAAACAAACGTCACGCAACAACACCAAATCGATTCGAGCCGATCGCATCTCGATCACCGGCCTAATAATAGGAAATCACTTTTTACAATCATCCCAATATTGTTATCGGAGTATGAAATTATAGCAGCGAACACATCGTTTCCCCAATCCCGAGTTTTGGCGATGAATCGAGAATCTGTTCTCATAAACCATTATCCCCAAATTGGTTCTGCATTGTTTCAATCTAACATCTTTGTAGAATGGCTCGATCGAATCGTTTCATGTAACGGTAACGTTACATGGTGATTTGGTGAAAAATTAAATCGGATATAATGTAAGTTGAGGCGAAACTGATATGGATTCTTGTGTGGCGAACATGATGATGCATTTTTCACGTTATTGATGAAATAGAACCGGCAGTCGATTGAGTATTGAATCCATTTGTTTGAGTTTGTTGAACTGCGAGTTTAATCAAACTGAAAGAACGGAAAACGAGTTAAAAAACAAAGATGGCGGTCGGCGGGCAATGTAAATTGTTGTCCATTGAAGGAGTGAAATGGAGCGGGGCGCGCAGGAGCCGCGGTGACACGAGCCAATAGATATTCGCAACATTTTTCGATAAAAGTCTGAATATTAAAAATCTACTGCTTTGAAGTTCTTTCAATTTTATTATCTTGTTTCTTATTAATCTTATAAAGAGGAAAAGTTTGTCAGTGTGTTTGTTACTTTCAAGCAAAAAATAATGGTCAGATTTCGCAAAAATTTAGCTCACAAATAATAATTTACCTATGACCTGGAAATGGGATATGGGATACTTATTACTGTGATAAAATAGACCGAAGCGGACGACGCCACGGTAATAGGCTAAGTAAAACATAATTAAAGAAATTGAAGAAAAGCCTTTCCTTTATAAACTTTTGTCGTAAAAATTATAAACAACCAACATTACCTCCTTGCTACTTTAATTTATTAATTTCTGTTACTGACATTTGAACTGTTTATATAAACTGTTTTATTGATTTATTCTTAATTTCATTTTTTAATTAAATTTTGAATCGGTTTTAAAGCCACTTAGATATTTAATTGAATGTCATGCCTAACTATCTATTTCGTGAGTCTTCTTGTAAAAAAAAACCGGTGCCTTGTACTTAAAAAAATATTGGACTTCTCAAACTTAGTAAACTGTTTTTAGGATATATAATCTTAATATTTTTTCCTTTTTTCTTACAAATGTTTTCTCAATTGCCTTGTGTCCTTCCTATAGACCTTCATCGTAGTACAAATATAGAAAATGCTATAATAGATAAAATAATAAAGGCAAAGATCGAGGATACGCTTCAAACATAATCAAGCTGCAAATAGCGTATTGTATTAATTCCACGTCTTGTCGAGACCAATATTTTTTCTCAAAAAGTGGAAACGTTAACGTAATTTACACATAAGTGGGAAACGATTTAACACACGTTATCTGAATAATGTATGATGTTAAATATAACATATATCTTGAGAGCGCAATAATTTAATGATCTCTAAAACGTGGGATTATAATGTCTAAAATATCATGACTTTATTATATGTTTAATGACACTAGTGACCCGTCGCAACGGTCGAAATCCGACTAATTTAACTCAAAAATTAACCTTCAAATTATCCAAAGCAGCACGAATATTCCTCAAATTCAATTAAATTGATTGTCAAGTTGTTTTAAATATATCTATTAAAGTTAAAAAGAGGTTTAATTAATTAAGCTGCATTCAAAAGCCATAGCGGGTATTTTGACAAAGAGATCTGACATTTTTGACGTTATGTGTTTTCATAGCAAGACATTGAATGTTTATTTCGTTTCATATTTATGTGTTTGTGTCAAATGCAAGGTATTGTGTGTAATGTGTTTTAGTTGATTTTAGGTATGTTTTATGCATTATTTGGAAAAAATATTAGCATGTCGTAATTCTTTTCTACATCAACTATAACCGTGAGTAGTTTCATACTCCTCCATCCGCGGCAAGTATCTTAAAAACGGATCACAAGTATTCATAGTGACATATGAATTCGGTTTTTTTATAAAACCAAGTAGCAAACGAGCTTGCAGACCACCTGATAAGTGGAATCTGCAGCCCATGGACTTCATGGTAAGCAACTTCATACGGAACAAAGGTTCGATCCAAAATCAACCAGAGACGCTTTGCCACTCCCGAGGAATGAGATGGTCGCCTCATATAAATGATTTAAATTTATGATTCACAATAAATGTTGCTTACGACTGGTCGGATAGCAATAATGGGATAGAATACAAATACGTTTGATATTATCTCGACAAATAGCTCTCGGTGAAGAAATGATTCCCATTTGAGGTTTCCGTGGCGTCGCCATTTTCACGGTTTTTGTGCGCATGCGCCGGATGTGGGCAGATGATAGCGCGTGGTAACTTTAATGTTAATATAATATCAAATTAATTGGTCTAAGTTACATCTTTGTAATACCTAACCTGGCATTATGTTCGTGTATTGACTTTGTTGATGTGTTGATTTGCTTATAATTTATGGTGTTAAATAAGAATGTGTGTGTTTTAATGTGTTTAGCGTGTGTGTAAATTAGAAATAGATATATTCCGTGTTGTATTTACAATAATAACTAAAAATAAGATTGCTGTTGTGATCATTTTCATTTATTGTATGTATTAGTTTCATTTTATATTATGTGATACGATATGGTATAAATATACCTAATAACACTACCTAATACCACATAACATAAATTGGAATTTTTAAATCACATTTTAAATCATTATTCAGCGTATACTTTTTATAACGAACAGTAAAATTATTTGTACTGATTTATCACAGCCTAAGTTTGACAAGAATCTTAAAGGCTTACGATTAAATATTTATCTACTTGTAAATTAAAATATGCTTACTTCTTACTATTTTTAGAACTCAACAACGAGCACTCTATATAGAGATAGAAATAAATTGCTTTAGATAGTTTTCAATCAGAGTACGCACGAATATTAGAACAATCCGATAAGTTCCTTCAATATACTTAGCCCATAATTAAGTATTCTGAAATGTTATAATTTGATATGCCTATTGGCTATATATTTTCATATATCTACTTTTTATTGTAGACAGGATATGTCCCGCGATTTCCTCGGCGTTTTTTAAAAAATGTAAATTAATATGTACTTGATGATGTAGATTTTAACGATATGAGATCTAAGTTATAAATCTTTTAAATAATGTATATTAAGACATAATTTTTTTATGAATCCAATTACTCGACACAGCATTATTTTGTTAAAAAAAATGGAAACCTCCATATTCATTTTTGATTATATTTTTATTTATGCACAAGTACCACATAAAGTTTTATTATTTAGCTTGTTTACATATTTTTTACGCCTAGTAATCCAGGCGTATTAGTAAATTACGGCACACTTTCATATGAGGCGACCATCATAGTCCTCGGGAGTAGCAACGCATCTGTGATTGACCTCCGATGGAACCCATGTTTTGTATATAGTTGATTACAGATGTCCATGGGCGGCAGTGACCACTTGCCATCAGGTCTGCGTGCTCGTTTGCTACTTCAGTCGAATAAAAAAAAATAGTGCCATAAATGAATAACTTATATAAATTTAGTACGTAATATATTACAAAAAATAATTTATCATTAAACGTCGAATGCTGCGATGATTTAAAACGCGTTCCAGATAATTTTCATTTAGAAATCTAAGATGGAATTCTTCAAATGCGTGTAATTAGACCATAAAACTAGTTTTTCCTTATATTAAACTAAGATCGGTAACGTTCTGTTACAATGTTACAAATGAACCAGTTAGCAACTTGCTTTACTGAAGTCTTTTAAGTAAGATTATAAGAGATTATAAGTATTGATCTAATTGAAAAATACGAAAGTTTAATACTAAGAAAGTGAAGCTTAGGAATGGGACAGAAATCTTAATATATATAAATTACGTGTCACTTTATTTGTCCGCAATGGACTCTTAAACCTCTGAACCGATTATAATCAAATTTACTCAACGTGTGCATTTTGATCCAACTTGAAAGATAGGATAGTTAATCTTAATTTATAGGTTTAATTGCAAATGTTTATGTAACATTTCTTTAACCACAGCAACGCGTGGTCGGGTATGCTAGTAAGTTATATAGCAAAAAGGTACTGTTTATGGAGTACCTGAAATGATCAATGTCGTACTGCTGATAACGGCCCTCATCTCAGACTGAGAGGGGGTTTAGGTAATAGGTATTCCTCCAAGTTGACGAAGCTACGACTGCTTGACTTTACACACCGTTGCCAATTTTTCTTTTAAGGAAGTCATGAGTCGGTAGGTCTTCTTAGAATGTTTTCTCACGCTGCTAAAGCAAGTGATAAGTATTGGTAAATATGGGGTTCGAAATTTGGGCTCCTAGGTTAGAATATTTTATATGTCTCTGACCAACTCTTTATGTAAGTTCACAGAATTATATAATAACATTATTATTAATTCATTTGAAATCCAGTAAAAATCAATTTGAATATCAAACTATAAGATAAGTAAACGTGAAGAAAAAAATATAAATAAGAATAAAAGTATATGTTTTTGTATATTACAACGTAGGTAGGTAGGTTTTGATTTAAATAGAGATGAATTTTATTTATCTCTTGTACATTAAATTTTCCTTTCTTATGATAAATGTAATCTTAAAGTTACTAACAAATTCCATCGGCAGCTGTTACCGCTTACTATAAGATGGACTTCATGATCCTTTACTAAAATTGATTAAGAGAACTCTATTGTTATAAACTCTATTTTCTGTGTACAAAAAGTTATGAGTAATATAAAATAAATAGAATGAAAGTAATCGAATTATTCATTGCTAACACAACCATAAAGTACAACTTAAGTAGTTGTACTTGCTTTTTTTTAACTTACTCCTTAATTTATATTATATTTTGCACTAATCTCTATTTAATTTTGCACCCTACCTTTTTCTTTCTGTTTATATTCTTTTTAACTCCAAACCTTAAGGTTGTCTGGAAGAAATAGCTGTTTAGCGATAAGACCGCCTATTGTATTTCAAATTGTAATAATCGTTGTAAAAATCCTGTTTTTTGGGTACAATAAAGTATATTAATAAGTCTAATCAATTTTGTTCAATTCAGTCATAGCATGACCAATACATATTTTTGGAAAACCCATAGATTTTTATCCTTACGTATAATACTAAATGCAAAATGGCAATTATAGTAAGCAATTTACGTAATTGTACAATGAAACAACAGGAAATTTTGAGAAAACTCCATGAAGTGAAAATATAAAATTTTTTATTTCCCCCTTACCATCATCGTCGTTGTACTGCCAATGCTGAGTCTCAGAAATATGTCATATCTTTTTTTTTGTTATCGAGGGGGAAACCTTCAGAATGTACTCGACGCCGTGGGAGCAAAGTGGGATTTTTACCTCACTGAAACGCCCTCGGTGGCCGTCCTCAGCGGTGGATGACTCCGAGATCTCCAATGAAACACAACCGGAGTCCTCCGAGCGCGATGCCCCATTCGGGCTCTTCCCAGTGAGCATTTGTGCTCCCCGTACCTCCTGGTAATTACGACGGCATGCGGCCACACATGCCGTTTTCCTGCCCGGGGTCAATCGGCAGGACGGTTCGAGGTTCCACTCTTACCGCCTGCAACCCCGGAAACCCCTTTTAGTCGCCTCTTACGTCAGGCAGGGGATACCGTACCCCTTTTTTGGTCCCGGAATTGTACAGGTACAAAATATGTAATACATTACGCGTGTAATTTTCACAGTTTATTGTATCATAAATGAAGAAAGCTATAATAAGCTAAATTCGGTGATATGCACTATAAAGATAAAAACTGCTATTTCCATCCCTGAAAGAACTTTAAAAGGAAAATAGATAATAACAATTTTATATAAAATTCAATATGTGTATATATAATGAAATATGATATGACACTTGATATTTATTATGCTTATATTTTAAGATATTCGATTGACTATGATTTTTAAAAAGATTGATATATATAATTCATAATTCTTTATTGCATAAATATGGTATTACATAGGATGTTGCACAATTATTACAGTTCAATCATATTTCACCGGTTAAGGTATGCAATTTTGGGTTCTTAAGAAATATTTTATAGATTTTATTACAATATTAAATATCATTAAATTAAATTAATTACAGAACCAATAAATATACAAATAATTCCTAATCATGTCAAATAATTGAATAGCGAAATAAGAGTTATGTCAAGTCAAGATATTGAATTAAATGTCAATCGTAATTAAAATCATTATCATTATCGTTTTCTCCATGTCAAAAATTCTGTTAAAGAGTAAAAACTATTCATTAGTAACCAATTAAACATTTTTTTTCTAAACATTATAAATGGCAGGTCCTTAATTTCATCTGGTATAGTATTATAAATTTTTATACCCATACAGTAACAGTTTTTCCAATGAAGTTTGGTTTTACCTATTTCTGTTATGACTAATTTGTTTGGGTATCTCGTGCTACGATCACTTAAATTAACTGCAGTTTTAAATTTCTCGTGATGTTTTTTAACAAAAATTGCCATTTCATAAATATACATGCAGGGTAAAGGTAGTATGCCTAATTCTATATAAAATGGCTTGCACGATTCCCATGGTGCAATGCCAGTCATAGCTCGGATGCATTTTTTTTGTGCTATAAATGCATTATTTATATCGGTAGAGTTGCCCCAGATAATAATCCCATATCGTAAGTTAGAGGCAACATAACCATGGTATGCCAAGATAGTTGTCTTCCTATCACACGTATTTTTAAGACGTCTAAGAACATAAACAAATCTATTAATTTTAGAGCATACTTGTTCTATATGAGTCTTCCAGTTACAGCGGCAGTCTAATTCTAACCCAAGAAATTTCGTGGTGTTAACGTGTTCAATAGATTGACTATTATATTCTACATCAAATTTTAGCGGTTTTCCAGCCTTATTAACAAATTGAATATACTTTGTTTTAGCTATATTCACTGCAAGCCGATTTGCTTCTAGCCATTTAATAATAGATGCCGTTGTCATATTTACTTCTTCGTTATGATTTTTTTTATCCTTAGTTACTACTATTACGGAAATATCATCAGCGAATAGCACACACTTATGTTTCGTTGTTTTGGGTAGGTCGTTAATGTAAATAAGAAAGAGAAGAGGACCAAGTATACTTCCTTGAGGGATTCCACGAGTGATGTGTTTATGTGCAGAATGATGTCGAATTAGTAGTGAATGCTCATTGTATGATGACACCTCAACAAATTGTTTTCGGTCACTTAGGTAGCTCTCGATCCATTCTAAGGCTATACCTCTTATTCCTATATATCGTAATTTTGATAGAAGTATTTGATGATCCACAAGATCGAAGGCGCTTGTCATATCGAAGAAGAGTCCAGTGGTATGATTTCTATTACTGACATTTTTTGTAACATGCGTAACAAGATCAAATATGGCCAATATTGTCGACTTGTTATTTTGGAATCCAAATTGTTCTGAAGCTAGAATTTTATTACTTTCTAAAAAGCTTAGGAGTCTGGATTTAATGACTTTTTCGTAAACTTTTGATAAAACGGGGATAAGTGTAATTGGTCTATAATTTTTAATGGTCATACGATCACCCTTTTTATAAATTGGTGTCACTTTTGACAGCTTCAGACGCGATGGAAAAGTAGCCGATTCAATTGAGACATTTATAAGCACCGATAGAATTGGTGATAGCTCGTCAACGCATATTTTAATAATTTTTGTAGATATCTCATCGTACCCCGTCGCTTGGGTATTATTGAGTGATTTAATTATTTTAGAAATTTCAGCTTCATCAGTCGGTCGCAGGAATATGGTGTTGTTTATATAAGTACTAGATGTCGAATTGAATTTATATGATTGAATAGGATTAGATTTATTTAATGTCAGATTTATATAGTAGTCATTAAATTTTTCTGCTATAATGTCGGGGTTTTCGATTATCGTATTGTTACATTTTATTTTGAGTGTCTCATGTTTTTTCATAATATCGTTTTTTTGTTTTATTATATTCCAAGCAGCTCTACATTTGTTTTTGGAGTAATAAATGTGTTTTTTATATGTGATGATTTTTGAAGCATTTATACATTTTTTAAATAATTTAACATATTTCTTATAACTTAATTTGTTTTCAAGGGAATTATTTTTATTATATATATATTGCAGCTTTCTTTTCATTTTAGAGCTACATTTTAAGCCTTTTGTCATCCACCTTGGACCATACGTAGAGGTTTTAACTTTTAATCTTTTTACGGGAAAACATAATTTATATAACACTAGAAATGAATCATGGAAAAGTTGAAAAGCCTCATTTGCATCTGTCGATGTCAGGGCTTCTAAGAAGGACCAGTTTCGCAGGTGTTTTTTAAATAAACTTATATGGCATTCGCTATAATCCCTGCAATATTTATACCAGCAGTCATTCGGTTTTTTGTTTAATACAAAAGGAATTATTAATAATTGAGCTGTTTCGTGGTCTGATAAACCGAGGTGAAGTACTTTACATTCGCAGTTATCACAATTGCTTATTATATGATCAATACAGGATTTTTTTCTTGTTCGTTCTTTAACGTGCAATAGGAAGTTATAATTATGTGTAATGTTGATAAGAATTTCACTTTCTTTAGAGGTTATTAAAGTGTTTATATTAAGGTCCCCTGTAATTATTATTCTTTTTGGGCTCTTTTTTCTGTTTGTTAGGTGAAACAATAATTTTTCGAATGTATTTAAGAATGTGAAGACATTTGAATCCGGAGTTCTATAAAGACAGATAATTATTATGTTGTGGTCAATTATTTCAATACCGCAACATTCAAAAATTTTTTCTATACAATAATTACTTAATGTTTCTAGAGGTTTTGCCATTATGTCTTTTTTTACCAATATGCATACACCACCTCGTTTTTGATTCATCCTAGAAAAGAATGAGATTAAATCATAGTCATATAGCTGTAAATTAGTCTCATCTCCAGATTTTATAAATGTTTCGGAAAAACAGAGCACGTCAGTTTCCATTTTTTTAGTCTTAAGCTCGTTTAATATTAATTCTATTGTGTCACACTTGTTGAGTAAGCCCGCAATGTTTTGATGAATTATTTTAAAATCAGTTTTCTGAACGAAAAAACAGGTTCTTGCATGTATTTTGTTGTGTTTGTGAATTGACCAAGTGAATAGGAGTAAGTTTTGGAAAATAAAATGGGATTGTACCTCGTTTTGGGTTTTCATTAGTCTTTACTATGTTTGATAGTGGTGCTGTTTTTTTTACGTTTGTAAAATAGTACGGAATAGTCCCTTTGCGCGCCGTAATATCAGAGCTTGTAATCGTAACTGTTGAATTTATAGTTTTATTTCTATTAAGGTTTTTTGTGCGATTATTATGGCAAAGAAATCTCTTTTCATAATCGAGCACATCAATGGCAAAGTTAAGGGCCCTGCACATATTATTAAGAAATGCCGTATGGTTTTGATAGTTATAGGCCATGGGTACAGGTATAAATCTGCAGTTCGAATAACTACTGCATACATGCTTTAGGGTGTAGTTGAGCTTATTTACATTTAATTGATCATTATTTCTTATGCTAAGTACAAGTACCTTTTGTTTTTTTAAACAATTTAAAAGACAACTTAAAACTGTAACGATTTGCAAGGGACTTGAGTCATGTTCACCAATAGAAAGTATTATTTTGTCATCTTCGTTAAATGTATATATTTTACAAGTATTTCCTATTTCTTCAGACGAAGCATACGGTTTAATAAAAGAGGTGACATTATACTTTTCATAATTAGTTGTTACTCTACTGTCAATTAAATTTTGCGCAAGACTAATACACTGTTCTCCACCAAAGATATGGATACATTTTTTTTGCCGTTCTAAGCTATTTTTTTGCAAATATTGTTTTTGTTGTGTTGCAATCGTCGATCGCTTTTCAGACAGAGGAGCAAGGCAGGTTGCTATTGTTGGTATTTCTTGAGCTGTTTGTGTAGGTAGGTTTGATTGTTTATTATGTTTTTCATTTGTAAATGTTGTGTCCTTAGCGTTGTCCTTCTTAATTATGGTTGCTTCAGGTTTACTTATTATATTTAGTACTCTATTTTTATTATGTGGCTGACCTGGACGAATGGGCGTGCAGTACATATTTGTGCAAACACTGCTTGCCGAGTGTAAAGGGGATGTTATTGATACTCTCCTTTTTATATCCATCAATCGTCTCCCAGCCGGCGACAGATGCTTATTATTTTTACTCGTAATTGTACTATCGTGAATCAACTTTTTTAACAATTCGATTTGATTGCACTTATTCTCTATAGTTTTTTTTAGCTTGTTATTTTCTGAGCATAGATTATCTATCTCAATGTCCGCGCTTCTAAGTTTTCTCTGTAAGTCGTCTATTAGTTCATCTTTTAGATCATATGTAGATTCATTTATTGAGGAATTTAATTGTTCACTATTTAGACTGATAACAGTTGAATCCAATAAGGTTGAATTTAGGTCAATTTTGTTCTCGGAAGAAATATTCTCATAAGATTTTGTTCGTTGAATCTTTTTACGTATCGTGATGTTATTCATTTTTATATCTTTTTAAAGTTAGAAATGTGGAAAAAATTGTAAAAAATCTTTTCTGCACAGAGGTTTGAACCCACGACTTAACGGACGACAATATAGTGCGTGTGCTTTTACACCACGACTATCGTTGCAGTTGCTTCCGAAATTTATTATGACTCTTGTTTCTTAGAGAGTACAGAGAACAGCTGACTCACAGCTGATTGTTCAAATGATGTCGGTATTTGCACTTATTTTTTAAGAACACCTTTAAGCACTTACGTTCACTTTATTATTAGAATGTTATTTGATGTTCTATTTAATTCTGATGATGTTATTGGTTCTTTTATATCTCAAAAAATATATTTCACTTGTTTTAATTGACGTTTGTATGTTATTGAAGTCACACTTGATTGTCTTTTTTTGAGAAATATTGTTTTATAACTTTTTTCCGATTTATGCACTAAAAGTTAATTATTCGGAAGTTTTACAGCGGGATAACACTATCACTTATTATTTTGTCTCTTGCGAACTGATTTCTGTTACATATATACACAATTAAGCACTTTGGAATTTTAAAAACAATTTTAACACGGTATTATACATGTATGTAAGTAAGATATTACCTGACTACTTTATAAATATAAAAGTTTGAATGAATGGATGTTCGTAAATCAATGACAGCTGGCTTATTTGGATGAAATTTTGCACACAGAATGATATTTATTCTACAAAAATGCGACGGTTCTTGCTGTGAACCCGTGAATAAAACCGCGGGGAATGCTAATAATTAACGTTTTTAAATGAAATAAGGATTACATTATAAAAATCCCCGTGATATTGCGTGTGTTCAACTATCGTTTTATGTATGTGTATTATGTTTTTATTGATTAAATTCACAACACCAAACATAATGGCTCAGTAACAAAACCGCAACACGTAAGCCGATTACGGAATTAAGTCAATTAGATAAGAAAATTCCTGCTAGGCGCTGAGGAAAATCAGTAATTTGCCAGTTTTCCCTAATTCTATTGTAACATGACAATAAAAACTCTACATTTAGCTACTATAGCTAATAATATAAATAAAAAGAGTGCTATTAAAACCAAGGCCATTTTTAGATACAGTTTTCTGAAATGTATAGTACTCGTAGGTAATGAAGCTTTAAAAGGAGTTTCAGCGTTGCCAAGAGTTTGTATCGATTAGACAGCATTTTTATGGAAGCACTCTAGTACTTGCCGATTTTCAAGTTTTTGGTACATACTGTAGATAAGCAAGAGCTCAGTTAAAATGGTTTTATTTATAACTATCATTATTTAAATTACTCCATATAAAATATGATAGAACCGGTTAAATCTTTTATCGGCTTAATTATAGTGTATATCACGTGCCGAGTTCGAATCCTATGGATTTATTTACCTTATCTGTCTTCACAGCATCACATAAAACCTTTAACATATAAGGATCGTCGCAACAAAAACGTAGTAGGAACGGAGGTGCCATTTATAAGTACAGTGCTAATGACTAACTAATGTAGTGTAGCCATCAATCGTATTAGGATAATGGGAAAGCTGTAATGACTTAGCGGATATGGCTAATGCAATAAGGTTTTGCCGTAGGTTTTACCTCTGTTTACTGTGATTACATTCGAGCTCCGTTACAGGGAATTTCCAAGGAAAATTTTATTTGTACCATTATTATTAATTACTGGATGAGTCCGCGGTTTCAATCGCATTCAAATTGGTAACATAAGCAATTTTTATGACTTTATTAGATTGGTGAATTTTTAAATTAAATTTGGTAGTATTGGTTTGATGAGATATTAAACATACATAAAGATAGAAAATATAAAAATGTCTTAATTTTATATATACCTATTAGGTCAAATAATATTCAGAGTTCATGTATGTATTTGGACTATAGCGCTGATTTTGATAATACTTAAAATTATATCTATACACATTTAACGATTTCCCTAGAGATTTTTCAAAAGGGTAAAAAGTACGCATTTACTTCAAGTATTTGAAGTCGTCATAGAAATTTTAATTTAGTAAAGCACTTGGATAAAGTGTTCAAAGCGTTATATTCTAGTATGAAGTATGCTTAAACACTGAATATTCCGACCTATTTTTGATGTAGATGAGGTACCTATAGATGTCTATATTTAGTATTAAAAACGTACCATCGGTAAATCGAATCCTACTCGCTTTTCGTTATTGCTATTTCATAAAAAGCTTATAACAAAACCTCCAAAGACATTTATAACTCCATAAACCTATTTCAAACAGTACAAAACCGCGATCGCCCATGGACACATTTATCCAATCCCATTACAAGTTGTAACTAGTTGGAAACTACTCAATCACAGTTAATACATAAGTACAACAAATAACATTCGGTAATCATTACGTTACCGAACATTAGTGGGTGATTCGGGCGGCCATTAATCCAATAACGTCAGCCAATCCGCGCCTATTATGTTTGTAACGACATTATTACTGTTAGAGCGGTTTCATACTGTATGTTCCGATATCGGATTGAATATAAGAATAGAAAATACGCAAAGATTGATATGAAATCTGATGTCAACTATGGTCTCTGATATACTATGAGTAATAATGACCGTACTGACCTTAAGGTCGACGTTAGTTTATCTAAACCTATAAGATTTTTTTATATTGTATTTTGATTTATCAACAAATAACAGTTCTTTTTACGAGAATTGATGCATCATTGAGGGATTTACTTGAAAACAACATCTAATTGTTTTAATATCTATATTGTGGTGCATCGAGCAGTACCTACCTGTATCACAATCAAAGCAAAACATAAAAAATATTTTGCAAGAATATTAGTTTTGAGCATCGAGTATATTAAACCATACCTCAATAATATCAGATACCGACTTAAATATCTGATTGTACAATATGAAAACGCTCTTACACCAATATTTGTGGTCGATTAGTGTTTATAAAGTCATGTCAAGTGAAATTGGATTGGTTTTTTCATTGTTTATTTAAACAACTGTACAAATGAAGACGTTTTGTGGTGTAATAACGATATTGTACTTACCTATATATATTTTTGGGTTTCCAATCAGCCAACATGTTGATACTCATCAAAATATATTACTCTAATTATGGTCACGATTTGAATAAAAAATGATATTCATATTATGAGTTAAGCAATATCTACTGTTTGATTATGATACCCCAAAGGCAATGTAATGACCATTTGTACTACCGACCTATGTTTTTTTTTATCTGACTGAAGTAGCAAACGAGCTTGCAGTCCACCTGATGGTAAGTGGTCACTGCCGCCTATGGACATCTGTAATCAACTTCATTCAGAACATGGGTTCTACCTAAAGTCAATCACAAATGCGTTGCTACTCCTGAGGACTATGGTGGTCGCGTCATATGAAAGTGTACCGGCAACCACACCTTCCATCGAAACGCAAGAAATGCTTCACGCTGGAAATAGGTGTGGCGGTAGTACTTCCCTGGTCGAACTACACTGGTTCTATCACCTACAAAATGTTCTAAGTATCTTTCATGTTGAGAGTTTATGGCCTACCTAATTGCGATTGAAAATACGTTTAAAGGGAATTAATGTAGGTTATACAGTTTCAAAGGCCTCACAGCTGGAAAAATGGACAATAACGTATAATGTTTTAAATATTTAGATATAATGCAAATAACTATTTGTAGCAAAAACTTGTAGTTAATGTGAAATCAGTTTAGTCCTGATATTTTGAGGGTTTGTGGGGTTAATTCCCGGCTAGACAGATATCTGTATGATGAATTTATATGTATATTGTTTTGGGTGTTGGTGTTGTATTTATGTGTTTGTGACAAATGCACGGTAGTGTGTGTAATGTGTTTTTAGCTGATTTAACATATGTTATAAGCATTATTTGAAAAAAATAATAACATTCTGCTTCTCTACTTTCACTATAACCGTGCAAAATTTCATATTAATCCGTCCGTGGCATATTACTTAAAAATGCAGCAAAAGTTTTTGCTTCACATATATAGATTGATAATGATAATAATTTCAGTTATTTCAATGTAATTTCAAAGGATAAGCAAGTTATTCGAATGTTTTGTAGCAAATACTAGCAATATGTCTGCATTCCCAGAATCCTGTCTAAATTGCAGGATATTTAAAATTCTACGCGAACGAAGTCTCGGAAAGGGCCAACGAAACACTTCTAGGTACTCAAAAGGCTGGAATTAGTCTTCGCATTTTCTTATATGTATTAATACTGTTTTTAAAATATTACTAATTTAAAATATAATATCGGCTACCTATATCTTTCTCATTTTTGGCATTCTTTTGTTTTTTTTTCTTAATGAGTTTATTATTTTTTTATATCATTTCGAGTCGAGTATGATGAGTAGTATATATCCATCCATCCATCCATCAGCCTTTGAAAGTCCACTGCGGGACATAGGCCTCCCCTAATCTGCGCCACTTCGACCGGTCTTGAGATATATATTAATGATATTTTCACCAATTAATCTACTTTTACCTCATTCTTCCAGACCCATCCATCAGACTGCTCAGCAAACGAAAATAAGAAAAACGTACAACATTGTACAATAGTACCTACCTTCCTACAGTTAACTGAATTGTAATAGCATTCTGATCACATAAGTCTAGCGACTAATCGTAGCCAGTTTCACCCAATTTGCCGCACCGCAACTAATGTGGTTTTAATACTGGATAGTTCGCCGCAATTCGGCAGGTTGGGGCAAAAACACCCATTTGCCCACCGTGTGTGGCTTCACGATAAACTAATTTGTCGTGTTTTTAGAACGAAGGGCTTAGAAAAAATGCGAGTTCGCTGACCGACTCGCCTGATACTGGGAGGTAGGTCGAAATTAGGTTCCGAGGTAATTTTCGTAATGTTTGTTCAAAAAATCCAGGTTTCCGATCGTCGATAGGGCGTAAAAAGTTTTGCCTTGAAAGATGAGGTTTAAAATTAAATGTCTATTGAAAAACTTTTCACACATTTTTCATTGAGAAGTAGTAAATTAGCCTTCATTGATTTGATAATAAAAACTAAAAATTATTTTAAAAGTTAGAGCTATATTTTACTTTCATTGACTTGTAAATACTTATAGCTAATATTTTTAAAACCTTAATATTTTTGATCATACCTGAAATTTATTGGTTGTCGAGCTTATAGAGCTAATAGAGCTAAGATTGTGTGTTATAATTAAAAAGACAAAATCAATAGACATCAATAATACACGTTTATAAAAGTATGTAACGTATATCGCATTCGAGGACCCATAACCCAGCACACACATTCATACAGACTTAAACAGTTGATAGTGACAAATACACTTAATACATACTATCATACATAAACTCAATAGGTACATGTGTAATTTATTCGTAATCATCAAAAATAACGAGTTTACTGTCACATGACTCTAACACCTAATTATATAAAAAGGGTGAATTCGGTGTGACGCGTTTAGTCAGATCACAAATTGAATTTTATTATACGTTAGATGTTCCAACCGGAAGGGTTGCTAATGATTTCGAAAGGACCCCTAATTATAGTGTAACAACAATTTGTTACACCTCTGTGAAACGTTGTAAACTAGTTAGGAAAGTCCTTCTGTTTGAGTAGAATTTAATAGATAACTTATTTTCATTGCTTCGTTTCATGTAAATGTAAAACTGTGTAAAGAAAATCTGTAAAATGCCTATGTTTTTTATGTTTTGAAAATAAATGGGCATGGTAAACGCATATGTTCATCTGGTGGTTAGTGGTTACTGCCACCCATGAATATCGAGAACTCAACGCAGTGTTTTGACACTCCTGAGGATTGAGATACATGAGATGGTATTCATACCTTTTCAACGATACAAATGAACTTCTTTACATTAAAAATAGTTGGTACTTCGTTGAACCGTATTGGTTCCACTTTGAGAATTATGTCTTCTATTATCTTTATACTATTTAAGATAAATGAACGACTTAAACTTTGTTCTTCTTAAACATAATGACAGTGATTTACTTAATTTGAACTTCTTAGGGTCTTATCAAAATGAAATTTTGCAACGTAATTATGCTGTTTTGAGGCAAAGATAGGTGTAGCAATGTATCAAGAAAAAAATTACAACCATTGAAGTTTGCTCCAAGCATTAAAATTTGGTAACTATAGCAAATTGAACTAGACATTAGGGTACCCTAGGTTAGGTTAGGTTAGGTAGGGTACTTAGGGTATCCCTGGTGAACATTAAAATAAATTAAAAATACAGCGTCCAAATAAAAATAATTTAACAATGATTCTTGTCATAGAAGCAAATTAAACATACAATAATTGTTGCTTGTGCAAGCGGACCTGCGTGGAAATCTGCATTTTTTATCTATAATAACCGACATAATTTCCCAGTGCTGTAGATAAACATTAATTACGAAAAGCGATTAGCGGGAACACTTGACACTAAATACAACGCATAAGTTTCCTAGAAAATGAAGCAGCAATCATATGATAGGATCGCAGTAAAGTGACAATAACAGAAGACGTATGTTCATGCTTGCGCTTTGTGCCAAATCGTATTTTAATTAGTTAGATAAGACTAGTCATTAGCTAGCAAATTACCCGAGGAGTTGTTTGTTTTATTTCATTTTTCCTTATCTACTAATGTTGTATCTTGTCCGTCAAATTACCGGAACATAAGGCGCGGTGGCGGTGTGAGCGGAACGCTACTCGCTGTGAAGTATGTATGAATGTTGTTTGAACTTCGATTCAATATAAAAAATGTTTTTCTTTTCATTTTATTTATTTTAAATTTTATTACCTTAATAAGTATTTAATTGGATACCCACCATATTTTTAATTTCTGTTCAAATTACAAAAATGTGTTAAAATATAACTGGAACAATAGATATCAAATTCTATAGATAGTGTGAAGATGTACCAAAAAACAAATATACCTATTGACAATGTAATATAATATATTTAGTTTTAAAAAAGCAATCCTATTTATTGAAGTTACTTCAAACTGAAATTATAGTTTAGGAATATAAATACTAAAACAAGGTAATTACGCACTTCATAAACTAGCAGCGGCTATAATTCTGTTTTCCGCTCCGCTTTGCTCCCCGCTATAAGTGAGCACGCGCAAAAAGATGTTGATTTGAAGTCATCAAGAGTACTCATTTTATGTGTTTTTACATGTACGCCTTTATGTTTGTTTGAGCGTTTTTGCGCGCTGTAATTGTTTGAATCCCGTTGATGTCGTTAGAATTGCGACAGATTAATGACAAACAGAATTGTTCGCTCGTGTTTTCGTTACTAAGCGTTTATGGATCTGAGTTGGTATTGTGTTTTAAAAAGAATATTTTTGAAAAAAATTTTTTTTTCATTTTGAATGTGTACTCATTTGCAGAACGATATTGTACATTACCTACTGTGTATCATGATGATAGAGATATATAAGAGATAGATATATAAGAGACAGAGAGTAAGATAAGATACAAAAATATTTTAATAAATACTAGAGATGCACCGAATAGTGCTTTCACCGAATAACCGTATGAGTATGAAAGAGTATGAAGCAATTTATATGTCCCATATTTTGTTCATAGACAAGTAAGAACAAACTTTACTATACCCCCAGTTAAGCAACAGTGGCTAATATATACCTACATATACGTACATACGGTAGCATTTAATGATAAATGCATCTGTGCTTTAGGGAACACGCAATGTTATCGTTAGGTCAACATTAAAGCTTAAAATATGGTGTTCCTGTTCAAAAATTGAATTCGGAATTAAAAATTTTTGGACTACTCTGAGTGCTAAATGTTTTTTATCTGATCGAAGTAGCAAACATGCAGTCCACCTAATGGTAAGTGGTCACTGCAGCCCATGGACATCTGTAAGCGACTTCATACAGAACATGGGTTCTGTCTGAAGTCAATCACAGATGCGTTGCTACTTCCCAGGACTATGATGGTCGCCTCATACAAAAGTGTGCCGGCAACCACATCCTTCCATCGAAACGCAAGAAATGCTTCACGCCTCATGGAAATAGGTGTAGCGGCGGTACTTCCCACACTGGTTCTACTACCTGTAAAAGTGTGTTAAGTTGTATTAAGTTAGTGTGTGTAGTTAGTTAATTCATTAAACACAATCGGAGCCCTCGTCAACAAAGAGCTTTGAACGTATTGATATACGTGTTTACGAAAGTTTGCCAGCATTGAGATTATTTTTTAAGCATCCTTCATTAGTTTTCATCACTGTTATACATACGTTTGAGTTGTATCTATGTATACGTTTGATATGTATATTTGTTTTGTATATATATCTAATAACTAACTGTACCCGCGGCTCCGCCCGCGTTCAAATCAATGTATCACAAAGTTTTTCCCATTTCACCCCCTTAGGGGTTGAATTTCATAAAATCCCTTCTTAGTGAGCACTTACGTCCTTAAAAGAACCCGCATGAAAATTTTAAACTCCTAGCTCCCCTCCTAAATTTTGTGATGAGTGAGTGAGTGAATGACGTTTCGCTTTTATATATATAGATTCAACGTGCACAGTTCGAAATTAATCGAATTTATGTTTGAAATAGAATTTTAACCAAAATAGGCCATGAATTAAAAACTTGATGCTTTAACTACACCGCGGTTATTAATCTTTTAGTACATTTTCACAGATTAAAAATATGAAAACAAAAAGCATTGTTTAATTTTTGTATTCGTTTGCTTCCAAATCCACTGATTTAAGCTGGGTATGTTCTGAAAATCTTTGGTGGTAGAGTTTTATGAAGTAAGTAGAAAACCTATGATCGTTTTTATGAAAGCTATCATTTTAGAAGCATTTTCTTCTCCTTCCATCCATCATCCATAAGGGGCCATCCATTAATCACGTGATGTTTTTTTTTTTGGCATTTTACCCCCCCTGTGATATTTCGTGATTTTTTTATGGACTCCCCCTCATTTCGAGCCTCACATGATTAATGGACAGCCCCTAAGCATATTGCGGTCCTCTAAATGGCGTCACTCCAATCGACCTGTGCTCCTTTTGCCTAAACGTGGTCGCCACTCGAGGACCTTTCTTCCCCTTACTGTAATAAATGACACAAGCGGAAACATATACAGTAAGTACCAATTCCTCATCCCAATCAGTATTAAGTGCCTAAGTGTGGTATTCCCACAAATACCGAACCTCCCAAGGTGTTATGCCCATGTTCAGTTCCAATCAACAGAGTAGTGTTTTATTGTAACATAGAAAGTGTTTCATGGTAGCCACTTTCATATTATCTAAATGTTCTGGAAATATGTGAAGTATTCCAAAACCATTGGATTCCAACATTCCACTGTTATCGAGGGGCAAGACGGGAGTCGCTCTCCGACGTCGACGTTACTTTTACGACAGACTGTAGACAGTGTTTCTCAAAGTGATGATAACAACCCCGAGGTCAGAGCGTAAGGGTTAGAGAAAATTGTTGTTAGGTGGCGATATATTCATGTAATTTTCTAAAATATTTTGAATCAGAAACAAAATTTCATTTCTGATATTTCTGATATATTTTTATTTAGGATTATGTAAGTTTAGGATTAGGATTTATTTAGGATAACAAATATATACATAACCTGTTATAAAAAACAAGATCCCGTAAAAAAGTTATTCTAAAATAAATAATTGACTATCAAAATCTGTCATACGATACGAATGGATATAGCGATGTATCACGTATATAATTTTAATTTTGAACATAATAAAGGTTTAGAAGATTGATTTTTAAATTATTTATAATTGATAATTTTTGTCAACATAAAAACAGTCGAAGCTATTGTGTAATAGAAATATATGGAATTCGAAGTACTTAAAACTAAAAACGCTTTCTACACTAAAACCCCCACAGTAGGATTTACTCCTGTGTCGTGGGTGCCATGGACACACATAAAGATGAATACACAAACACCTAGATTCAGAACAGGAATCTAAACTCATCATTCAGATACCTGTTTGGCCGGGAATGGAACGCGGGACCCACTGCGTGGTATGGTAACCGCTGCGCCACGCGGGTCGTCAGTAGAAGTAGAGACAATCTTATACGGTTTGACTCTAAAGTCAGCATCACCGCTCCTATTTGTTTTTTATAACGGTAGTAAAAGCCTTCAATTACTATAGTTCAGAAGTTTGCCCTCAGGGCAGGATCCCATTGAAGATCTATTAACTAGTAGCTCTCTATACACCATTTTGCTGTTAAAAAAAGCTTATATGAAGATTAAACAGAAATGCCTATTAAAAAGGAGTTTTTGAGTCTCATTTTATTTACATCGACAAATTTTCGCTTGATTATTAGGTCCCAAAGTATTAGTCAATATCTAGCGGGCGCCTAAGTTAGTAACTATTTTAAGTTTGTTGCTCACTAATTGATATAACCGCTTTTAAATGCTAAAAAAATAAATTTTATGCTAAATAACTCCTATTGGTACAGTTCTCTAATCTAAGAACAACAAAGCATTCGCAATAATAGTAATTTTAAATTTTGACCGATCAAACTTCAATATTATGTGGCCCTATTATGTGAAATTATCCTTTTAAGAAAGGATTTATACATATGTATTTACTTAACGTTGGCGTTTGAAAGGAATATTTAGTGATCCTCAAGTAAAGATGAGATTTGCGATTTTCAAAGATTCATAATTAGTACTCAATGTGGGTATGTAGATACATACTCGTGAACAACCTCAGATAACTACAATCCTGCCTAATGTATTAAAATGCTCATGAGTTAGTCAGAGCAGTGATAGCCTAATGGTGGACTTGCCCTCTCGATCGGGAGGTCCGAGATTCTAACCCAGGCACGCACCACTGATTTATGTGCGTATTAAAAATTAATTATCACAGCTTTTCGGTGAAGGAAAACATCGGGAGGAAACCTACATACCCGAGAGTTCTTAAAAAAAGATCTCGGAGGTCTGTGAAGTTCACCAATTCTCACTGAAAGAAAACCCATGCCCAGCACTGGGCCAATAATGGGTTGACGAGAGTAGCCCTTTACCAATTGGTAGACACCATGCTCGTTTGCTACCTCTATAACAGAAAATGTATAAGGAACCTTTACAAGTATCAAGAGCACACGACCTGCGTTTATTTCTCTTATTTTTTAGTCTGTGGGGCCGCGCGTGCGCCCTAATGGGTCCCCGTGATAACTCTCACTTTCCAATCCTTTTATTTCGATGTCACCCTGAAACTTATGAGGAGATCACGCCACTCTCACCCCTACTTCTATCATCATAAAAGCCATTTTCGCGCTTCAAGTTTCGCGTTTCAAATTCCAAAAACATAAGTCATTTGTAGAGTTATCAGCACTTTATTTAGAAGCAAGATTTGAATACATCAGGGATTGTTTTTGATGGTTTGTTTATTTTTTATGTTAACGCATGTTTTGAATGTTTGGGATTTTTGGACGATGCAATGAGTCGTGCGTTGTAATTAGAAATTTATGAGTTGATTGATTAAAACTATGAGCTATGTTTTTACTGAGTTTAAGATTCATACTAAACGCGCATTAATTACTCTTATCAATAATAATCGTATTGATTTTCAATCTTCTATAAAGTTGGCTAATTCTTTGTACCTACTAAGTGTTTTCCAGGTGGTAGAACCAGTGTAGTTCGACCAGGAAAGTACCACCGCCACATCTATTTCTAACGTGAAACATTTCTTTGCGTTTCGATGGAAGGGTGTGGTTGCCGGCACACGTTTATATGAGGCGACCGTCCTAGTCCTCGGAAGTAGCAACGCATCTGTGATTGACTTCAGATGGAACACATGTTCTGTATGAAGTCGATTACAGACGCTTATCATCAGGTGGACTGCATGCTCGTTTGCTACTTCAGTTAGATAAAAAAAATACTTACAAATTCAACTAGATATGAAAAGGTTATACAATTAACCCTTAAATGCCGGAGGTACTATTTCTAGCCAAAAAAACTAAAGTTAAATTGTATTCTTTTAATTATATAATATTACAGACCTTTACCATGTTATTACTAACTAAACACTAACATTTCTTATTAAAATTATAAAATTAGAGCAATTTAGAATTAATTGGGCCCTTATTACTTATTACAAGAAGCTATTATACTAACATGTGCATATTATACCTTACGCGTACCAAAATGCAGATACTAAGTAATTATCGACTTACCCTTCATTACATTTTAATATAAACTGTATTAGCAGCGATATTGATATCTCTTCATCGCAGACTAGAGGTTCAGGATTCGAATCCCAGTCTATGTATGGGTATGTACATTGGTGACGTTTGTACACAAGTAAAAGTTAACTATTTTAGTATGCAAGGGGTACTTGCAATATGGGGTTTTCAAATGCTTTTTGCCGATATTTCGACCCAGTTACATGGTTCGTGGTCACTGCGAATCCGCGGTGTGTGAAACTGTTGACAATCACTGTCAAAATAATGTAAAAACCACAAACTGTGAGAACTCGTGACAATTGGAAATGTATCGATTCTGCGATAGTATTAGTAAATTTTTTTTTATTACAAGTTAAATAGTCCAGCCCAGCCATGGGCCGGTCAGGCCGTACAACGGACAATCGCTGGAGTTATTAGAGTGGAGACCGACTCTAGGTAAACGTATCGTGGGACGCTCTCCTGCTCGTTGGCGCGACGATCTGCGCCGGGCGACGGAAAGTAACTGGATGAGGAGAGCCGAAGATTGGGCTCAATGGCACGCCTGAGTCGCCTATGTCCAGCAGTGAACTGAGACGGGCTGATCATGTTCATGATGAAGTAATCCAGATGTAAAAATGTTAAATGCTTACATATTATTATGTACAAAGGTTCCTATCGTTTACACCAGACTTAGGACAGAAATTTATATTTCAAGTTTATAACAATATATTCAAGTTATAATATATTTATAAACCAATCACAAAAAAGTGTGAGTCGAGGAAATTAATTTAAAAAAGTACGAAAGTTCACAAATACCCAACAGCGTTTACGCATAGTTAATTCACTTCTCATTATTATTGGAATTAATATGGAGGTTGAGTACGCATTATGATCGTAAGAGACTTTTTATTGGAGTTTCATAATTATAACGCGTTCACATCAAATGCGTTGCTAATAACTTAATAGACACATAGAATGTGTCGGCAAGCTAATAAGAGCGATGAACGCTAACGGAATAAAGTTAATAGTAATAGGAAAAGCCTGGAGAATACCAAAGCAATTTTCACATTGTTGAGCTTTTAATTATGTAATAATTCATACAACTGCTTCCTGTTATCGTACGCGATTAGTTTGCTTTAGAGATCCGTGATAGTTTTGTTGAGGGGACATGAGACTTGGCAATCTGAAATTTGTAGGCGGTAGAAGCTCAGAATAACTCACTAAGAGTTACTCTGAGCAGTGATAGCGTAATGATTAAAATTCGGCCTCTTAATTGATGGTCCAAGGTTCAAATCTGAAGGCTGATTTTTTTAAATGATGTGCGTAAATTAATTGTCACTACTTTACGATAAAGAAGAGCTTCGTGAGAGAGTTCTATGCATGGACTCTAACAACTCGTACTTGGCCAACGAGGTTGACTAACGCCAAAGACTCTTTCATTCGAAGGAGGATCTGTGCCCAGCAGTGGGTCAATAATGGCTTGACGACTATAACACTAAGTGGTTTGACTTCGGGTTTTTTTTTATTTCACTGAAGTAGCAAACGAGCATGCAGTCCACCTGATGGTAAGTGGTCACTGCCGCCCATGGACATCTGTAATCAACTTCATACAGAACATGGGTTCTATCTGAAGTCAATCACAGATGTGTTGCTACTCCCGAGGACTAAGATGGTCGCCTCATATAAAAGTGTACCGGCAACCACACCCTTCCATCGAAACGCAAAAAAATGCTTCACGCTAGAAATAGGTGTGGCGATGGTACCTCCCCGGTCGAACTACACTGGTTCTACCACCCGGTAAATCGGGTGCGCCACCATTATACACATATATCTGCCAAATATTACCAATTTCTGCCTAATATTGCAATATTATCTGCCATATTCTGGATTGAAGGGTGTGTTTAAATAGATAAACTTGCCTGAGGCAATCAAACTTACTCTGAGGCAAATAGCATCTCTGTGCTACGCAAGTAGGTCTAATCTAATCATCTGGAGGTGATTATATATTTCTATCTGCATTCGCTACTTACTGTCATATTATTATAGATAATACGTTTGGCTAAATTTGAATTACTCGTGGAAACAGCTCTACTATAATTAATCTCAAATCGAGTTTTTTTTAAGATTAAAGTATCAAACAAATATATATTTTAACTAATAGTGAGCGGTCGCTGCCGTTTAGGGACATCAGAGAGCCAGCCTCAGTTGAGTTCTATTTGCGGTCGGCTACAGAATTGCTTTAATGAATAAGTTGGAATGGCTCGTGTCCTCTATGCCTTTCGAACCAGAGTAATGACTTTGTCTGACTTTAACACTTTTTTTATAAAGCATGAATATATATAATAGTCATGCACCTGGAGTCACACCATGAAGGATATTGTACTTTTAAGGTTATAACACCTTATAAAGCCTTCAAGTTTATACGATGGGACTATTATCTGTTCAATATATTACTTACAATTTAACGATTAGGCGCCGGTCGCTTTTCGTATTTCTTGACAGTATACGCTGTAAATTTTATTAGCAATAGTAATTAATTTATCGTAATTAATCCATTTATTGATATCATATAAATTATTACCTACTAGCTTTCTTTGCCTTTACATTGAAAAATATTGTTTTAGGGAAAATGTGGACATGGAATATAAATAGGTACTTGACCGCACTTGTTCGATTCTTTAGTGCTTATAGAAAAACTTAGTAATAAGTTCAAATTGATAGTAAAACCTTTATTATTTCTTTAACGCTGAAGAACATATTAAACTTCTTATAATTCGATTATATTTATTAAATGTATGCAATTCTTATTCTGCAAAATATTTATGTATGTTTTATTTAATTGCAATAATTGTCAATAAATAGATAGTTCAATAGTTATGAAAATAAGTAAAATTATTGTGAATTTATTTAATTTTGAAATGAACATCTTTGGAAGAAATATTTTTTTGGCGTTTCGATAGAAGGGTGTGGTTGCCGGCACACTTTCACATGAGGTGACTATCATAGTCCTCAGGAGTAGCAACGCATCTGTGAGTGACTTCAGATGAAACCCATTTTCTGTATGAAGTCGATTATAGATGTCCATGGGCGGCAGTGACCACTTACCATCAGGTGGACTGCATGCTCGTTTGCTACTTCAGTCAGATAAAAAAAATACAGCATTATTAACAGTATTGATATTTTCGCAAAAATTTTCATTAAAGTATGTATAAACGTATTCCTAAAATTTATACAAAAATATTGTATATCTATGTACCTATCTATGTGTTTGTGTCTTTTGGTATTTCAAATAATTATATGCAAGTTTATGCTTATGCCTATTTGCTTAAATTTAGTCTATTTTTCCACCTGTGCCTAAGAACTTTGGATTGGATTCTATACTTAGGCTGAAATATTTTTTATATTACATAGCAAAAACAACTTATTAGTTGCCATTACCTGTACTAAAACACGGCATTATATTTCGACAATTACATCTACCTACAATTACAAGCAATCGATAAACCTTAGGTAATACGCACGTACCTAAATGTCGATAGTTTGGGCGTGTATCGATATTAATTCCCTTTTTTCTCCAATTAAAAGCAGCTGCTTCTGCTAGCAAGCAGAGCAACGTTGTATTAATTAGTTACGATGCTATTCGAGCCGCGCATAAATAGTTGATGTTAAGCGTATTATGATACGGGTTAGGCTCATTGTGCGAAGGAATGATTACGTTGAAAATCTTATTAATTCTGTCCAGTCCAGCAGTGGATTTATAAATCTAATGGATAGGAGGATTGTATTATGTGGTCTGCGAGGAGGAAGTCGCGGGTTCTGCTAGTTAATATTATAAATTCGAAAGTTTTGAGGATGTATGTGTGTGACATGCAGACACTACTGGATGGATTACATTAAATTTTGTCATACACGACTTATGTCCCAGATTAAGACGAAGAATACCCATAGTCATTGTAGACCTAACCATAACGGGCTATATATTAATACTATATTTAATAGATCAATGGTCTGATTTTTATATTAAAATAAATTTGCATAATTATCTCATACCCCAAAGCATAAAACTTGCAAATTATTTGTGAATTTTACTATGTGACTTATAAATGCATGCACACAGCGTAAAAGCGTTCGACGTAACTGGCCGAAGCCTCATGCGATAACGCGATGTGTTGGGGGAAGAAAATTGTAGGTTCTGTATCCTTCCCTACACACAGAGTGTAGAGTGATGGATTATAGATTGTAACTATTTTGTAGACACCTATAAATTGTGAGGATAAAGGTTACCTGTGCGTAGGGTAACTTTTAAAGCTATTATTTGATTATAGTCTTAGAGATACCTATGTGTAATACACATAGTATATATGCAAACGGATTACGAGCAAACTTAATTAGTTTTAAGTCAAATCAAAATTCGAATACTGATGTCCGAATGGACTTAATGTCTAACTCAAAAAATATATACATACGTATTAGAAGTAACAAACAAACCGTCATGAATATAAAATGTAGCATGATTGAGGCTTAAAACGATAATTTCTTATTAGAATCTAGCAGAACCCGCGACTTATACGCAAATCATAATATCCATTATGATTAAGGTTGCCACCCGTACTTTATTGTAAAGTATTGTACTTTATTCGGGGCAATTGTACTTTATACTTTATGAGGAAAATAAAGTACGCGAAAATACTTTATTTTGTATATCTGGAATTAAAAAGTTTGATTATAATCAGTAAACTAAAATTCCTTTAATCACAAGGTTTCCGTAGCTACCTTATTTGGAAAGTAGTATAACAATTACATTTGGTGACCTTTTTTTAGAAATATGGGCGTCAAGTTACTATCTACTTTTTTTTGCCTACTATCACCTTACACAGTTTTAAAAGTATCCCAGAGCCAAAAATTAAGTAGTAATATAAATAGTACTTTATTTTGAAGCTACGTCCTTTTTTTCTTTATACCTTTTGTAGCCAATGTACTTTAATCGTTGAAAAAAAAGGTTGCAACCCTAATTATGATATCTAACTTTTGAGATCCATTGGATATCTCCCCATTCTCTGCAATGAACCACAAAGCCAAATATTAAGTTTCATTGACCTTGTATCAAATTTGGTGGATTACCGAAAACTCTTACAAACCCTAAGAGGGTAACTCCTAGGGGTTGATTTTCTGAAAATGGTGAAACAGATTTTTCATCACATGAAACCAGAAAGCCAAATACTAAGTTTCATTAAGTTAGCATTAAAATTGGTAGACATTCATTCATACAAACTTTTATCCTATTTTTCATCCCCTAAGGGGCAGTCACTTAGTAAGTCACAATTGACTATTATATATGTAGATATAATAAACGATTTTTAATATGATCTTAAAAATAAATAAAATTTTTCAAAACAACCAGTTTATAGTGAGCTCTTAATTCATGTACATTCATTTAAAAGGAGGTTCTCTTTTGAGTCGACACCCTTTATTGTACACGCTATAAAATTAATGCAATGCTAAATTTATAAAAAAAAAATGTTTTGTTTGACATAAATATAACTTAAAAATTTATTTTCAATACAGAACATTATTATTTTTCATCATACTTATTTGTTTCTTAGCAACTTTGTTTACATTTTATTTGTATTTGACTTTTAAGTACTTTAGTAGACTCAAGTAACGTTTCGTTTCGCATTCTATTTATATGTCACAGCTGGAAACGGCTCTTCCTACTGAAGAAGCGTGATCAACCATGATAGCCAATGAAAATAAAATAAAATTGTCTACTAAATTATTATAATGCCAAGTGCATTAATAAAATATTTACATACAATTTTAAATATGCGTAGATGGTAAAAATAATGATTATACCACAATAACCAAGAATATTAAATATGTAAAGTTTATTACTGCTACCATAATGAGGTACGGTAAGTACTAAATAATATTCACATTATCAACGCGTAATTTTTTCAAGTTAATATAAAACTCAATAAGTTGTACATTCTAATGTTAATGTTACATTAATATGCAAGCCACCTTTGCCTATCTTAATGGATACATGAACAAACGATTAATTGAAATGGCAACACCATTAATTTATTGTCTGTGGCTGTTTGAAGCAAACTGTTAGCGCGAAAAAAAATGTATAGAATTTAATCAAAGTATACTCAAATATTTATATCGTTCCATTATTTTAATTATCTATGAGTCTTCATGCGTGAGTCTTTCAGTTTATATGTTATGAGTACATTATGATTTATGGCGGTAAAAAATAAAATGTATCTTCCTAATATTACTTCATTAAAAATGTTTGCAAGAGATAAACATTTAAATCTTAGATTGAACAATATTTAAAATAAAAAAATATTTAAGAAATATTAAAATGTAATAATAATTAGAACAATATTTTTTAAAGGTTGAACTATAACGTGAAAATCAATTTGGATAAAAATATAAATGTGTTATTTAAAATACAATGTCCGTCAGACATTCTTTTTTTTTAATTTTATTGGATGTCGTCGAAACTTACAGGCCTTACAGCCATCCCTTATAAATAGATATATGCTATTCGATATATATAGATTTATTTATTTTTTCGTCCCTCATTGTTAACTTAGACAGTGCGGCTGCAGACTAAACAATTTGATATTCATACCATAGGTTCTCGATTAAATCATCTCATGAATAATAAAAAGGACTTTTTTCACTTTCGCTTTGAAATTATAATGACCACTAAAATTACTTGGTAATATTATAAACATCTATAAGCTACCTGTTATGAATGTTTATTTTAATGATAAGTTTTTATTTAACTTTATAATGCGTACTTTTATGCGTATTAACTGCGAATTTAACTGCGGAGCCTTTCAATATATCTGAGTTGTTATTTATCAGAATTTACTTGTTGGATTCAAGTCTCATTTGTGTAGTTATATTTGAAGCTTATCAATCATAGTAAATGTCTCAATTTGATTTAAAATATCCAAATGACTTAGCCTTGTTTAATGTAAACGAGTCCTAATTCAGACACATTCAACGCAAAAATATTGAGCTTCAAATTAAGTTACAACTCAACAAACTGGGACCATGCGTCTATAGAAAACTTTCTATCACGCGTAGCGATCGAGGCAAACGAGTCGACTGATGGAGATAATTCAATATGAATCGAGTTCTCAAGGTAGGGGCAGTAATTAATAGCTTTAATTTTCCGCACCAAGGGAGCTATGTTTTGCAAGTCAATTCCGAGCTAGCGGCCGTATAGATCGGAGATAGAGGGGAGCCACATGCGTTGGTATGGCCATTTTTTAATCTATTGTTAACTATATATGATGACGACCCGCGTTGCGGAGCGGTTACCATACTGGTCTGATGCGCAATGGATCCCGGGTTCGATTCTCGGCCAGACAAGTATCTGAATTATAAGTTTAGATTCATGTTCTGGTTCTGGATGTTTTTGTATTCGTCTCGTGTGTTTCCATGGTACCCACGACTCAGGACAAAATCCTAGTGTAGAGCTATGAGTGTAGAAAGCGTATATGTAAATAAAAATAGCCTGAACGTTATTTTGAAAGAGCTGTTTTCTAAGCTTTTATATTGGTTTGTACTATACATAAATATAACGATCCCTTCTATTGTTTTGTCAGTCTTTCTGTAATAGTTTGGATAACGATTAAACTGTTTTGTACTTTAAATTCATCTTTATAGATAGGGTCAACAAGTTAAGTGCCTTAGAATTCTCCATATTATTTTTAGAAGTATATGAAATTGGCAAGCATATATTTAGGTAGGTCTGTATATAACAGAAATTGATCATCAAGGTAATCTTAAACGAAATCCTCAAATAGAAAATATCTCATCCAAAAGTTGGAAAAATACTTTTTACTTTCAAGTTATTGTAATCTATATCCGGTGGTTAAATTAATAGTTGTTTTGACTATAAATTAATTGGAATGCATTATACAGACAATTTAATTTATAAGTAAATGAAGTAGTAATAGAACAATTAAAAAAATATCAATTAAACGGATGAGCAATGTAATTTATCAATTTTCAATTACAATTTTTAATGGCATTTTTCAATTACTTTGGCATATTATCGTATTTTATATCTGTGAAAAATAATTAAAATTTAATGTCTGTTTTTGTATCTATTATTTGTGTACAAAAACTAATAAATAATAATAATTAGTGATGCTCCGAATAGTGTTTCCGCCGAATAACCGAATACTATTCGGTTTAACTTTTACCGAACCGGATTTTTGGACGAATAATTCTTATCATTTCTTAATAAGAAACAAATGCGACAGTGTGTTATTAAAAAAAAAGTTTATTATAGGTTAAAAATAAATGTTTTTTTTTTATAAGATCAAAGTAGCAAACGAGCATGCAGTCCACTGATGTTAAGTGGTCGCTGCCACCCCATGTTCTGTATGAAGTTGCTTACAGATGTCCGTAAGTAACTTCATACAGAACATGGGGTTCTATCTGAAGTCAATCACAGATGCGTTGCTACTCCCGAGGACTATGATGGTCGCCTCAGATGTTGATGGGAATGTTAATTTGAAGTTTAATTGCTTTATATTATTGGCTTTATTCAACACACTCTTCATAGGATTTCTTTGACTCATAACATAAATCTTACATAAAAAGGTTTGGTTTTTTGTGTTATACCGTAAAGTATACCAAGAGAATAGGAAAAACTGGAACAGAATATATTCGGCACCGCAACCGAATAATTCGGCCAAATACAAATAGTGAAAAAAATGCCGAATACGCCGAATACCGAATAACAACCGAATATTCAGCGCATCTCTAATAATAATAATAATAAAATCTGCTTTATGTGAACCAATCCTAATGGGGGTTTCAATTTATATACCTATATTAATTTTCTGTTTCTAACTTCAAAACTGTCAAACTGCTATACAACCTTACAACCCTTGTTTAATATTCGCCCCTTAAAAGTGGAATTCTCAAGATTCGTTCCCTGTTCACTAGCTTATTAAAGGAACTTACGATCATTAAAGTTTAGAAGTGCCAAAATTCAATTTCTATAGTGCCTGCTTCCAAATAGAATTTCGGAAATATTTTTTTTTAGGTACCTATACATACATTGGTTGTACCAAGGTTCAGTCTTTGTGTTGATCTCTGGGTCAACCAGTTATTTTTCTCTTTTACATATATCTACGGATTATACATAGGTATAGATGGTATATAGATTAAATTATTGATGTACTAAGTTAATGTTCTATATGAAGTTGTTTACAGATGTCCAATAGCGGCAGTGGCCACTTACCATCTATTATTTTAGATACAGTTTCATTGACTGACCCGACTGACGACATCATCTTTTAAAAGTAACCATCTACCTTAGATAGGGTTGCCCTTTATATTACAAGAGACAACTAAAATATAACAGACTGCATGCTCGTTTGCTACTTCAATGTAATAAAAAGAAATAAAACTATTAAATAAAATAAGTAAAAGGGACTTTGAAAAAAAAAATGATTTGGCAGCCCTGAGATTAGCATGGACATATAGGGTATCATACATAGCTACACCTATTTATAAATAAAAATATATATGCCTGTAATTGCATATCAGATATTATTTATCACTACTTTACGGTGAAGAAACAAGTGATGAAAGCCTGAAAGTTCTCAACGGTGTGTAAAGTCTCCCTATTTGCATTTTTCCAGCGCAAGCCCTAAACTTACGACATAATGAAAGAACTTTAAAATGAATACCAAGCCCTGTTTATTGGTTGTGTTTGACTATTCTCATTTTAATCTTTTAAACAACAAAGGTAAAATACTTTAAAGAACACATTTAGCCTTAAAACCCGTCTGCACCTGTCTCTAAGCAGCCCTCGTATTGAATTTACCGCTGCAATCGGTTAGCGCAGTTCAATTTCATTCCGGAAGCGTCTAGTTAGGGGTGAGTGACGTCACGGGCCTGGCACGGAGGGGTTGAACAACTTGCATTGAGAACTATGATATGAAAGAATAAATGAAATGATTTATTGTACTATTTAATTATATTCCGATATAATAGTTTCCTTAAATAGTTTTTCAAGGTGGTAGAACCAGTGTAATTCGACCGGGGGAGTACCACCGTCACATCTATTTCTAGCGTGAAGCATTTCTTGCGTTTCGATAGAAGGGTGTGGTTGCCGGCACACTGTCACATAGGGAGTAGCAACGCATTTGTGATTGACTTCAGATGGAACCCATGTTCTGTATGTAGTTGATTACATATGTCCATGGGCGGTGACCACTTACCATCAGGTGGACTGCTCGTTTGCTACTTCAGTCGGATAAAAAAATATTTTGGTGCTCACGGAAATTAAAAAATGATTAAATTGAAATTAAAAAATTGACTTCACTACTTACTAAGTATAAATTCCTCTCTTACCCCTGGCTTCAGGGTTTAAACTGATATGAAAGATTATATTATACGAAGGTAGGTATTAATTAATAATCAAATATTTCATAGAGTAAAAATCTGTGGACAAACTACCAATCTGCAATTGGCTTGTACGGTAGACGGCGACCTAAACTCTTCCCCCTTTGAAAGGAAATCCGTGCGCAATCGGAAAATAATTAGCCAAGTGCGAATTTATTCACACTTAGAAGATTACGTACTGCCTAACTTACACCTTTTCCATTTTCAGTCTTTGTTATCATATAGGCTATAGAATTACACGCATTATGAATATATAAAAAATATATAAAACATAATAGGTGTCTACCTATTATGGTTTATGAGAAACAGCCCAGTGGCAGACGGATATATATCGAAGGCTTTCTAATAGGGTATCATTTTTACTCCGTTTTATTTTATTTTATCGTTGTCTGTCACTACATCATATATATTTGCAATATAGAATGTTTGACGGACTGGGAATACGTAATATCTAATAATATAAATTTCTATAACTTCTAGACTTCTATTTCACATTCTTGTCTATGTGTTAGAAATCGCAGCAAACCGAAGAAAATAAATTTAATTTAAGCGACATAATTCCGAATTCTGAAATTAATACTCATTAATTAAATTTTGAATTTTTCATTTCATTAAAATCCATTTTTTGCTTTAAATTAAAATAAATTTAAAGTTATAACAATATAAAACTACATGACAGTTTCAAACGCCGGTAAAATCACGTGGTTGGGTTATCGGCAATCATATTTTCACTGTGTTTAGTGACATTATGACATATTATCTATTTGTATTTATATATGGCCCAGTACTGGGCACGGGTCTTCTCTCGGAGTGAGAGAGTTCTACGAAATCACAAGAAATGTTTCAAGCTTGTCATAGGTATGGCAGTGGTACATCCATACTCATTTTACCTTCGAAAATTCGCAGACTGTCAGTGTCACAGACACTACTTACTAAGTGTAAGACAGTACTTACTAAGTGTAATTTAATTTTTACCAAGTATAATTTAAGTCGCTACGAGATATGATTCGCAACGAAGAAATCCGTAGACGAACGAAGCTTACCGACATAGCTCTCAAAATTAGCAGGCTTAAGTGGCAATGGGCCGGCCACATCGCTCGTAGGACCGATAACCGATGGGGAAGAAACGTCCTCGAGTGGCGACCACGTTTAGGCAAAAGGAGTACAGGTCGCCCCCCTACTAGGTGGTCCGATGACCTGAAGAAGACATCGGGAAACCGTTGGATTCAGAGGGCACAGGACCGGTTGGAGTGGCGCCATTTAGGGGAGGCCTATGTTCAGCAGTGGACATCAAAAGGCTGTTAGATGGATAATTTAAGAGCAAATTATCCTATTTATACTTACATTCTTGTCTCTTTATAATGTTTACCTATTTTAGCAATCGAAACGTAGACTTCAATTGAAATGAATAATCATCTAACAAATATCTAACAACATTACATATAAAGTCGTAGAAATCGATTCATGCGCTTAGTACTGGCGCACACCAATTACTATGATTACTCTTATAAATTATAAGTAATTACTAATGTAATTTGTTGTCATCATTAAAAGATAAAACAATTTTATCGCCCATACTAGGTGTCACGGAAATGCAATAAAGCAAATTATTTTAATCACCATCTACATTGTTCAAGCTCGTTCTTATATGAGTTTAATTACATTATGCCATTGGGATTATTCTACGATTGTATTCGCTTTTTTCGGGTTCCGTACTCAAAGTGTAATAACGGAACCCTATTACTAGTTCTGCTCTTCGTCTGTCTGTACGTCTGTATGTCACCAGACTGTATCTCATGAACCGTGATAGCTAGACTGTTGAATTTTTTACAAATTCTGTTGCCGTAAATACTAAAAACATATAGTTAAGAGATATTCCCATACAACAAACGTGATTTATATGCCGTTTTTATAGACAATGGTACGGAACCCTTCGTATGCGAGTCCGACCGCACTTAGCCGGTTATAGTATTGTTTTATTTGAATGCAATATCTAATTAACTATAATTAGGTTTAAATACATGTCTAGATAATTTAACGAGTCCCGTGGCAAAGTGGTAAGCATACCTGTCTAAAACGCAGTGGATTCCGGATTCGATCCCCGGTTTGACAGATTTCTGAATGATGAATTTAGATTCCTGTTCTGGGTCTGATTGTTTGTGTCGTCGTCTATGCGTATCCACGGCACCCACGACACAGGAGGGAATCTTAGTGTAGGGTTATAAGTGTAGAAAATGTATATGTATGTTTTTTATAAATATTGCCTTGTTAATTATTCATTTGTTAAGGCTTTAAAAGCCGTTTAGTACATGTAATGTCCAACATACCTGACAGAGCGAGTTTCAGTAAAGTTAAGTAGGTAGAGTTAAGTAGTGGTAGTATTGAAAGTATAGGTAGGTATAGTTGATACATGACATTGTTATTTGAACATTTGATGACATTAGAATAAATAATGACGATCAAAGTATCTTAGGGTAAATCGGAGCACAATATCTTTAAAATGCTAAATAACTAATTAGTAAATTAATTAACACAAAATTTGTTTATTCTTTAGCAAAATATTTAGCAAAATTTCAACATCGAAGGAGTTTATAACCAATATAACGTTTTAATCAGTAGCGGCGGTAATGTCTCATAGTAGCTGTTTCTAAAATAATATCAATATTTGACCAGTACTTGTCCAGTATTTGTGTAAATTAGTCATAAGCTATCAAATCACGTATGAGGAAAAGCTTCAATTTAATAATAATTTAGTATATAATATAATTTAGTATTAATATAAAATACAATAATATTATTATTATTCATATGTATTAATTAAATCATTTTGTTATTAGGTATGCCTTTTTTCAATCTGAATATAAATATTTATATAAATGAAAAGATACTGGCTTCTGACTTATCACCAGAGATTAAATGATTTTTTTTTGTATCTGACTGAACCAACAAACGAACATGCCGTCCATCTGATGGTAAGTGGTCACCGCCACCCAGAGACATCTGTAAGCAACTTTACATAGTGAATAGAATCTATCTGAAGTCAATCACAGATGCGTTGCTGCTCCCGAGGACTGCGATGGTCGCCTCATACAAAAGTTTGCCGGCATGCCACAAGCCATACCCTTCCATCGAAGCGCAAGGAATGCTTGACACTATAAATAGGTGTACCTACATCTAATTAACTTTGAATTAGCCTGGAGTACCTAGGTATCTCTGCTTGACCACACTTTACATTGTGTTAAAATGGTAATGTTATCAAAAAGGCTGTATTAGATTTAGTGAAGTATATTGCTGTACTAAGACCGCTGTACTCACACATACACAAACTCAATACAAGAGTGTTATTAATTATTGTATTTTTATTGTGTTTCCACCAATTCGCACTTGGCCAGCGCGGTGGACCTAATGGCCTAAAACTCTCTCATTCTGAGAGAAGACCCGTGCCCAGCAGTGGGACAATAATGGGTTATCCCCCAATTCCAGTTGTTTTTAAATTGCAACGATTTAACCGTTATTGATATTAATCTCACATTGTTACATTAAATAGAACAACAAACAAGAGCTATTCAATAATTAATCTTTAAAAAAAAACGCAGGCTGTCTGATTAATTAAAAATTTAAGTGTATCACAGGTGCGTTGACCTCTTAAGACTAAGTAACATCACCTCAAGTTTATTTGCCTTAACAACACCCTTAAAATGAGAACAAAGTAGCGTCATAACAGGGAATTACCTTAAAAATAATTTCAATCAAGGATGTTATTAAGCATTAAAAGATTTCATAAAATAAGTGTGTCTAAATTAGCTTGGGAAATATTAATAAATAATTATTTCAAATTATTATTTTTAGCACGCTTGGGGATTTAGGTAAAGACTTGGAATGACGTTAAATAAATAAATTAATTAATTAAATTAAATTAATTAACACAACTACTTTGAGAAACGTCTCTAAATATTTTATTAATAAGTCCTTGGATCAACTGCAAATAATTTGACCTGGTCATTAGATTTTTTACAATAAAAGCAAAAGGTCGTTGAGATCATAATGTTTTGAACTTCAAACAAAAGAAGCTTTAAGACTGGAGCATAACTGAAGTTAATTTCAAATTGGAATTGAGGCATCACACAAACAAGCAAATTTATTTGTTACTAAATGTCTCAAGCAATAATATTTTATATTCACAATTACTTACCATCGAGCTGATTGAGTTGATATATTTGTTGTTGTTAAAATATTTACATTGATTTAGTGGGAAGGGGATAACACATTAAATAAGCGAAACTAATAAGCGTTTATGATAAAAAGCTAGAACTTTAATTAATGTTATACTGTAGTTTATTTATAAATGACTTACCATCACTGGTATTCGCATTGCCGTCGGGAGTGCGTTCGTCCCCACCACCAACAAGGTTCCGTATACTAAACGCGCTAGTTTTCTTCGTCACCTCCGCGGTCACGGTGACCTCCTGGCTCTCCTCTCTAACCCCTGGCAGACCCTCGACCTCACGCCGAGTAGTCAAGTCCATTTTTAAAGTCACTCGCGCTATCCGCTATCCGTTTCGCAGTCCGTTTCACTGGCATTTTCACATCTCGCCGGCCATTTTTAACGTTCCGAATTCAAAAACTTGTTACCACAGATTATTATTATTTTCTTTTAATGTCCTCTATCACAGATAAGTTAACAATCCAAGCACACAACGTTCACTAGAGTATACAGTAGAGCATAGAGTTGTATGGTAGAGTTAGTATAAAAAGTAGAGTTAGGAACGCACGTGACAATTTCGCCGGCGGTTCGCAATATTCGCGAAGCTACAACGCGCGTTAACTCCGCGGTAGCGAGCGCGACTGGTCCTCTGTCCTCCTCCGAGCTCGGAGCGGGCGTCCCTCCCTACGCCTACCGAAGCCCCGCCCACACGTCACCACGACTCGATTTACGATACGACTTTTAAGTCGTCAATTACGACGATTTTTTCACACGATCTATTTGCTTTAATGAGCTGTAATTGCGTTTATCGATACGCGATTACGGTAACCGTTTACGTTTTTCCTACTATGTTGAGTCGATGATTTTCTTGTACGAAATTATTGTACGCAGCTGTACTGTGGCCTCAAAAAGAAATTGCCTACAATTTACTTAGACGTTCTGCAATATCAATTTCTAATGATTCTTAATAATTAAGGGTGGAATTTATATTAACACTAAAATTTTAAGGATAAGGTTTCTTATTCAAGCTATAAATACGTAATAATGTATTTTTAAAAATGGTATCTTCATAGAGTAAGTATCGTTATTTTCGATCAATTTATTTTCGAAAAGTGGTAAATGAATATATTAACTATTTTCCAAACATGTCGACATTTATGGAAAAATTAAAAAAACGCTTACATTTTTATGTAAGAACCTATTTCATTTATTACAATTAAGTCACATAAATTGAGATAGCGTCGGAGGCGTTTCTGCAATTGAATTTGAATATCAGGTAACTAAGAATAGGGACGCTGTTTGTTGATTTTTCTATTGAATTTCAATTGTAAGTAAAAGGTATTTTAATCATGGAATCGGACTAAGAGAGCCAGCCGTTTCTTTTATTTAGAAAATAATTTCTTAACTCTTTCAATTGCATTTATTTTTACTTATGGCAATAGGTATAGCATAGGTATTTTTAGCAATTTAATTTAATAATTAATGTGAATGTATTTAAATTAAACTGAAATTATTAATTTTGTATCTTAATCAAAAAATATGCTTTTTACATTCAGCAGTAGGAGAGATCGTGAAGGGTTCTTATAAATTTTATTTTCTGGTTTATATTTAACATGAACATTATCGAACTTCTTCTGTATTTTGTTATATTAGTACCAAGCTTTATAATTCACCTAGATTTAAGCAACAAAAACATCATGCTTAGGTATATCATACATTCTGTGTTTCGGAGTCACGGCAAATCCGGTTAAAGGTCTCGGTTGTAATAGGATAGTCGTTAAATGTCGTCGAAGACCTTATGAGCCGTTTAAGAAACGTTTTGTTTTTAGTTGTACGAAATGAATTACAATTTATATTCATATCTTTATTGTTTCTAAGGGGATATTCTTAGGGGGACGTTTATTTTAACATTAATCTGATAATTTAACAATGAAGCGAGTACTTTCGGAGCACTGCGATTTGATTTGGTAGGTAGGTACCACCTACGAGTCAGATTTGTGCGACAAATCAATTTAAATTCCGTTGCAATATATCATGAGACATACAAGAATTAAAACACATTAATTCCAATTCCATTTACTAGTATATAAAAGCGCCGGAGCAGCGCGGTGAAGTATTTACACTCCAGGCCTTCTCTAGTTATAGGAAAATGCCATTGCGCATGGGCCTCTTGGGACGTACAAAGAAACACAAAAACGCATTGAAAACGATTTTTAGTGTTTCATTACTGGGCACGATTTATTCAGATTTTTCCATGCTGGGGTGGAGTTATTTAATATTTTTTGCTTACTTATAGACATATTTAAATAATATTTAAGTATAGGTTTTTTCATAATATCTTCTTAAAGCCAAACTCATATTTGCTACCTTCAGCGTTACCAACAAGCTATGAAACCTTAATAATAAATCTTAGTACCTACTAAGTCAAATTATGATTTATTTATATTCCAAGTGGCAGCCCTAAGTGAAATAGTTGCAATTTCTAGATAGGTAAGCCGTGTCCTTAGGCCGTAAATTCTAGTTAGGGTTCAATCGTTGCTTGCTTTAGTCTGAGATAAATTTATTGAGTAGTTGCATTAGTCAGAATAACGTTTATTTAAGGAAATCACTATCTCGTAAAATCTTATATTATGCTTTTAAATTTATAATAGCTTTGCATATTTCACGGTAAGAATAATTGAGACAAAATAAATAATTTCCAATTTGTAGCATAGGTAATTGTGTTCGCTTTTTTGGGTAGTTCCTTGAAGCGCTTAAATTATTAAAAGGACATAATTATCATCATTTTTCAAGGTCGTGGAACCAGTGTAGTTCGCCCGGGGAAGTACCACCGCCACACCTATTTTTAGCGTGAAGCATTTCTTGCGTTTCGATGAAAGGGTGTGGTTGCCGGCACACTTTTAAATGAGGCGACCATCATAGTCCTCGGAAGTAGCAACGCATCTGTAATTGATTTCAGATAGAATCCATGTTCTGTATGAAGTTGCTTACAAATGTCCTTAGGCGGCAGTGACCACTTACCATCAGGTGGACTGCATGCTCGTTTGCTACTTCAGTCAGATAAAATAACATAATTCAACTTGCCCTGATTTTCAATTTGAGTTATAGCAATTATAGCGACATATATTTTAAACGTGCGCCTTTAGAATTACAATGACGTAAGTCCAAATATTTAATACCCATGTATAAGAACAAATTATTTGAATCAAGCTCTTTGCATAGACTTTCCTCTCAATACGAAATTAAAACTACTAGGTATCATATAGCGAAATTTACAGAAAATTCAAGAGAATTTTCGTTTCACAATTCATAAGTAGTTTTATACATAAAACAATTTCACGATATACCTATGATTCATAAATCGTGCTTCGTTTACTTTTTGCATTAAATAAATAAGTGCGTTTAAATAAATAAGGTTTAGATGAGATAACATAAAATCTAACCGATTAGTAATAAGTCGTTTGCTCATTAAATAGAAAAAGTATTTTTTTTGTAATATGGAAATGGCCAATAAGCAAGCAATCCACCTAATCTTAAGTAATCCACTGCCGCCCATGGACATCTGCAATGATAAGGTAATGAGCCTTACCTAAGGTCGCTCGCACACGGCGTATTTTAAACGTGCAGAAAACGCGCTGGTAACGCACGTATGCGCGCTTCAAACGATATTTGAACGCAACCTTGTATCCTGAACACACGGGGTTATTGTAAAACGTGCGTCTACTGCGCGTATACGCCTAGATATAGCAATACAGATATACATAGAAGATGAGAAAAAAAATATAAATATTATCGATTGTCATCGCATCAATCGAGTTTCGAACGCGCTTCACACGCGCGTAACTATCGCGCTTTTCGCGCGTTCGAATCTGGAAAAACGCAAAAATCGGCATCTACGGCGCGCAAAACGCGAGTACCTGAAACGTTAATTTCAGATCCATTGCTAACTCTGAGAACTATCTTGAAATGCTTTGGATAAGTAGGTGTACCCTTTCCACAACCTCCAGACTGAAATACACCGCTTAGCATTGCTGTAAATAAGCAAAACTAGAAGTGACGGTGGTTCTCCGAGGTGGAACCAGAAAGAATTTTTGAGATAACTTCATAACTCTAACTCAAACAAATACAAATATAAAAACAGTTTATTGTGGTAATATTTTTGTTATATGTTTAACACATGTGTTAACACATTTTAGCCAAATTTCCAAAAACTTGAAATAAAATCAAATGATTTATATTTAACGGTGGGTACTTATCATAACGTAGATGATTTGAATCATTTGTATGGATTGTAGTCACGGAAACACAGAAATGAGTTAGAAATAAAAAAAAGAATAATTAAAATCGGTCCACTAATGCGGAGTAATTCTTGTCTATAGATAAAAAATATATTTACCGGCCGAATAGAGAACCACCTCCTTTTTGAAGTCGGTTAAAAAGTACCTATTTGATTAACCAGGCATACCAAATAAGCACTCACAAATTTACAGTTAGGTTCATTTACTATTTCGTCAGTTTTGAACATTACTTCATTTCGTCTACCTTATAGATACATTTTATTGCAGTGCTATTACTTAAGTAATAAAAATCTGAATACATTCAATAAGCATTTGAAATTATAAAATCCAGAACAAAACCTCAAATGCTGATGAAAATGAATCAGCCCGGACAAAACGTAGTACATATAAGGGCTTAGCAATCAATTCTCATTTCTTACCTCATTCTTATGTATACAAAAAACGTAATTTATAGCCGATCCATCTGTTCGTCGGCCATCTGTTTTGTTTTAATGACAGGTGACTTATATCTAAGTGTAAAAACTTTGTAACCACGGGAGAGCAATGCAGAAAAGGAGGTATCTCCTTGGTAGTCTTTCGAAGTTGAAATATTATTCATGCCAATAAAATGTAATGGTATGTGACAATGTTCAAGCTTTAATGTTTGTATGTTTTTTAAATTAAATGAGAGCTGTTACTTTATATAACTACTAGCGGATACGGTAAACTTTATTTCGCTTAATAGTCAAAAATCTAAAATAAATTATCAGTGTTCCTCTACCATATTAAAAATGTATTATACATACAAACCTTTCTTTTGAATCACTCTATCTATTAAAAAAGCTGCATTAAAATCTGTAGCGGAGTTTTAAAGATCTAAACATACATAGGAAAAGACAGCGGGAAGCGAATTTGTTTTATACTATATAGTGATTTTAATGCCTTACTTGGTTATAGGATTTATATCTCGAGTAATAGTGAAACATACTTCCAAGTAACAGTTAGACACCTAATAAATAGCGATACTTATTTGGATTCATAGCGACGAAGCGCATAAAACTTAGCCACTAGCTAATTATGAAGCTAAGAATTTCTAGTTAGGAGTTACTATTTACTAATTAAAGTCGGCATTTAATCCACTATTCTGTGATATCACTACATGGAGACTGTCAGTTAAAGCACTTTTGACCGAGAACGATGTTGTAAATGGATGGTTGGTATTTGTAATCTTGTTTTATGTGTCTTCTGGGTCATTTCCTTTCAGAATATATATAACCTGTCATAATTTACAATACTGATAAAGTGTTTTATAAACCTCTTACAACTTATATGTTTTCTACCACCACAGAAATATACATAATTGGTACACATCGACTTTAATGAATACAGTTTAAGATTTCGACCTCAACGTTAAAATTGTGTACTTCAGTCACTATAGTTTTTATCGGGATTAAAATACTATAAAATGCTAGCTCTTACCCGCGGCTTCGCCTGCACAGTAAAAAGTAGCGTACGTCACTCTCCGTCCTCCTATCTCCCAACATATAAACCATATCATATAGATAATAGCTATGTATCGACGTGAAAGAGGAACAAACTAATACACTTTTGCATTTATAATATTAGTATGGATAGTATGTATTAAGATGGAGCGCTTCACTTTGCATAAAAAGTCTTTGCGAATTTAGTGCGTTTTAGGCTTTCACTGTAGTTACGTAAAAACCTTTATCGTCAGGCAATTTGTACAAGCGTTAGTTTTTGCGTAAAAGTTAGGTTAAAAGAAAGTTGCATAACAACAAAAGTATTGTATTCTATGTTATATTAGCTAAACCCCGCAGCTTCGCCCGCCTTAAAAATCTATGTATCGATTGTCCCGTGGGAATAAGATATTTTCCCACAACAAAAAGTACCCTATATATTAATCCAGAGTGTCAGCTAACTCCCTACCAAATTTTATGAAAATCGTTCCAGCCGTTTACATGTGAAGAAGTAACAAACATACACAGTCACATACTTTCGCCTTTATAATATTATAGTATGATTGTAAGCTTAGCAAAGATAAAAATGGTGATATTATTGCCTGAAAATAGTATATAATTACATATCCATGCTATCATATTAAGCTGTCTATAAAACTACAATAGATTCTACAATAACAGTATATAGGTAGTAAATAGGCAATTAAAGGTGCCTTAAAGGTTAGATACGAACTATCTCTACACGAATACCAATAAACCCTTTGATCATTACCAATCATTACAACCTCAACGACTCTATCTCATTACTACATCGCGTCTCTATTCGCAACACATGCCTTCGGTAGGGAAGGCTGTAATTAACGAATCAATACACGTTTTCATATCAACCAATATTTGTAGAGCGATTGGTCGAACGATACATCGTCGGTGGACCGGCGGGCACAAAGAAATCTTAACTGCGGGGAGCCCAGCTCAATTATACCGAAGACCCAAACTGATTCTATTTGTATGGTAATTTACTCATTACCACAAACAAAAAGGGTGGAGGGTTAAATCCTTCCAATTTATGGTTCGCTCCGAAAAAGTGATCTGGGAAAGGGTTAATGAAATTCGATCGAACGCAGCCTTAAGCCTCATTAGTTCTTAGAGGCTTATTATAAGCAATGAGGCATCGGTTCCAATATTTATTTATTGTGTTGCTATCGTGTCATCACGGATTTTATAACTTTGGAATTCGGTGTTAAGTTTCGTAACTTATGTTTTGTATGTATTGTATTTGTATGTTGCGTGTTTTATTAATGAGTTAATACGCGAGCTATAGTTAAGGCTGACAGTTTTTAGATAGCTGATGTTTTTCAAGTTGTTTCTGTCAATGTACATATATTTTGTTGTGCTGTAAGGGATATATGCACATTATAACGAGGCATACTGACTTAATCTTCAGGGGTTGCAACTTCTTCAAGGTAAAATAATGTATGTAGTTTAGCCGAGGAAGTACCACCGCCAGCACCAATCCGCGCAAAGTTTCTTGCGTTTCGATTAAATGGAACAATTGGCTCATTTTTTTTTTCTCGTCAATTCATTATTGTCCCCCTGCTGGGCATGGGTCTACTTTCAAAATGAGAGAGTTTAGGTCATAGCCTCATAGCCCAACGCGCTGGCCAAGTACGAATTGGTGGACTTCACACACCTCCGAGATTTTTTTTTTTAAAGAACTCTCGGGTGTGTAGGTTTCCTCACAATGTTTTCCTTCACCGAAAAGCAGTGATAATTAATTTCTAATACGCACATAATTTTAGAAAATTCAGTGGAGCGTATCTGGGTTTGAACCTCGAACCTCCCGATCGAGAGGGCAAGTTTCAACCATTAGGCTCTATCATCATTTTATTTATGAGGCGACTATCTTAGTCCTTGGGCAAGACATCTATATAAGTGAAGTGAATTCAATTCAGATAGAACCTTTGTTCTATATAAAGTTTCTCATTCCTTATTACTTTATTGGTACAAATAAAAATACGAACACTACCCAGACCGGCGTCAGGTAGGTTTCCAGTCATATCTAGGTATGATATTGGATATGTCAGGTTTTTTTTTTATACTTTAACCTAACTATAAGGCAGACGGGCTACCTTATGGAAAGTAGTCACCGACGGTTGACTGCTTGCTCGTTTGCTACATCAAAAAATAAAAAAGTAAAAGATATATTTTAAAAGATTTTTCTGTCAACTAACAGCCCTCTATTATTTCTCTATAATTTCATCTTTCATGACCCGTAACAAGATTTTTTATGAAACACAAATTCGGAAGCGGTTCTTTTCATCATTACCGTAAATTAAATATGAGGGCGGCACCAGTGATCCGACGGAGTACCGGACTCCGCACTCAAATAACTAGGCGTACACAAAAATCGTGTTTAATACAATACACAACTCATCATTTACATTTAGTTAGTTACGGGTTTTATAGGGCTGGCATCTTGGTAGTTTTTTTATCTGACTGAAGTAGCAAACGAGCAGTCCACCTGATGCTAAGTGGTCAATGCCGCCCATGGACATCTGTAATCAACTTCATACAGAACATGGGGTCCATCTGAATTCAACCACAGAGGCGTTGCCACTCCCGAGGACTACGATGGTCGCCTCATGTGAACGTGTACCGGCAACCACACCCTTCTTCCGAAACGCAAGAAATGCTTCACGCTAGAAATAGGTGTGGTGGTGGTACTTCCCCGGTCGAACTACACTGGTTCTACCACCTTGATAAAGTATCTTGGCTGATGTTCTAACATTGAGAAAATCGCGATATATAAGTATGTAATACTAACAACAGAGTTTTAGTTCACTACAAATATTTTCATACGTTAGGCTATTTCAAGCGAAAAATTTGAGATGGATGTTTACACTTTTATACGGAAAGTACTAATTGAATTTGGACTTTGATACAGTAGTAAATGGTGTGGATTAATACTAACTCTCCTTGTGCAATGATCCAAACTGGTAGAATTGTGAGAAATTGCTGTAATGTAATTTATATAAAATTGTATATTACAATAAAATATTTGAATAAAATATATGCCCCCAAAGAAATAAACACGTTTTTCTAAACAAATGCTTGATCTATTTAAATTTATTAAGACAAGGTTTACCTTGTCTTAACAAATTTAAAGTACATATATATCTTTTCCATTCAAATATATTAATAAGTATAAATACTTATTAATATATTTGAATGGAAGATATATATGTACTTTTTTAACTTAAAAATATAGATATAAAGAAAATTAGGAAACTAAATATTATTATTTACCTATTCATAATAGTGATGCCATATAGCCATCTTGAATTTTACTTCTCCTTTTCTCGAATTTTCTTTTTTGTGATTATCATTTAATTTGTTTATAATTTTCTTTTACTAATGCCATTTTTCAAAATATTGGCAGTTGATACCGTCTTGTGGCATCCATAAAAATGAGAACAAAGAGGCCGGTCCATCCTACCGTAGTTTGATCGGTCGCGAGCTGTTGAATCAATAAATAGATTAGTAGCCTTACTTTGTAACTGATACGCCGATTGTACTGAGCTTTTGGAGATGCGTACACAAATCAAAAGTATGGAAGTAAAAATGCCTTTTTGCACTATTACAAGGTTTTTAAAAGAGGTAGAATGAGTGTCGTTTGGCCAAATGTTACTATCGTAATACCGTACACGCACGCTCGCACGCTTTCTGCACGTCGTTTGGCTAAAAGTTACTACCGTAATGCGTGTACGGTACACGCACGCTCGCACGCTTTCTACACTCATAGCCCACAGTAGGATTTTCTCCTGTGACGTGGATACCATGGACACACACAGGACGAATACACAAACACCCAGACCCAGAATACGAATCTAAACTCATCATTCAGATACCTGTCTGGCCGGGAATCGAACCCGGGACCTATTGCGCTTCAGACCGGTATGGTTACCGCCACGCCACGCGGGTCGTCAAGTATTTCTGGCTTGAAGTAGTTATTCTGTAAAAGTTTTGTTTGCTACCAACGTATGGGGCAACTATCTTGGTTCTCAGTACTGGGAATGCAACTGAAATTAACTTCAGATTGAAGCCGTTTAGTATACCTAATGTTGCTTCGAGATGTCCATAGGTAGTAAAGACTACTAGAAAATAGAGGGACTGCGTGCTTTTTTACTACTTCAACCTTGCAAATGAAAACCCAATTTAATTGAACTTTTTTCCACTCGTACACTGAACATTTTTGAAAAAAAAATAGGTATTCTTGCGTAAGTATTTTAAATCCATTCATTTATTATTTATAGTAATTTATAACAGAGAAAGTAAATAAAATTAAATAACATAAACTAGACTATGTAAAAACTAAACTTATAATCCATTCTATAAACCAAGTACTTCGCTTAGTGGTCAACATGCTGGTCTACAGTAGGACAGGCTTTGAAAATGTAAATGATCTGTCAGATTCAGAACAAATATTTGCGTGTATGATATCTATTACCTTCTAAAGGTATTTTTAGAGCTATAAATGTTAAGAATTTTTATCAAACTTGACGAATTCAAAGACAACTCTTTATTGAAATGATTCTTAAAGTTTCTATAAGCCCTCTTACGCACTAGCGGTTTACCGCGCGGCTAGCCGCTTTTTCTGTTTAATATGAAACCAGCCCAAAAATTCAACCGCGGCATTTTAAAATGTGCGTAAGAGTGCTAAGTAATTAACTTTTTGCTCATAAATTCGTACAAGCATTTATAAGTGCTCTTTGTGTCCCCATATTACCAAGTATTACAAAAAATACAAATATGTCTCAACATTAAAAACAGTAGAAAGCTTCAAACTTCCAGCATACGGAACCACCACCCCTCTGTCCCCAATTTCACGGTGTTACCACAATTGCAAGTCACTCACTCCCAATCAGATCTTTGTTTCAGACGCCGCCGCCGGCGCCGACCCCGGTACATGGCCAATATATAAACTAGTGGACCCGAGCAGACGCTCTTCTGCTAAAAAAATGTCGACAACAGCGCCCTCTATTGAGTCCAAAAGTATTAGATATAAGGATATTTCCCGGACATGGGCAATATATAAACTTACTAGTTGGATCGGTCTGCCGTTTTTCTGCTAAAAAAATCGACAACAGCGCACAATATTGAGTTCAAAACTATCAGATATTTCTAGCTAAAACTAACCATAGATAAATGCTAAAAAGCCAACAAAATGATTAAACGATTTCGGTGATAAGCGTAAATGTCATTTATACATACATATTTTATTAATATTATAAATGCGAACGTTTGTGAAGATACATGTTTATTACTTGTTCATTCAAAAACTATCAGTCGGATTTGTTTTAATTTGGTTCATAGATCTGCGGCCGTCAATGGAGCCGCGTCCCTGTAGTTCCGAGATCAGAATAGCCCGGTATCCCCTGCCTGACTTAAGAGGCAGCTAAAAGTTGCGGGTGGCCAAAGTGGGAGCTTTAACCGTCCAGCCAGGCGATCCCGGGAAGGACGAAGGTATATGTGGCATAAAGTTGTAAGTACGGGAAGGTGTGAAATGAACAAAAAAGGCAAACATATCGCGCGGAGGATTCTCGTAGTATTCTAATGGAGATTTTGAAATTCTCAAGTAAAGTTTTTCTTTCTTATAAAAAATATTTTATAAAAAATCTTTGTAAATCGGTTATGATTTCAAAAGTCGAGGCTATGTGATTTTCAGTTGTTTACGATGTGTCAAATTTATCTCCACCACAAATAACTAAGAGCAAAATGTAATAAAATACGATTTCGCTAAACAGGTGGTTCGGTGACTAGACTTAATGTAGACATTGCTGTAATTTACATAATGAGTTGATAATATGACATATTTATATTAAATACATAAACATTGCTATAGAAGTAACAATATATAAGACTTATTTAAATTATTCATTCACGATTTTGTTTACTTTCGTACTTTAAAGAATACAGATAAATGAAAATGATCTCATCTTCCAACATTATGGTTTATAAACTAGAAGAACTAAACTTTTTGGTAGGTAGTTACTATTACCGATTTATTTTTATAAGAGCAGTCCGTCTGGTGGGAAAATGGCCGCCCATTGACATCTGTACCCAACTTCATACAGAACAAGTGTTCTATCTGAAGTCAATCACAGATGCGTTGCTACTCCCGAGGACTGAGATTGTCTCATGTAAAAGTATGCCAGCAACCACACCCTTCCATCGCATCGCCAAACGCAAGAACTGCTTCACGTTAGAAATAGGTGTGGCGGTGGTACTTCCCCGGTTGAACTACACTTGTTCTACCACCTATATGAAAGTGAGCCCGCAACTACAATCTTCCACCGCAACACAAGAACCGCTTTACGCTAGAGGTACATATGTGTCACGGTGATACGCTTCAATTGAAATGAAATGTCTTTATTTTGTATAGGCCTACGGGGGCACTTACAAATTTTCAGTTACACATATTTTTTTCCTACACTACCAGCACTACCAACTGAGAAGAAACTCAGCGGGTTTGTCTTTTTTGTTTTGTTGTATTTTTTTTTTACATTGTATTAACTTAGCTCCAATATCTTGTCTTACAGTTGAACTATATACATTCTACCGCCTTCTAAAACTCCTACTATAGCAAATTAATCAGTTCCCAAAATTTAGTTTTCTATCTTGTATCATATTTACGAATGTTAATGTACGATAGTAATACTCAACAGTTTGCTTTTCTTAAAACTTAAAAGCCTTTGAGCTATAGACTTAATTGATGCCTTAGATACGCAATGTTACATGATTTTTGTAGTATTTTAGGATTTTATTACCATCAACCTATTATCATTATTATTTTATGAATGTGTGTGAGACTTTGTGAATCGTTCCAACGCTCAACATTTAACTGCACCATAAAGTAAATTATAATTATTTTTGACACGTAATAACGAAACTTCAGACTTTAAGGCATACATTTTAAGCCACTGACATATCACACCTTGCAATAACTTATAATTGGTACGTGTTATAATTAATTTACCTATGGATAAAAAACCGCATAATTACTATTTCCATGATTTAATTTTTCGGGCTTGTTGGCATGACAGTATTGTAGTGTAGTTAATAATTATAAACGGAGGTACAAAAGCAATGTACCGCACAGTCACTCCGGAGTGTACACGCCCACTAATTCAATTTACATCGCTGTGTGTACGTGTAATGTCGGAGACAGAAGTGGTATGTTATAAATAAGTTTTAAATCAGTAATAGGTTAATTTAGTTTTAGATACGTCTTAGAAGTATCGTTGGTAGAACACGAGGAGTTCGACTAGAGTGAAGCATTTCTTGCGTTTCGATGGGCTCGGTTGCCGGCACACTTTTATATGAGGCGACCATCATAGTCCTTGGGAGAACCCATGTTCTGTATGAAGTTGATTGCAGATGTCCATGAGCGGCAGCGGCCACTTACCATCAGGTGGACTGCATGCTTGTTTGCTACTTCAATCAGTTAAAAAAGAAGTAGTATTCAATCAGTAAAACGCTAAGTTAATTTAATTCTAGGTACGTCTCAGAGTGATATGTGATAAAAAAGTAGTATTAAGTCAATTATAAGACAAGTTAAGTTAAATTTGTGTTTAGATACTTCTTAGAAGAATTAATATGTTTTATGTTTAAAATTGAGTGATTTTTGTGTTTAAAATTGCACACAAATAATTTATGTACCATTTAAACTAATTCATAACTACAGAAGAAAAAAGACGCAACAAAAACAACGGAAATTAAAATTGAAAAAACCTAGTTTTGCTAAAGCAGCGGTTTTTTTTTAAATATACTTTTTTTTGTTTTTATTATATTTAAGCGCTTTGTAATTGTATTTACAACAGTATTACTACGTGTTATAGAAGGTAATCAATTCCTTATAGTAGTACCTAACTAGATGTCACATTAAAAATTACTTAATCAACTTATGACATTGCAAAACAGTTGTAACCACGAGACGTTCCTTAAATCGCTCGGAAATAATATTTCGATGAAAAATATGTATCTATATTATTAATAAATATTGCTATAGCGACATGGATTTAAATTACATTATGGTTGTGATTACCATAATTTTGCAATCAATGATTTAATTTGATTTGATTTTATTTTTACTATTGTAAATGTGGAAGTTTGTAGGACTAACGACCACACAGTCCTCCTGGTGGTAAGTGGTCACTGCCACCCATGGACATCTGTAATCAACTTTATATAAAACATGGGTTTTATCTAAAGTCAATCACATATGCGTTGCAATTTCCGGGGACTCATAGTCCTCGGAAGTAACGCACACTTTTATATGAGGCGACTATCGTAGATAGTCGTCTCATATAAAAGTGTGCTGGCAACCATACCCTTCCATCGAAACGCAAGAAATGCTTCATGCTGGAAATAGGTGTGGCGGTGGTACTTCCACAGTCGAACTAGACCTTCAGAAATGTGTGCCTAATTTCAGTGAAATCCTGATAGTTCTTTTGTACTAGGCGGATAATATTAGAGGATATTATTTAACAAGGCAGACGTAACCGAAGAGGACGAAACCGCAGGTATAACCTAGTATTTTATATATTTCCCAATATACATTAAACGATTTCGAGCTCAACAGTACATTGACGGAATTAATGAGGGACGATGATTTGCGAAACAAGGCGGCTGAGTAGGCATATTAAGTTCAGTAATTATGCTGCACCCGGGACCGCCCTGAAAACCATATCTATTTTCTACCCCCTCATCAGCTCCTGGAAGCTTCCATAAGATGTTTATGGGAGAAAAGTAATATGATTTCACGTTGTTTGTCTCAGAGAGTATCGATAACACATCGATATACATACAATTTGTATCGACAACACACTGTTTATTATAAACTAGCAAATCGACGCGACTTCGTTCGCGCAGACTATAATGACGCCTTATATATTCTAGTAATAAAAATAGCCTGTTTCTCAGGGATAATGTAGCTTTCAAATGGTAAAAGAATTTTTAAAAACGGTTCAGTAGTTTTTGAGTTAATTCAAGACAAACATACAAAAATACAAAGTTTTCCTCTTATATATTTGTATAGAAGTAGCAATTGATCATGCAGTCCACCTAATGGTAGGTGACCACTGCCGCCTATGGATATCTGTAATCAATTGCCGATAAGATTAAATTCGTCTAATTTTGGTCTCAGATGCATTGTTACCCCTATGGACTAAATAAGAACGCTTTTGATAAGTTTGTCACCCTTTCCACACCCCTTAAACAATACGTAACACGCATACCACTTAACATTGCTGTTATTAAGCAGGATTAGCAGTGGTAGCCTAATGGTTGAAACTTGCCCTCTCAATCGGGATGTCCGGGGTTCAAACCCAGGCACGCACCACTGATTTATGTGCGTATTAGAAATTAATTATCACTGCTTTTCGGTGAAGCAAAACATCGTCAGTAAACCTACACACCCGAGGAGAGTTTAAAAAAAAAAAATCTCGTAGGTGTGTGAAGTCCACCAATCTGCACTTGGCCAGCGCGGTGGACTATGGCCTAAAAACTGTCTCATTCTGAGAGAAGACTCCTGCCCAGCAGTGGGGACAATAATGGGTTGTACCCCATTGTTTGATTTTCTACATCGGATTGATGATAGCATAATAAGACCAGGTCCCAAGCAGGATTAGATGTGTCGGTGATGCCTCCGGAATCCAACCATTAAAAGTTCTATCATCCTAGATTGTTAGCATGATATAATTTATTTTTTAAATGGTAAATCTACGTAGATCGATTGCACCGCTGTAGATATTTCTGCTGCTATAATAGGTTACGCGCGTTTAAGAACGGGGGAAAGCCAAACTTGTTCTATAGTTATGAGGCGATCATCTTAATACTCAGGATTAGTAACGGGTTTGGATCTTTTTGAAGTTGAAGCCTTATTCTTTATGAACTCATTATCCGATGGAGAGCATGTTCATTTGTCACTTCACTACATAGTACAAAATAATGTCGCTTTGCGCTGTCTGTCCCTATGTATGCTTAGATCTTTAAAACTACGCCACGGATCTTAATGTAGTTATTTTTAATAGATAGAAGGATTCAAGAGGAAGATTTTTAAGGAACATAATTTTAGATTTTTTACTTTTAGGCGGAAGGAAGTTCACCGGGTCAGCTAGTTATTGTATGAAAATGATATAAGTATAGAAATACCTAATATACAAAAGTTATATTATTGCAACGTATTTCGTAAAGGTAGTTTATTACTTGATAGTGTATACAACTTGTATAAAACGAAGGAGTCTTAAAACTTAATTTCTGAAGTTTCTGTATTTTATTTAGACATTGAGGAAAAAAATATTTTTAATTAATCCACTGACTTTTTCTGTCTGTTTTCGTTTTTAAACTGTCAAGTAAGATAGATACCGATCTTAACACAATTTGGGTCCAAAATTACACATCAACGGAGTAAGGGACTTCTGTACCCAAATTGAGTTATCAGTCGATCTTCATTAGTTTTTTGCCCAAGGGGTGGTTGTTGCAGCGTCATCGGGTCACTCAGACACGGTTCAATGACTCCGATGACCCCAAGATCATATTAAATCAAAATCACGACTGTGGACGCCTTTTTGTGCATTTCACGCGTCCATGTCAATTTTATAGATGGGATGATATTTACGAGGGTTTTATCATTTGGTTTTAATTTTCATATCGTAAATTTGCTTTTATTTTCAAAATATAAGTGTTTTAATGTAGAAAATTTAAAAAATCGTCGATGTTTGTAGGTGGTTTCTCAACGTTTTATAATTAATCAAAGAAAAATTTAAATATTGCGAATTTAGTTTAAAATCTTGTCAGGGTCGTTATTATTTATAACACCTTTCTCTTAAAATTCCAATTTATAATAGTTATCTACTATACTTATCCACCGATAATTCAGTGTGTTCTAGTAGGGATGATATATTGAAAACAGAAATGTGTTTAAATTATCCGATTTTGAAAGATGATACATTAACTTACAGATCCAAAAATATATCTAAATTTACATTATTCTTAGATAAAAGTGAAACTTGTAATGGACGTGCAAGTTGTAGAATGAGCTTCCTCCTGAGGTATTCCCGGAGCGCTATGACATGGGGTTTTTCAAGAAAGGTGCGAAAAGAGCTCTCCTATAAAGCCGGCGATGCATTGGCGACTCCTCTGGTGTTGCGAATATCCACAGGCGACGGTGACCACTTTCCATCAGGTAGCCCGTCTGCCTTATCGTTAGGTAAAAGTATAAAAAAAAAAATGTTCAAAATGGCTTACGAAACCTACCTGGATATTCAAGTAGGTTCTGGGGGTCACAGTACTTTGTGACTTTACTGTACGTTTCATTAAAGTTAGATAAACCTTTATCACCTTTTTATATCTGGGTTGTTAGGGTTTAAACCTACAATCTTTAGCATGATATTCATGCATGGTGACCACTACACCGCTTGTCAGTGAAACATTGACGAATTTAAGATCATCGTTAGTGGGTTGTCGTTAACCCATAATTGTCCCTCTGCTGGGCACGGTTCTTCTCTCGAAACGAGAGAGTTTTAGGCCACAGTCCACCGCGCTGGCCAAGTGTGAATTGGTGGACTTCACACACCTCCGAGAACTTTTTTTAGAGAACTCTCAGGTGTGTAGATGTCACGATGTTTTCCTTCACTGAAAAGCAGTAATAAATGAATAATTTCTAATGCGTACATAAATTAGTGGTGCGTGCCTGGGTTCAAACCTCGGACCTCCCGATTGAGAGGGCAATTTTCAACCATTAAGCTATCACTGCTTAGTGGGTCGACTCAGGCATAATTTTGATTGCATTGAGAGGGTAAAAGACATGACTGATATGCCAAAATATACAAAACTTGGAAATTAAACTTTAGAATTCAGATGTTCAAACTTGTCGCTATGCAACGTTCGCCTTACACCACCGAGGTCTGGTAATGGCTATCATTAAGCATAGTTCAAGCAATTGTAACCGCGGACTAATCGCTCCACAACCGCTACACAAATTTGGAAGTACGAAAACCACAAAATACGTACTGTTAACCATTTAGCTCATTAGTCGGATCAAAATACGTAATCAGGTCGAAATAATCTTGGAATAATTACCAATTGAAATAGCTCGCGTAATGAGATTGACAGAGATTTGTTTTAAAACTCAAAAGAACCACAAAATGTTTAATATGTTTACTGTATTCAAAAATATACAAATATATATAACCTGCTATAATTTTTAACTTTGTTTTTACAATTACTATATTTTCCTTCATATACATTTATTTATTGAAGTGAAACTTCTTTAGGCGCATGAGGGTAAAATTTTTACAGATGAAACGTCATGCCGGTATGCAACGGAAGTGTCGGAAAAGAGAGAGAGAGTGATCGAGACCGATTGAGAGAGAGTAAGACAGGGCGAACGTAGCATGAGCAACTAGCCGTGGAGTGAGAGTAAAAGAGCAAGCGAGTGAGAAAGATTGAGAGAAAAAGTGAGACAGAGCGAACGTCGTATCACGCCTTTTTCCCTTCCTCTTAATCTTAGAAATTTAAAGTTTTAGATTTGTATAAATATAAACAAGATTTATAAATTAGTTCGCCAAAGAAGTTTCACTTCTGACATGTGTACTTTGTACGCACGCATGTTTTTTTCTTGATTAGGTCCATTATTACATCAATGAATAAGTGCCAGTTTAAAACTAACTAACTAACAGTTTAAAAGCCAGCGCCAGAAGAATAAGCGTTAATTTAAAACTTAAAAGAAAAGCGTCCAAAGAACAAAATTCAAAACTAAAACAGGGATAACAAATGGACCATCTATACCAGGGGTGGTGAACACTGTTTCACCATCCCTGACGTATCTTGTTAGCATCACGGGCAACCGCAAACAATTGCGGACTAAACAAACGCTTGTCCGATTTGTGATGATTGCGTGAAAGTCGCGTGCGATCGCGTAATCGCTAAAACGAACCATTGACTAAACTTTGAGAGGAAATTGTATCGACTGACTTGATTTAAATGAATTTCAGATGAAAGATACTTTCGATACATTTCGTCAGTGCAAGCGAAGAAAATTTCGCATGTCAGGAGAGCTGCATGATATTATTATATCATCAGCTCTCCTGCTCATTTATTTTACATTCCATATTATAAAAAATAACATATTAAAAAGAAAATATATATATGTATATTTATTTTATATGTTATTTTTTTAATATAACAATATTAACAATATTAATTGTTTAACGTTAACCCACTTTTATTGTTTATTATATCATTTATTTTGTTTGTTATCAAAGTAACTAGATGGTAAACTTATAACTTTTTGTTACGCCTAAGCCCGATATTATAATGTTTTTTATGTTATGATTTCTCAGTAAGTGAATTATGTAATTCTTTATGAGAAATAAAGTTCTTCTTAAACCATAAACCATGTATGGTAATATTAACTGAAGATACTGTTGATATGATTATAAGTGGCCAATGTGGCCAAAATCATCTGTAACCTACTTCAGATTAGCCTTAGGTACCTATTGGTTGGTTCCGGATGCGTGGTATACCTACCTACGGATAAAGTTGAAACTCCTAAGATTTGTGTCTCTCTTACCATACCTTTTCCCTACGTTAACGTTGCCATATTGTAGAGACTGTTTTTAGGAAGAAATAAGTACAACGGCGGTGCCTCTGAAGCCAAACTATTAAGGGTTCTACCACATATAATATTTTTCACCACCTAAGAGCTTTTAATACGGGATTATTAGAAAGCGTTTCTTATACATCCTTAGTAATATAATACGTATTCAACATTTACATGATTGCTATGACGGGGATTGAAGATGGAACACTACATTAATCATTTCCATTACATTGTTATTAAAAATAAATTTCTTTGAAATCTAAGAGCACACATTTATTCAACCCAAGCATAATTTATGTCTAAAAAAAACTCCTAAATAAATTATGACATTAACTATGTTGACCAAAAAGCTTATAAAGATAACTAATTATTAAGCCTAACCACTTACCTTTGGCTTTAACCTTTTTAATAATATCCTAACACTCAACAGCTTTATTGACGAAACTCTCCACTCTATTCAAGGCATACTCGTGGACAGCAAATCAGCGTAAAACCGCAATCGGATTCTATTTGTGTATCCATCCGAGACAATCGGTGAATAGCCGGGATTATTATTAGAAAGGTTCTTAGCACCACATTAAGCATTAGAATAGATTTGTTACCTCGTTACGTTAGATAACCAGCAAAAAGGTATTCGAAAGACCAATCAGCTTATGTAATTGTCTTCCTCGACTCCCTAGCTCAGGGTTCTGTAACCTTTGGTAATTATTGGAGGACGATACTTTTTAAATAAGGAACGGTACTGCGGAAACGGTGTAAAAGTTCGTCAACCTTAAATATTAGTTAGGTCTTAGTTGTGTAGTAAGAATAACCTGCAAAGAAATTGATCAACATGGCGTAGGTTTCTTATTGTTTAAACTTATATACGACGGTTACGGTTTAATTTATGGACTAGCCATTTCAGCAACAACATTAAATTAACAAAATATTATAAATACAAACATTTCTTCCTTTGCCAAACTTTCTTACTTTTGTGCCAAAGGAAAAAAAATGTATAAATAATATTTTGTTAATTTAATATTACATATATATGTTCGAAAATGACTACACTTCTTCTGTCGAACAAACAGTTCTTACTTACTCAAAGTTCAAATATTAATAAAAAAATAGAAAAAGATTTTAAATGCTTGCAATTAATCGAATGGACAGACTTTTAAGAAACTTCAAAAAACACTTCGAAAGTTTATTAAAAAGTATTCATATTCAACGTCCTTTTTTCTTACAATGTTTACGGTTGCAAAACTCTGAAAGGTAATTGATAATGGAACTTCCAAAAAAGATTACGTCACAATTAACTACAGCTAACTTTTTAAAGATACTTTTGCTAACGTGATCATAACGACCAGTTTAACAATAAGTTTTTTGTATAGAAAAATAAATAAAATTAAAATAGATAGGTACCTCTTTCGATTTAGTGACCTCATTTGACTATGCTTAGGTTTTTGCGCAGATCCATTAAATTAAAAAAGTGCTTATCTAAATTCTGCTACGAAGAAAAACGTAAAAAAAGTGGCCAATATTAGACGGTAAATGATAAATTTGTGTAGCTGCTTGTGTGTGATTTGAAAGGCAATTTAGCATATTAAAATGCTTATTTACGTAAATTTATAATATTATAACTATGTCCCAATAATTTTATCTTAGGTACGTTACTGAATTTGCTGATATGTATTTTTAGGCAAATATTTTATTTGTAGGTAGTGATATTTACGGTTCCTTCTAACTTCAGGAGACGTGTTCCTTTGCACGGTAAATACCTATGGATGAAACTGTAACGAACTGGAACATGTCTCAAAGAAGACAAAGCTTACCATTTTGTTAATTGAGTTAAATACTTGTAGTATTTTTTTGTTTTATAACAGAAATCTATACGAAGTCAAACACTGCTGCGTTTCTTTCCCATAGAAATAAGATATACATAGGATATGCTGAACGTATTGAACCGAGCCGGTAATCTCACCATTCAATCAAATGAAACAATTGTTTTACGCTGTGAAGATGTAGCCATGGTGCCTCCTCTGTTGAACCATAATCGTTTAACCATTCCTTAAATATTGCAGGGTCGGCCGCCTGTCGTCTAATATGAAACTCTCCAAAACGTGACTATGATCGTATTACTGAAAAAAGAAATCAAAATTTTATTTATTCTGGTCGTACAAAATATCGATACATTGAGTATCCGAAGATCAAAAGCATATTTAAACGTAAAGACATTTTCTACTCTATCATATTTACGAAAAGGTTGCTCTTGGAAAGAATTAGGTAAAAAACTTATAAAGGTAAAGAAAACTTTCTTGAACAAACCTATACGTTTGAGTGCTTCTTAAAAAAACGTGCGGCACTCGGGGACTGCCGCTTTAAAGTTTCTGCATAGCATTTATTATCAATTTATGCAATTATAATTATTTTTGTCGGTTTTTTTTCTTGACATTAGTTCAAGTTTTTTTCTTTGATACATACTTTCTCACAAACAGTTGCTTACATATTCGTCCGATTTCCGAGCAGCTCGTCTCGATCCGTGCGAGCTTCGTACTGTCGTACCATATACTTACATGTTAAGCGAACGCTCGGCCGCGTTACATGGTAGGCGGAGTGGGGGATGTTAGGTTTTTTCCGTGACGGAATTTCTTGATTCGGTCGCCGCACTCAAAGCCCGCGATAAAAGCTATGCAAGAACTTAAAACTCAGTGGAGTACGATCCATACTCTTCTTGGAATGCAAGGAGATCCGAGCTTAGTACTTCGAACTACGATAGGTTGACAATGACGACTCTGGAACCCCAAAGCAACCGTATGATGGACTTCACATAAAACCCAAGTTGTATCTATTGTTTGACCCTTTCTGTCGATGTCTTTAGAACTAGATATCTAAATGAATTTTCTTTTGCAGATCGACTGCGATGGCGCTGCATCACATCTACGATTTACCAGGTACGATCTTATCGCATGTCATTTGTGGCTTTAGGTGATCCTGTTTGAGGTTAAATACACGTGTAATTGGTGGCAAAGAGAACCTAATTACTGTCAGGTGAACTACAAATGACCACTAATTTACACTTGGGCAGCGCAGTTGACTCGTCGTCAACCCATTATTGTCTCACTGCTGGGCACGGGTTATAGGCCACAGTCCACCGCACTGGCCAAGTGCGAATTGGTGGACTTCACACACCTCCGAGATCTTTTTTTTTTAAAAACTCTAGGTGTAGGTTTACTCACGATGTTTTCCTTCACCAAGATTCCTTCACCTTAATTTTAAAAAGTCAGTGGTGCGTGCCTGAGTTTGAACCTCAGATCCAGAACGAGAAAGCAAGTTCAACCAATAAGCCATCACTGCTCTGGCCAGCGCGGTTGACTATGGCCTAAAAACTCTAATTCTTAGAAAAGACCCGGATCCCGGACGATGATGTGTTAACGACGAAGTACAGACGTGCTCGTTTGCCACGTATATATCCTTAAAATAATTAGTTACAGGCTTATCAGAGCACTTGATAAAATACAGAATGGGCACCATGTTTATTACTTAGGTACATAAATAATTAAAATTAAAACAATACTACATAAAGAAACATAAAAAATATAACAAAAAATAATGGGTGTTTTTATTTGTTTGTTTTGTAAATTGTCATTAGTACGTGACTTGATTAATCACTATGACACGAATTGTAAATTTTACGATGAATCATGGAATTACGACCTAACATTAAATTACTCATATTATAAAAATTTTCGCAACGATTTTACCTTAAAATGTAGGTACCTATTAATTTTGGTAATTTTCCGCGAAATATATTCCCGATACATTAATTTCGTCCAGCGTTGGATAAACTGTGATAATAATAATTTAACTTAATGGTAAGTATCGAATACCCTCGCGTTATCAACTGAAGTCTAGACGCCATTTATATTGTCCGCCGAGACGTTCCAATTTCAAACAAATCAAATCGTGTTCCTTTTAAATGTCATTTGTTTGTCGACATCGGCGCGTGCCCGCTAATGGAAAGCCTTAGCGAACGATTCCTTCTCAAAAAAATTGTAGACTGGCACGAACTGCGCATCACAACACACTTTTGACCTAACACACGAGGTATTAAGGTTATCTTTAAGTTATGAACGCGCCAAAAATACGTCCTTACTAAACATATTCGCGCTAACGTTATCAGCCCGCGTTATTTGCTCGGAGTTTCGATGTTTCTTTTAACCTTTTATCTTTTCCAGAGTGTTTCGAATTAAAACATTAGTTGCATGTTCCGATCGAGTTTAAAGTGTTCCCCGATTAATGACAATGCTGGACATAGATATTTCATGTGTACCGGTCGAATGGCGTGTTGATAGTTTTCTATTATGAATTCAATCAGCATAAATTAGTTTTAATTTGACCGGCGGAATCTCGCCACGAATACGTTGACCGTAAACGATGATTCGTTCTTGTGATTTGGAATTGAGTTGATTATGAGTAATCTTTTTTGTCTATATTTAATTTAGTATTGGACGGAATTTAATAGAAAATGTAGGTAGATATTACGTTGTGTAAATGTTTAGGGGCTGGTTTCATTATCGGCGAGTAGCTAGTGACGAGCTTATTTACATGAGATTTTTTTAAGTAAATATATGTTCGATACACATAAGATGATTTATATAAATTACAGTTATAAACTGTAACAGTTAACACTTAACAAGTTACAGTGGTGACTGCATCCCCTCTGAAGCTCCCTTTTTTTTTGCTTTACCGTGACGGCTTCAACATGTTTTTTTTTTATTTGACTGAAGTAGCAAACGAGCATGCAGTCCACCTGATGGTAAGTGGTCACTGCAGCCCTTGGACGTCTGTAATCAACTTCATACAGAACATGGGTTCCATCTGAAGTCAATCACAGATGCGTTGCTACTCCCGAGGACTATGATGGTCGCCTCATGTGAAAGTGTGCCGGCAACAACACCCTTCTATCGAAACGCAAGAAATGCTTCACGCTAGAAATAGGTGTGGCGTTGGTACTTCCCCGGCCGAACTACACTGGTACTACCACCTTGGAATATGATGTAATCAGCCCCAAATAGAACTACTCTATCTGAATCCACTATAGATACAGGCACTGATATATCTTACTGCACCAATCAAACTTAAATATTTGTTTATTTGGTGAATTTTTAATGTCAACACTATGTTGTAATTAAATATAACATAAATGAGAATTCGAAAAAGGAAAAAAAACTTAAATTCCCATTTTTATCGCGGGCTTTGAGCGCGGCGACCGAATCAAGAAATACCGTATCGAAAGAAAACTCCGCCTAAAACATGTAAGCAGCTGTTTGCCAGAAAGTATACAGTAACAAAGAAAAAAACTTGAATTAATATCAAAGAAAAAAATACTGCATTAATATCTAAATAAATAATTACAAAGTTGATAAAAAAATGCTACGCTAACAGCTTTACCGCGGCAGTCACCGTGTGCCGCACGGTTTTTTTTAAAGGATAATAAACATTTATCGCTTCAAGCTTCATCATTTATGGTGTGACCGGTCCGATGCAGTGATTTACAGCGAAGGTATGTATCTTATTTGAAGTTATTTGTATGGTTAGTTCGTTTAACTTTATGAGTTACGGTCCGCGTTAGTTTAAAACGCGTTAATTATGTTTTATAGCGGTTAATTATACGAGAAAATGATGTTGAGACATCGCTGGGACATAAATTTGTAACTATGTTTATTTAGATTAAAGTTCTTTTACTAGAAAGTGTACTACTAAAGACCCTTGAGACCTTTAACATTTATTGATAAAGGTTAAAACTATGCATATACATATATGCGTAATTGTGATTAAAAGCGTCGCGTGTCTGTTCATCGCAAATTTAACAAAATATAGTAGGTACTAATAGTTTGGAGAACTTACTACTACTAGATCAATAATAGAAGTTAATAAGAAATAATTATTATTTTATTTTATTTTATGTGTGTCCACTTGTCCTTGTGTTAAAAATCATATCAAATCAAAAGTACTAAATTAATTATAAGATATTAATTTTAAGATATTTATTAATTAATTTTAAGATTTATTGAACATATATTATGTAGTTACAATTTTTATCATGAGGTGTCACTTCTTATTATTTCGTTAAATTTCATCCCCTCAATTATGTTATTTTTAAATGAACGCGGGTGAAACCATGGCAAACAGCATGTCTCAGTACATCTCATTACGTCTATATCATCTTTGGTTTTCATAAAAATATCATGTCACTTGAAGTTTAATTTAAACGATTACACTATTTAAGAAAATCTTAGAAAATAACGGTTAGTATTTTCACTGCTCGTTTAAAAGTTGCCACGTCACTACAAATCAAACACTATTCGACGGATTTCTCCAATCATGATACACAAAAAAACTTAAAAGCGATTAATGAAAAAGCTTAATGAACTTGGAACAAAAGCTAAACTCACAATCAAATCGATACTAAAAGAGAACGCGTACAATTAATTACAAATCATGATCAAATTAATTTGCTTATAGTTGGTGGGGAAATTTTATTACGGCAGCCTTAAAACAAACCAAAACTAGACCCAGATTATCTCTAAATATATAAAACATGCAATTATGTACAGTAATACGTAAGCATAAGCTCTATTTTCGCGACAAAGACATCTTGGATTAATATTGAACTTCATCCCATATTGCTAATGTAAACTGAACTATTCATATTGCGTTTAAGCTTCATATTCACTTGGAGCTTTTAAATAAAGTTCAGGTATAAGCTCTATCAAAGGAACCGCCTTATTAAGAGGTAGATAGCAATTTGTTATTATAAGATTATACTTGTAAGTGATGAAATATTTTATGTATGAATCTGTAATGCGGAGGGGTATTAATTACAATTGCTATATAATTAAACGGAAGAAAATTGGTTTGGTTACCTGCAATGCGCTTCGCTGTGTATGAAAACTAAATTGATAACTTTATTGCTAAAGGTAAGACTGGCATAATCCTTACAACACCACTTGTTGAAAATAGGATTTAAATCTGTGTCCCAAGACTGATTTTTTGTACCAAACTAATTTTGATTAGAAATTTCTTTGGTTCCTTCCTTTCTGGTTTTCAATGTGGTAGAACCAGTGTAGTTCGACCGGGGAAGTAACACCGCCACACCTATTTCTAGTGAAGCATTTCTTGCATTTCGATAGAAGGGTGTGGTTCCCGGCAAACTTTCACATGAGGCGACCATCCTAGTCCTCGGGAGCAGCAACGCATCTGTGATTTTCTTCAGATGAAACCCATGTTCTGTATGCCGCCCATGGACTTCTCTAAGCAACTAGCTTACAGAAGTCCATGAGCGGCAGTGACTACTTACCATCAGGTTGACTGCACGCTCATTTGCTACTTCAGTCAGATAAAAAAAAATATGTAATACGGAGATCTATTTACAGATATCGTTTTAGAAATAACATTATTAAAACTATTAGTAAAATAACATGATGATACAAATTCATACCTCTACACTAGGCTTAGGTTTAAAAAATGCAATAGATGTCATATAAAAATATGGAACACTCAGACCCTAAAAGTATTTCTAATTTTATAGCTTAGGTACTATTAGACTCGGCGAACTCCGTTCCGCCTAAAAGTGAAAAATCTAAAATTATCAGTGTTTCTCTACTGTATTATACATGTATCATACATAAAAACTTTTCTCTTGAATCAATTTATCTATTAAAAAGCTACATTAAAATCCGTAGCGTAGTTTTAAAGATTTAAGCATACATTGGGACAAACAGCGAGAAACGACTTTGTTTTATACTATGTTATATCCGAGAGGGCTTACTATCCTAAACATGTTAGACAGTTATTGGCACTGATCCATTACAAAAATTCGATAAAACGATTAAATATAGCCTACAATCCAATAACAATGAAAGAAGAGAGTATATAAGAGGCACTTTATCTGATAATGTATGTTTAATTGGTTCTACACTTACGCTTTTTCTTACTTTTATATTATATATTACACATTGTCTCCGTATTCAAGAATCCAATCCTTTGCCTAGTAGCAAATATGCCACATAATTCGAATAACGTATTAATACTTGAATAACGTAGGAACTACCTTTTATAGATTTTATAAAAAATGTTACCTCCATATTAATAATCTGCTCTATAGAAAATTATACAAAAGTGTCGTTTCTTCTAAGAAAATCAATTTACAATATAATCGAATGAAATTGTTGAACATGCCTTGTAAGTTATATTAATTAAAGTTTATGTACTCGTATAAGTCAGGAAGATTTACAAATAAGGTATAGGATACTGACGACGCGTGGCGGATGCATAACAATCTCACACGCAGAGGGTTCCGAGTTCGATTCCCGCCTAGGTAGAAACTTGATTTTTTTTTGATTTCTGTCCAGGGTGTTTGAGTATTCGTCTGTGTGTCCATATTACCCAATTCACATAAGAATATTGATGGTGGTGTATGAGTGTAGAATGCGTTATAGATATTTCGATGTATTTTTAAAATATAAAGTAGTAAACGATCATGTAGTCTGTATGATGTTCAAAGGCCACAACTGCCCGTATCTGTAATCATTCCCAGATAAGATTACATGTCAACTAAGGTCGACCTGACAAGAACCGATGGATGCATTGCTATCCCTGAAAACTAACTTATAACGCTTCGGATAAGCACCTCTCGTTTACCAGAAACTTCATACCTTTCGCTTAACACTTATAGGGGCACATATTGCTACATGCCTCTACATCTCATACATACATGCCTCTATGTGCCATGATAGAATAATATGAAGTTAGTGGCTTTAAAGTCGAACCACAGGGGGTTCATTCACCTTTCATGTTTTTTGTGTTTGATCAACGCGTGCCTAAGACATTTTTCCTTATTTACAACAAACAATTATATTAATTAAAGATCATCACTCAAGCTGAGGTAATAACAAATTATTTATTAAGCCGTAAACTTCAAAATATGACAAATCAATGGCGACGTAACAAGAGACGCCACTCTGCCTCTTCATCACCAAACAGAAATTAATTAAAAATAAACAGGATATTTCGTTAATCGATACAATTTCCCATACACAATCCATATGTTACCGTTCAACATAACGAGACGTTTATGACTCGATTCGTTGAATACGATACAGGTAGCGGTTCTCAATCTTGGCGATTCGTATCGTTGGTACAAATGAATGGAGTTTTTGTTTATTCTGGCATCAAATGTTATGATATCTATTTTGAACAGTAAATTAATAACAGCGAAATAATATTTTATCGAAGTAATCAGAATTAATATACATAGGCAGTGTGTTAAAAAGTGCTTGTCTGATGAACGCCTTACATATTCGTTCTCTTAAGAAATAAAATTTGCATTTGCTTTACTGTACTTCGTATTTAAAATAAAACAGCTTTAACGGGCAGACATTGATACGACGGTGCACCGTAAGGGAACTGCCTACCGCTTTCAAATCTGGCTGACTGATGCTTACATAATTTAAATGCAATATATGATTGTGGATGAGTCTCTTATAAGAAATTCCAGAATCCTTCGCCAGCTCATGAATAAGAACTTTGCTAAAGATCATCACATGATCAAATGAATAGTTTACGATTCTATAGAGGCAAACAGACAAACATTGATTTTTATATATAGAGAAGAAGATTGTTAAACATACCAGGATTGAGAATCACTGGGTCACGATAGATATAATAGGGAATCGATTAATTTCTATAAATGTTAATTCGCTCGTCGGCGCGCTCGTTTCACTAATCAATGTATAGCGCCATAAACATTGATGTTTATGTCGTAAACATCGAAACGCTAAATTGGCAAAGGGTATTATGATTAATGTTATTAGTTTTATTTTTAATTGGGGCTATAACCTTTTCGTTATTAACTTGTCGCTAGCAATTTAATTAAGACTTTGCTGCTTTTTTGCAAATTTTCTAATTACTGGTAATCTGTGTGTGTGTTAAAGTTGTTAGTCATCAAGAAAAGCGGCGATGTCATCAAGAAAATCAACTTGATTTTAGTAACGCTTTAATCTTAAGGTTTTATATAAAAAAATGAAGTAGTGATACCTACTTCATCTTCTTCATTAGTACTTCATCAGTACTTCATTAGTACTTCATTCAGTAACTGATTTACAAAGTTAAGCAATGGTGGACGTTCCAACGGTTAACTTACCTACATGCGCGTGTTGAAACTTCGGTAAGCAAGGTAGGTCTTTACACTAGATTATTTTCTTCGTTGTTCGTCATTAAACACATCATTAGCAATTCAAAAACACCCGACAAATAAAAAAAAGTCGTCTACTTTGATGTGTTTTATGTAAATATTTTCAGGTTAAAGGTAGACATTAAAACTATGTATTTTACCAAAAAAACATGCACGAATATTCGTTTTATTTTTGCTTTTATGTCATTAATGTGATTAAACTCGTAATGACTAATATGCTTACACGAATCGGATGCAAATCCTAAAACTAAAAGGTCTCAACGAAAGCTTCATTTAAGAGGCGATTTTAAAATAAATGAGTCGATTCTGTTGTAAATAGACCCTAGCAGAACGATAAAAATACACCCTTACAATTCAATTCATTTACGTTTAACAGATATCAGTGGAATTACTGGTCGTTTGTATGTTTTATGAACATAACAAATAATAGGGCTGTCGCTGTAAAATACAGGATTACAATCCGGGCATTGCAAATTGATTCAATACCGAACCTATTACACACACTGACACATAAAACCGCATCGTATTAAATAATTTAAATGAAAACGTCTGGATGTCGTGCTGCACAAAACGTCTTTATTCCAGCCCGTTATTTACGGCCGGTAATAAACTCGCGTACCTAAAGATCAGTGAATAAAAGTTAGGCGGGATACGCCTGCGCTGGACTTGCGCGTGCTAAAAACTTGAACGCGTAGTGATTGCCCACCGTTTTGTGTAAAATTGATATATTTTAAACATGCTTTCTGCACTCATAGTCCCACACGAGGATTTTCTCCTGTGCCACGAAACAGGACTGTTGTGCATTCGTCTTGTGAGTACCATGGACACCCAGACCCAGAATGTGAATCTAAACTCATCACTCAGATACCTGTCTGACCGGGAATCGAACCCGGGACCCATTGCGCGACAGACCGGTATGGTTACCGCTCCGCCACGTGGTTTGATTTTCGATTAAAGTTTAATATTCGCCATGATTTTTAACGAAACTATAGAAATTATTTTAACGTATTAAAATATTTATATTTATAGAATTTTCAATATTAACCAAATGTCATCAACTTTTCTATCAGGTATCAGTAATCATCGGATATAAGCAATAACACTAAAATATTTAATACCAAAATCGAAAACCATATCAAAAATTCAATATGCTTCTAATCAAATGGACGTCGCTCGTCATTAAGGCTTTATGGGCAAATATTATGTTTCTAATTAAGCCGACATAAGCGTCGATAATCGATATCGTTATGTATCGATATGTCGACAGGTCCACCACTAGTGCGGCGGTCGTAAAATCTCTCGATAAGCGCCATTATCATCACAAAGGATGCATGTAATTGTTTGTCAAATAAATTCTAATAAAAAATCGATGTTTATTAAATATAATTTAAAAAAAAACTCCAGTTTGACTTCATGTATTTTTGATAGCAATGATATAAGAAAAAAGAAAAAAGAAATATTTTAACATTTAGTACCTTTTTATGATCCCCTAATATGAAATGCGACTCGAACTTTTGTGTATGTCAAAGGGAATTTTATTAAATGGCTCATAAATTATTGGGTTATGTTGAAGAGAACGTATAGAAAGTAATTTAAAGTGAGTATGTGATAATTATCACATTATTATAAAACTCGTAGAAAGACATCTTTAATTGAATATCGGATTTAACCAATTGATAGTTGCTACGTATGTCTAGTTTTAATAATAAAAATAATATAATAGTACCCACCCCGTACAACACATTATTGTCCCACTGCTGGGCACGTGTCTGCTCTCAGAATGAGAGAGTTTTATGCCATAGTACACGGCGCTGGCCAAGTGCGAATTGGTGGACTTCACACACCTCCGAGAACTTTTTTTTTTAAATCTCTCGGGTGTGTAGGTTTCTCACGATATTTTCCTTCACCGAAAAACAGTGATAGTGGTGTGTGCCTGGGTTTGAACCTCGGACCTCCCGATTGAGACGGCATGTTTCAACCATTAAGCTATACTGCTCAAACACTAGCTATCACAGCACTAATAACAAAAATACGCGTATGAAAATGAACATATACAGCACTAACATAACATTTTTTTACTATAGTTAGGCGCATTTTATACAAATATTACAATACACATTTAACTATGTGCCCCCATTTTCCACTACCCTTTGAGGTCCAGTGCTAATGTAAGGTTTCCCATACTGCGTTTTCTACCGGTTTTACAATGGTTAGTGTTCCGAGGAATTTTTGACGTGCCTACATCGCCCTTCCTCTATCGTACTCGCCGAGGAATGAGTTGCATCAACTAAGTTCGTGGCGATCCTCCACAGTTCGGTTTGCACATCCTTTCTCCCACGAATGTGCAAGATATGAATGAATGAAAATGGGGCTCTTTGAAAAAGGTTTTTTTTTTATTTGACTGAAGTAGCAAACGAGCATGCAGTCCACCTGATGGTAAGTGGTCACTGCCGCCTATGGACATCTGTAATCAACTTCATACAGAACATGGGTTCCATCTGAAGTCAATCACAGATGCGTCGCTACTCCCGAGGACTATGATGATCGCCTCATGTGAAAGTGTGCCGGCAACCACACCCTTCTATCAAAACGCAAGAACTGCTTCACGCTAGAAATAGGTGTGGCGGTGGTACTTTCCCGGTCGAACTACACTGGTTCTACCACCTTTCTCACCAGGTGGTGAGAATTTTCAGTAAAAGCCGGCTATGCATTGGTGATTCCTATGGTGTTTATCTTATCGTTCAGTATGGATATAAAAATGGGATTTCATCCAACAATCACCGCTTCTGGCATGTGTATTGTTAACTGCAGCGTATATTGATTTTATAATGAAGATACTGCTTTCTATTTCCAGTTCCTTAAACACTTATAGTCGTATAAACCAACATAATGCTGAGAAGGACCCATTACGTGATGTATACCACGCATCTAATGGTAGTTGTTAATATATTGTTATTGTGTCCTTAACGATGTGGGTGTGTACGCATTATAAATAAACTATTTCTTTATTTCTTTTTTTTTATACGCTAATAGATAAACTAATAGACACAAAATAATTAAGACTATAGTAGACGAATAGGAACAGAAGGACCAGAAGACCAAATCTGATAGGTCTCGGTATCGATCTCCCTCGAAGGGATCTCCACCTTGTCGTGGTGAGGGGGCTCAGTAACCGTGGCTAGGGGCGCCGCGGTGAAGCCAAGAGGGATCCCAGGGAGGGGACGCTCCGAGCGGGCTTGGCTGAGGGCCCGCTCCGGACGCATCCGAAGGGGCTGTGGAGGTTGGTGTTTTCTGGCCTCTGCAGCCAGGAGGGGTCGCGGGAGGAGAGGTGTCTCGGTGTGTCGTTGCCGTCCTCCCTATCCTCTGCGGCCGTTTGGTGGTTTGCGGCGGAACCAAAGAACGGATCCGCCGCTGGGTGTGGGAGGTCGATGCCTGTAGGGATGCCTTGCGGGTGTCGGCTTGCCATGCCCACGGCCCCTGGGTGGCGATCTCGGGGTTGGACCGTCGCCCTGCGGATGGGGCCTTGGAGGTAAGGCGCGCCTTTGTGTTTTCTAGCGCGCCTTGTTGTTGGAGGGGAGCTTTATGCTCCACGCGGGGAGGGGCTGCTTGAGCGGCCAGGCACCGGCGGGTTCGCGGATGACTGCGAAAGCTTACCCGTGTTCCCGCCGTACGGTGCGAGGAGAAAACACAGAGGGGGTTTAGCCGGTAAGAGTCCGGCATAACCCAGCTGCCGCCCCGGGTGGCTGGGTATCCATGAGGATTACCCACTTAAAAAAAAAAAAGGTCTCGGTGTCGATGTAATTACGCACGTTGCACATCTCTACACCGAAATAGCGATGTATGTAGAAGTACTTTGAGTAATGCTTCTGATGTAAATACATATTATATTATAAATCAGAATTAAATTCATTTTACGTAAACTAGATTGGGATCGAATCGTCGTTAAAGATAACAGTGGTTACACTTTAGTTTAAAATTCGTTTATAAACTTCATCAATTACTTTTTAAATATAATGAATAGTCCGGTCAAATTAGACATTCGGTGCTACATAAATTCGCAACAAGCTGAATTTCGGTACAATTGTTCAAAACACAATTATAAACAATAGCTGAAAGTTCCCCATCATTCCCGTGTGTGGAAAAAAATTTATTCAAGGTCAAATGTCAAAAAATGAGTTTTTTACGATTTTCAGCAAAACGGTAAGTTTTATCAGAAAACTACCTCAGACTAAAATTGTAGATCATTAAATTATCTATAAAAAATATATGAATACTTTTTTTCTCACGAGACACCGTTTCGGAGATATCGCAGTGTAAAAAGTTGTAACAGTTGCAATTGTCATAAAATGCACACGTTCCCACACCACCTATGAGGTAGTGTACTTAGCGCGTTTGGTGGTTTGCGGCGGTACCAAAAAACGGATCCGCCGCTGGGTGTGGAAGGTCGATGCCTGTAGGGTTGTCTTGCGGGTGTCGACTTGCTCATGCCCACGGCTCCTCGGTGGCGGTCTCGGGATTGGACCGTCGCCCTGCGGATGGGGCCTTGGAGATAAGGCGAGCCTTTTTGTTTTCTGACGCGCGAGGGGAGCTTTATGCTCCACGCGATGAGGGGCTGCGGGAGCGGCCAGGCACGGCGGGTTCGCGAATGACTGCGAAAGCTTATCCGTGTTCCCTTCGTACGGTGCGAGGAGAACACACAGTGGGCATTTAGACGGTAAGAGTCCGGCATAACCCAGCTGCCGCCCCGGGTGGCTGGGTATCCATGAGGATTACCCACTTAAAAAAAAGAAAGACACTGAAACATGTAAAAATAAAAATAATAAAAAATCAACAAAAATGTCTTCTTAAAATAATAATAGAAACTCAATACAAACATAACAGTTGATAAAAACGCGTGTCCCAAGGCTACACTTACGAGTACGTATAAATGAAGGGACTGGGTTTCATTTTACCTGATATTCTTATAGTTATAGCTGATGTATATTTTATATTTTAAGTTCAAGTTACAATAACCGACAGAAAAATATTTTAACCTATACTACATAATATTACAACTCTAGGGATGAATATACGTGACGTACTCATGCATGTTATGACAATTGCAACTGTTACAACTTTTTACACTGCGATATCTCCGAAACGGTGTCTCGTGAGAAAAAAAGTATTAATATATTTTTATAGATAATTTAATGATCTACAATTTTAGATTGAGGTATTTTTCTGATAAAACTTACCGTTTTGCTGAAAATCGCGAAAAACTCATTTTTTTGACATTTGACCTTGAATAAAAAATTTTCCACACACGGGAATGATGGGGAACTTTCAGCTATTGTTTATAATCGTGTTTTGAACAATTGTACCAAAATTCAGCTTGTTGCGAATTTATGTAATTTAACCCTAATTTTTTGGTCTAATTTGACCGTACTAGAAGTCGAACGACGTTTACGTTGGTTAAATTTAAAAGAAAGCCTTTGTGGAAAGTTGAATAAGTATAATATTTTCGTATCATTTCAAACTAAACGAAGAGTTTTTTTTATTTGATTCCAGTAGCATACATGCTTGTGATCACTTATCATCAGGTGGACTGATGTTAAGTGATCACTGCCTCTCATGGACATTTGCTATAAACTTCCTATAGAACAGGGATTCTGCCAATCATATGCGTTGCTACTCCCGAAGGCCAAAATGGTCACCATTTTTTTTGACTGAAGTAGCAAACGAGCATGCAGTTCACCTGATGATAAGTGATCACTGCCGCTCATGGACATCTGTAAGCAACTTCATACAGAATATGGGTTCCATCTGATCAATCACAGATGCGTTGCTACTTTCGAGGACTATGATGGTCGCTTCATAAAAGTGTGCCGGCAACCACACACTTCCATCGAAACGCAAGAAATGCGTCTCGCTAGAAATAGGTGTGACAGTGGTACTTCACCGGTCGAACTACACTGGTACTACCACCTTAAAATCCTCGTAAACCTCATATGTAAGCTAGCCGGCAAACACACTCTTTCATCATAACGCAAGAACAGTGCCGTCTTTATCATAAGGACTTTCGGGGCCAGTGCCCAGGGCTCCCATCCTCAGAGAGCCGCGCAGGGCCGACAATTTTTCTCACATCTAATATCAAAATATTATGGTCGGGCGCATTCCACTTTCCTCGTTGCACGAAAGTCGTCGGGGTCCATGGAATTTAAAGAAAGTACATCATGTACGTTCTTGACGTTCCAAAAGGGCCCCTAGGGTACCTTTCTCGGTCAAACCATATTCGATATCTCGTTGTAAATTATTGAGTTGAAATATTTTTCCCTTTTATTTCTACGACACCCTAACCTTATTTATGCTATTTATATCTCATAACAGATTTATAAGCCGAAATTATAGCACAAGGGAATTCGCACAAATTACGGCAGACGGGTATTACGTGGCGACCGCATCTGTAAGGTCAGGGGATCGTAATTACTCACGTAGCATCCCTTCACCGGCCTCTAAGATTGTGGCACTGACTCATGGTGACTTGAGACACGTCTGCAGAACAAATGTTTGAAGCTTTTAATATTTTTTACATAACAGAAATCATACATTTACAAAAGTACTTAGTACTCATTTTTGTAAATTAACTGCTTCAAATATTTGTCAACATAAATAAATTATTGTGTTTTTATCTGATAGCTATACTAATTTCTTGAACGAAATGCGTGCGTTGATTTTTATTGATCGATTAAACCAAGGATATCAGATAAATCTGGTATTTATTACGAAACTTCGTCGTCAACCCGTTATTGTCCCACTGCTGAGCACGGGTCTTCTCTCGGAATGAGAGTTTTTTAGGCCATAGTCCACCGCGCTGGCCAAGTGCGGATTGGTGGTCGACGGTGCATATTTTTTTTACGAAAATTATATCTTAATAATTTAGTCATGTCATTTGGCCTAGATTTCTAACTTCAATTTTTGTTCAGGCAGACTTTTAATTTCTATAATTACACTTTCTGCACAACTACATAACAAGACAAACGACTACATTACATTACTTGATTTTGTGTCTGTTAGTGTCACTTACCACACCAGAATTCTAGTGTGTCTACGAATGTAGAAATCATAATTTTCGTGCAAACATATATCTCATTCATGCGGTCTCAAAACTCTTTATCAGGTAATCTATAGTAACGTTTCTATTTCTGGATCCTATTACCAATGTCCAGTAGCCGCTATATCAGCCTCTGCTTCAATAAAATGGAATTATCAAACGCACCACCACCAAGCCGCACTTGGCCAGTGCGGTGGACTATGGCCTAAAAACTCTCATTCTGAGAGAAGACCCGTGCCCAGAAGTGGGACAATAATGGATTGTACCCCACTATCAAACGCGCAAACAGTCCATCTGATGGTAAGTGATGCCTAATAAATTATTGTTCGAACATTTGTTACCAAATTTATATAAAACAGAAGTCCTATTTCAGGATCAAACATGTTACTTCTACGTAAGTAGTAAGTAAAGTAGTCAGATGAACTAACAAAATGCATTTCGTTATTTTGATGCCATGAAAATGCGTTAGATAATAATTATTTACTAACAAATGAACGGTACACTAACGCAGTTATTCCTTTCCTTTCACACGCCCGTAAGTGCATCATGTTACAATAAAGAATAGATTTTTTCAATTAAGTCATCAAATCAAATATTTATAGGGTGTTTAATTTTGATACAAAGTTGACTTTTTTTTATACTTTAACCTAACGATAAGGCAGACGGGCTACCTGATGGAAAGTAGTCACCGTCGCCTATGGACATTCGCAACACCAGAGGAGTCGCCAATGCATCGCCGGCTTTGGAGGAGAGCTCTTTTCGCACCTTTCTTGAAGAACCCCATGTCATAGCATGACTTTAATTAAAAACGGCGACTATTCTGATTATCTCTCGGTATATATCTGTAAGCAGAAGCATAAACATGAACAAAAGCCGCCTTTCTATCTGCCTGTATCAAAAGGACGGTAATGTTTCTCGAGCGAAGTATGTATGCACATAGGTATGTCCATTTATTTGGCATGCGCTACAAAAGACTTGTCGGATTGTAACAAATGACATATCATTTGAAACTACTCAGTTGTGAGTGTGACATAGGCTTTTTTTTTAATATGGCGCCTGCAATCAGAGAAAAACGGGGGAGGATTGATTTTTTTGACAACCACAACAATATGCGTGTCAAATGTAAGCTAGTAATGAGACTATTACAAATAGGTATATGTATTTGCTTTATAATGCTATTCTATTACTGTTCCGACGTAAAATCCAACAAAGCGTTAAATCAAATAAATTATTACAAAACCAAAAAAGCGATTGTATCGTTTAAAGCAAGTCGGATTTTTAGGATTCAATAATATTTGTTGTATCACAACTTATATTCAGACAGATTACACGTATTTTTTTTTTATCTAACTAAAGTAGCAAACGAGCATGCAGTCCACCTGATGGTAAGTGGTTACTGCTACCCATGGACATCTGTAATCAACTACATACAGAACATGGGTTCCATCTGAAGTCAATCACAGATGCGTTGCTACTCCCGAGGATTATGATGGTCGCCTCATGTGAAAGTGTGCCGACAACCAGACCCTTCTATCGAAACGCAAGAAATGCTTCACGCTAGAAATAGGTGTGGCGGTGGTACTTCCCCGGTCGAATTATTAGGTGTTAATATTTTTTCTGCGTGGGAAGGCATTCAGTTTTCTATTCAACAAGCACTTTTACCGGCCTGTTAGCTAACATGTTTTTAGTTTCAATCCCTGTTCTTCCGTATTTTGCACGGAATTTTACCCTAGAATGTTAACGAATTGTATTAGAACAGTTTTTGTTTCGGGTAACGGAAAATATCTTTTTTTTTTTGTTTTTATTTGACTGAAGTAGCAAACGAGCATGCATTCCACCTGATGGTAAGTGGTCACTGCCGTCCATGGACACCTGTAATCAACTTCATACAGAACATGGGTTCTATCTGAAGTCAAACACAGATGCGTTGCTACTCCCGAGGACTATGATGGTCGCCTCATGTAAAAGTGTGCCGGCAACCACACCCTTCTATCGAAACGCAAGAAATGCTTCACGCTAGAAATAGGTGTAGCGGTGGTACTTCCCCGGTCGAACTACACTGGTTCTACCACCTTCGATCTATCTATGTGTATATGTTCTATTATCTATGTTACATTTGCTAGGGTTTTCTTTTTCTTCTTTCGTCTTTGTTTAACATCTTTAGACATGGTTTGCGTAATAATACGATTTTACAATTATTTTGTATTGGCATATACCTACATGCTTAAATTTAAAGGGCAGTGACGTTTGAAGTTTATTCCACAATGTTTCATTACTTTCGATTACGATTGTGTCGCATGTTTTTTGTTGTCCGTCATGTGATATATCAGTTCGATTCCCTTCAAGCAGATAATAACGACAAACTTTTGGGTGTGTTAATGACTCATTTATAACATTAAACTCTTATTTTTAATTTCATTTACCTACAAAGTTGGAAATACAAACGGCTTTAAACTATCCAAATATTTTAATTTATCTAACTAAATACTTTGTAGAATTATTTTACAATTTAGTTGTAATCCTCCGTAAATAGTCTCGTAGAGAAGTAGGCAATCTGAATGTGTCAAACAGTGGTAGGTACGTGGACGTTTCCTGAGATTCATAAAAGTTTGTAATTAAAACAAGGAACTTATAGAAAATATATTTATTACTACACAATTTATTTATGTACATAAACTAGATTAAAAAATAAAAAATGGATATAAATATGCAATTTACAAACCTAAATGATTTATTTACACCTTAGCAATTATTTTTGAATACTTATTTTTTTAGTTGTAGTTTACAAAGATTTCTTTTAATATCTATTTAATTACAAATTTGTAAGACACAGACATAAATCACCAAAAAACGAATATATCCATAGCAGAGACCACACTACCAAGGCAATGCAATGCTATAGTAAAAATGCAATGTATGTTTCACAGCGTAATACTCGAGGAATTTATATTTGCATTAAAATTATGATAGCAATAATTAAATATTTATAATGTCAGTGCATAAATTAAGTGCAAAATTATTTACATGAACGAATCTGACATCACACTTTGAGTTCAGCTGTTCGAGAATGTCAAAAAAGAAATATTTTACACAATATTTAAAAGTACGTCTACACATTATTTTCAATAATACAATTTACTATTACTAGCTTACTTCAAAAAAGTCATGGAATTCCATCTTCGCTACACGAAGACACTGGGATTGAAGGTAAAAGGGAGGGAACGTCGAAGCAAGCGAGTTTCCTAGAGCGCACCTCCTCTCAGTAAATCACGTCAAGCCTTACTACCAACTAAATACTTAGTTGATAAATCAACGCCTATATGTTTAAAAAAAAACGCTTTCTACACTCATAGCCCCACAGTAGGTGTTTCTCCTGTGTCGTGGGTGCCATGGACACACGCAAAGACGAACACACAAACACCCAGACCCAAAACAAGAATCTAAACTCATCATTCAGACACTTGTCTGGCCGGGAATCGAACCCGGGACCCACTGCGTGTCAGACCGGTACGGTAACCGCTACGCCACGCGGGATGTATATGTGTATAGAAACAAACTACCATCTGCCATTATTTTCATATGAATCAGTCATAATCAACAGATCAAATCAGCTCTTTGCCGCAACAGTTCCAGTCTCAACTCATGTTCCCTTGCTGCCAGTCTCAAAGCTGCGATACTTGAAGTCCTCACATCATCTGGCTGTGGAATACTTTCACTCCCAGGGGATATTGGGGGGGAGATAGATGGCGCTGGCGATCGGGTGACTTCGGGCGACAGTCGGGGATGTTCGGGTGACAGCCGAGGCGGCTCGGGTACGGTCAAGTTAGCGAAGATCGAGTGGAAGTGAGCGGGCGATGTAGCGTATAGCGGCGCGCCGAAGAGCGGCGGACGGGACAGCGGGGGCAAGTACTGCGCTCCAAATAGAGGCGTGTTTGCGTACCTGTTAAAAAGAAATTGTTGCTATTAACTAAAATAACCAATACTATAATAACTTCTATAATACATAATAACTATGATACATTCGATAATTTATGATAACGTGTTTTTATTTTTATCCAACGTGGTTCTTCAAAGTTATAAAGATTATCAATAACCTGACTAAAGGAAACATTCTAATTGATTTAATAAATAAAGCCAATATAATTATAGTTTAAGCAATCATATTCAATACCTCAGTTACAATCTTACAATCTTTCCAATCAGAAAAAAGAGTCTATCTGTTCCAAAGTTGTTAATTTTGTAATATTATTTAAAAATAATATTTAGTATATTTAAATAAACTATGATATTTACCTAAATGACGCCAACGCACTATCAAACGGCTTTCGCAGCCCGAAGCCGAGCTGAGACAAAGGGTGTGGCGGCACTGGCAGCGACGCGGGCGTGGGCAGCGGTTGCCCAGCGCTAAGATATCCGCTATACGGGTGAGCGTGCGGCCCCACTTTCTCCTGCTTCCTCCACTTCGCTCGCCGGTTTTGGAACCATACCTGTTTGACAAAGAAAATATTTGTTATGTCTTATCGCATAGACATATATTTTTTTTATCTGACTGAAGTAGCAAACGAACATAAAGTCCATCTAACGGTAAGTGGTCACTGCCGCCCATGGGCATTTCATTTGAAGTCAATCACAGATGCGTTGCTACTCCCGAGGACTACGATGGTCGGCTCATGTGTAAGTGTGCCGGCAAGCACACCCTGCCATCGAAACACAAGAAATGCTTCACGCTACAAATAGGTGTGGCGGTGGTACTTCCCCGGTCGAACTACACTGGTTCTACCGCCTTGAATAACTATATATAGTAGGTATACAAAGTGATGTAAAATAAATAATGATTCAGTCCCGACATAGTTGTACGGAAACACTCGCACCCACCTGGGGGATTTAAAAACGTGAAAGTCATGTGAATTCGAAGTAACCGTATTCATAGTTTAAACAAAACTTCATATGCTAACTACCTTACCTAACCATATTCATAAAATAACATTTCTGAACACTTATTGATTGCATGTTTACAAATTGTTTATTATATAGGTATGAAATTGCAGGAATTTATTGACCTTATAAGATACAGTTATTAAACAACCTTTGATAGATTACGTACTTATCTATCACTATCTTAATGCATACAATTGCATTCGTATTTTTTATCCCTTCAGATTTCTAAAGGTAATGCTAAATTAATTTGCACGCCAAATATAGTTTAACAAGCTAATGCTGACACATTTCAATCGAAACATCAATGCTTGACAGTTAAATAGAAAATAGTAATTAAGACCCTAAGAGCGTTTTCACTGTCCGTTCCGGTTTTCGTATACAATGATGACATAATTCCAACGCGTATAAACATAAAAGGACCGGTTTTTAATTAAAAAAGCCACAATGAGATCGAATTATATTGTTAAAATATCAGTTATTGGCGACATCGTTAATACATGTATATTTGATATATATTTGACCAAATATGGAGCAGGTGTTTTGCCAAAATCTGTACAACGTCAAAATAATGAGCGAGTTTCAAATATTAACCCAAGAGGTCTGACTATTTCTGACTTATTTTATATAAAATCTCTGTTATTAACATACATACAAACGACATCAACGAACTCTTTTGCGCAACACGTATTCTCTTATTATTGTTTACAGACATTTAATAGCGTCCGATTCAGATCTTTATCGGATCGGATAACGTAAAAGCGCTTAAACGGTGTACATTTAACCAGTATTAGTTGCAAAAACTGCACTCAATCACGTTAGGACGTTGATATATCACCCAATTACTTGCAAAGTTGACTGTTGGCTAACCTTTCCAAGACAGTCAAGAAATTAGTATGCATTTATAAGGATTTACGCCTAATTATAATGCAAATACCAAGACTTCTATTCAATTTATTAATGGGGTCTTTGTCAGAAATAATCCTTTTCACGCAGCTTAAATAGAAAAATGTTACGTCCACCTTGTGTTAAATAAATAATTGCTAAAAGTTTAAGTTGAATTTCGTGTTGTTCGTGCTTATGTAGAGAAACTACTGTTTTTACAATGATATATGGCTCGTAAGGGCATAATATTTTTTATAATTCAGGAATAGCAAACAAGCATGTAGTCAATTTGATGGTAGTCGTTAAGACATTGGGAATTGTCGACCCGCGTGGCGGAGCGGTTACCATGCCGGTCTGATGCGAAATGGGTCCTGGGTTCAATTCCTGGCCGGACAGGTTTCTGAATGATGAGTTTAAATTCATGTTCTGGCAAACATCCAGTGTTTATCTATTCGTCTTACTCACGACACAGGAGAAAATTCTATTGTGCTATGAGTGTAGAAAGCGTTTTTAATTGTCACCTATACTAGTTGGAATGCTTTGCATAAACATCTGAAGTATGAGGCTGTCCATTAGACGTTTTAGGGACAGTAAAGTATTAAAATAGATCCAATCTTATTTGAAATCGATTACAGATAAAGCAATGGAATCTTAACACCAAGAAAAACTAATTTTCTGTATGACTATAACTCGAAGGTGTTTGCTATGCATACTGAAGAGATTTAATAAAATGTACATTGCTTGACCGGGAAAGTAACTTCTTTACACTATTAAAGCCAAGGTATATGGTTACGAACGGGATGATTTCACCGCCGCATCACATGAAGCGGTTCATTAGTTTTAGTGGATGAGTTTTGTCGCCGGCTAACCACTTTCATCAGGTGGACTGCATCCTCATTTACTACTTCAATTTTTTAAATTTGAGGACTATTAATTAAGTAAGTACTAAAAACATGTTTTAAACAGAAAATACTATAAATGCAAGCACTATTAATTTGCAGTTTTAATAGATATGCTATCACTACTACGTTATTTGATTTGATTTCAATCAAAAACATCTCAAATTATTTAAACTCGTCAAAGAGATAATGATCTTTGTATATTTTTATTCTCATCAAGAAAATAAGAGGTATATTATTCAAAATATTTTGCGTGGATGTGATATTATATCAGTTACATAAAATTGAAATAAATTGCCATTATTAATTTGGCAACTCTTTTAACTTCACCGCGGCATCGTTGATAGAGACGCCCACGACTCCGAATATGTAGAGTCTAGTAATTTAGTATCACAATGACCCGTTATAACGATTATATAGCATATAATTGTAAAGTTTTCTTCGAGTATATACCATATTCACTGCTGGATTTCTGCCTATAAAGAATACTCTTATCACTTGGATAGTAGAGGCCAAAATGTGAATCTTCCTGCTAATTATTTACCTATTGCGGTTACCAATAAGTCCCTGATTGATTTTTAGGCCTGTTTCGACGTGGTTCACCATTTAAATACTTGCGAAGTATGTAAATATTACTAATTAATATGTACAACATCATCACCCACATTTAAACAATGCCTAAAGCTGTTTTCATTTAATTATGTTCATAAAAACCTTTTTTCCTTTTAAAAATCTTAAAACAGTAAGTACCTCAAATTGAACAAGTTTAAAACAATGTAAAGAACATTGTAATTATAAGCCAATGTGCCTATTTCTTATTACACTATAACACCTGCATTAAATCACACAGAGGATGCAGGTGGACTACCACTTTCAAGGTTCAAGAGTGGAATGTCGGTTATTGGATAATTATACTACAAGGGACCGTAATTACTTTCGCCAGAATTAAAAACGTGAAAAGTAGGTCAGATGTGTCATTCATACTTAAATCATAGGCAATTCTACCGTTATAATTCCATATTGGGCATATTTGCGAGGTATTACCACCATCTGTACCAAAACATCTGTAATTGACGTCAGATAAAACCCCCTTTCTATATGGAATTGCTAACAAATTTCCAAGGGCGACGGAGACCAGTTACAATCAGGTGCGTGCATGTTGTTACCTTAAACTTTAAAAAAAAACGTTTTCCCGCTACGTTCTCATATGTTTCCTCAAAAATTTGTTTAATAGTCGCATAATCAGAATTGTAATATTTAATTTTAATCCGCGAAAAATAAGTTTAACGTTAACGATGTCATTCCCCGATTTTAAGGTTAAAAAGATTCTCCTCCACTGATTTTAAATGGCTTATTAATGAGTACTATTACATGTGCTTTAAAGCCACGAATAATTTACCACACACGGGGTTATTTTTATACCTGATGTCAAGAGGAGTATTAATCTTATTAAGGACGTGACTACTAATAGCCACTTAGAATTATCATCCAATAACAGCAATCATGCGGAATAAATATTTGTATGTGTCACATATTTTGGTTCTGAGAATCCAATCCGGAACTACTTACGCATTAAAAATGATAAACCAAAATACCTATTGGCTAATGGACGGAAATTACTTAGCATACAACAGTCCAAGAATTCTCGTCAATCCATTATTGTCCCACTGTTGGGCACGGGGCCATGTGCGAATTGGTGGAATCCAAGAATTGGAAGGTCATAATTCGAATACCTGTTTTGATTTTCGTAACTTCTAAAGGTGTTATTTCTTATTGAAGTGAAACTTCTTCATCGGGGTTGTTTTTAAATTTAGTGTAACATTTTTACGTTACGTTACGTTACGCGCCATCTTTTTCTTATCCCTACCACGCGTGATATTAGATAGATTATTATAGATTAGATTATTAGATAAAGTTTAAAAAAAGCCTTTTATTAAACTTTATCTTATTTAACTTTATTTAACCAATTTCTGTAAAGTTGCATATAGTAAATTATTTTTTGATAAATAACGTCATAAAGAAGTTTCACTTCTTATGAGTGTACGCTAGTACACGCACACATTTTTATTTAAGTGTTAAGTATAATAACGTCTCATATTATAAATAGTATAGGTATATTTCGTTAAGCTTATGTTAGGTTTATTTATCTGTTAGGTATGTAAAAGTTAAAACTAATTACCTATCACATATTTTTTAAAAAAGTTTAAACAAAAACTTGAAAAAGTTTCCATGTTTACAAGTTCCAGCCGGTGGACCAAGGTTTCATTATTTGAGAGGAGACCCATTCCAACAGTGGTCTTACACACAGGTCTCTCCTCAAGTCGCTAATAGTAAAATATGTTCATTGTGAAATTCAATGTATTAGCTAATCTATAAATACTTTAATTATACTACTTATACAACTGATGTGGCATAGATAAATGTAGTGTTATTATGTAGTAATTAGACGAATATGGTAAAGCTAAGTTTTGATTTCTGCAATCCATATTTAGAAACTTGATTTGAGTAAAACAAGGTGGCCATCATTCGAGGTCTTAAAGACATCTATACTAATATTATAAAGCTGAAGAGTTTGTTTGTTTGTTTGAACGCGCTAATCTCAGGAACTACTGGTTGGAATTGAAAAAATATTTTTATGTTGAATAAACCATTTATCGCGGAAGGCTTTAGGCTATATAACATCACGCTGCAACTATTAGGAGTGAAGAAATCATGGAAAATGTGAAAAAAACAAGTAAAATTATTCATCCTTGAGGGCTTTCGTTGCGAGCGCTGCGAAAACGGTTCAAGATACCAAAAATATATGTATGAAAGAAATATTCCTCTTGAATGACTATGTATATGTCATGTATTATTTTAAGCGCGGGCGAAGCTACGGGTTTCAGCTAGTATTAATATATTTAGCATCGGAAAAACCCCAGCATTTTTTTTATTTGATTGGAATAGCAAACGGGCATGCAGATGGTTTGTGGCCACTAACGCCTATGGACACCTGTAAGCAACTTCATATAGAACAAGGGTTCTATTTGAAGTCAATCACAGCTGCGTTGTTACTCTTTAGGACTAAGGTCGCCTCATATAAAAGTGTGCCGGCAACCACACCCTTCCATTTTCCAACGAAACGCTAGAAAAACTTTACTCTAGAAATACGTGTGGCGGTGTAACCGCCCCGATCGAACTTCACTGGTCCTACCACCTGGTATTTATTTATTAATACATATATATTAAAATATATTTTATAAAATACAACTATGCTACATCATTAATATCATATTATATTTCAAAATAGTATTACTGAAGCTGTCAACGATTAATTAATATAATGAAAACACTCGTAATTACTTACAAGTAGTAATTGCGTTTTTATAAGTATTTAATCTAATGCCGTGGTAATTGCGGTGCCAATTAAAACTTGTAGATAATTAGTAAGATGAATTATTGATTACAGTCAGAAAATACATTTAATATTCACGCATAAATTATAGCAAATATTATAATTATGTGTTAAATGAAACAAAAATTACATAATTGGTATATTAAATATGTGAATATTTGTTTATTACATAAAGTTGATTTATTAAATACACATGCGTAGGCCATTGTAACCCCAGTGGAAAAGATACCAATGTCCAAAAACATACTAATTGATAGCACAAACATTTTAAAGAATTGTATTGGCCGAATTGTTTCATTCAATTAAATCTTAATACATATTAGTAACTAACATTTTAATTTCGTTTGGTAGCATCAATGATTTTCATTTCCGATTATCTTTAAAGGCATATATTCCATTATATCCCGTCCACAAATTTAATTATGTT